>CM050897.1:1805000-2327500 GCA_027726005.1 Juncus effusus | reverse complement strand
CATAAAATTTGTGCTATCTATAATTATAAATGGTCATAGTAAGAAAATTCACTAATTCTTATAAGTTGTAATTAAATATAAATGTAAATTGTTCATGTACCTTACGCATTTTGATTTAGTTGTTGAAGGTTCGCAACCGCAACTGCATCGAGGGCAAGAAACGATCTCCTCGCTATAAAAGGTCGAAAGAGAAACACAACAACTTGGCTTACCAGATTCTCTAAATTGGGAGTACGAACAAGTCACTTGCCATGTAACTGCGCCCAAAAAAAAAAGAAATTCAAATCTTACATTATCATAAATGTTGCGCAACAAATCAAACAAAGAATTAATCGAAAATCAAGGCTTACACAGAGCCTGAGTAGTTCTTTTTCGATCAGTCTTAAATCTTGTTGGCGGAATGTCTTCAACTTCGCTACACGTGTATCCACTCACCCCAATACTAAAATTCGTCGGTTTTTCAGTTAGATTTTTACCATCATCCGCATTCCACCCAACAGACATCCCAAAAGAAGCATAATATTTACTCGGATCCTGGATGAGAGAAGTTAAAACACCGTCTCGACAACAATTTGGACTTTGCATGTTATATGGAGTCCCTGGTGGCAAATCTACAATAACTGGTGTACTCTCACAAGAATGGGGTATTTTAGGTTTGAATCTGGAACAATTTCCTTGCTCTGTTGCTTCGGCGCCTTGCATGGACAAGATGACATTACTGTCATTGGCCCACGTCCAGCTCAGACGCCAGCCAGGTGGTTCGATGTGGCGGTACAATTGGTTGTTGTATATGCCAACTTTTATCTATATAAAAGATTTAATTAAATAGTTTTGTGAAAAATTGTATGCTTTGGTCGTAATTATTTGAGGTAAATAAGTACCCAAGTTGAGGAATCATCCTCAATTGTCACGAAGTCCCATTTGATTGTAATGTTTCCGTTAGGATCCATTGGATCATATGCATCTGCGCATACAAAATAGAAATTGAATTTTTTTTTGTAAATTTGAGAAAAAAAGAAAGAGAAATGAAAGAAATTAAGGCAAAATTGTATTGTGTTAACCTGAAAATGCATACAATAGAAAGAAAGTTACGAGTAATGAATGCCATTGCATGCAACTTTTAACTAATCCCATCAAAAACCTCGACCTTAAACTCCTCTAAAATCTTGTTTTTCGGTAGCAATGAGTCCAATTTTAGGGGAAGAGGCAAAGAAGAAGAAGAGAAATAATAAGGAAAAAAAGAGATGAAAAAGAGAGAAGGGTTTAGGTGTAGAAATCCAGTGCATAACAAATTAATTAGAATTAATTAAACGCAATTAAAAACGCATTAATTACCAGGAGATATATGGGGAATGAAACTTTGAACGGCGTTTACTCCTTTTTCATGCTCTGTTCCTAGAAATAAAAATTCTCTGCTTTTAATGTGCCCGCCTATTGGCTGTTTGTTTCTTTTTTTGGCGGGCTGACACCTTGATGCATGCCATTGGAGGAGAGGAGGAGCATTCACAAACTTTTTTCTACTTCTGATACAGTGAAAATTCAGAATTTTGATTTACTTAAATGGATTCAAGTGTTCATGTTTAACCAATGTAAGTAGTTATGTTTGTCACACTAACGTTACACTATCATGTTACATTATCAAATTATTGTGTTGCATTATCATATAGAATAAACATTAGGGCTAGCCCCAAATAAGATGCTATAAGGCCTGGACCTTGGGCGCCCTTGGGCCAGAAAAAGATTAGGCCCAATATTTCTTATCAGTCTATTATAGTTATTATAGAGAAAAGAAATTTAGTCTTTCTTTATGCGTATCTTCTAGTCAATCATCCAGTTTTTGAAGCCTTTTCTTATAATTGGACCATAGAAGTCATAAATCTCCCGATTTTCTCCTAGATGGAATGATTATAAAATTATCGAGAGATAGTGCTTGAATTCTTTTCCTTCCTTATTCTTGCGTTGTCGCACCTTGTTTTGGATATGAATATTATATCGGTTCGGATGCAATGAAGATATCTCTCCATCATCAAAACCGTTACGTCTTCACTTTCGTAACAATAATAATTGGGCCGCATATAATTTCCCATTTTAGCCCAATGAAATATGCCTCACTACTTTACTAGTCACGACATAGAAAAGATTTCTTGTCGCAACAAACAGATTATAATAATGGGCTGGCAAAGAAATTTATGCAGGCCAACTTATTTTTTATATTCAAAATTCAAATAGCTTAACAATATTGGTAATTATTGGTTAAATGTAATTTCATATTTACCCTTCCAAAAACTCAAAATAACATATTTACCCTTCTAAAGTTTTAAATATCAATATTTACCCTTCCAAAACATATAAAATATCAAATTTACCCAATTTTAAAATTCCGTTGGATCTGTTAGCCTAGTCATATTTTCTTCATAAAATATTAATTAAATTAAAAGATTTGTTTATTTAAGACTATTATACCCTTCTTCTTTAATCATGTACCTGATCTCTAATCTTTAGCCATTTGGTGCTTCCTATTCAATTCTCCTAAAAAATATTTTGATTCACCTAAATTAGTCTAATCGCTTACTCTCCCCTCTTCAACAAAGCACTGTATAAACATACTTGTCTCTTTCAAATTAGATAGAAGAGAGTAAGAATAAGAATGAATGGACGGACCAATCCCAAACATAAAACTTTTCTACAAAGGTACAGAACAAATTTTTTTTTTATAATTAGACGCCAGGTTGAACGTGGACAAAGGTGCAGAACATTGATTAGATTTCTTTTTACTTGTAGAAGATATGTTGTGGATATCTTTACAAGAAGAGATATACACAAACTCATTATAAGAATGATAAATACCTAAGTAATATCATCATAAAAAGCAAAAAGGGATGGAAGAGAGAGAGAGAGAGTTATAAAGAAATAACTTTAATTAGAATGGAGGGGAGTTTTAAGGGAACCTCTTTTTGCTAGGGTGAGGAGAGGGATTAATGTTCATGTTCTTTTCATCCAAGGACAATATTGTAATTTCATTTCTCAAATGTTAGATTTAATGGTGAAAAATGGACTGTTGGGTAAATTTGATATTTTTTAAGTTTTGAGAGGGTAAATATGATATTTCCAATTTTACAAGGGTAAATATGATATTTTGAGTTTTTGTAAGGGTAAATATGAAATTCCCCCTACTATAATTTCATATCGGTCCATTTATTTGGCCATATTAAGTTGTTCTAATCTGGTCAGTTCAGCTTTCAAGTTGCATAATAATCACTCGTGGATACAAAAAGGAAAAGAAAAAATGAAAATACAGATAAACACAAAAGGTGATCTGTTCATCTTCTAATCATGTCTCTCTCAATCCAAGCACGGAATGAAAAAGACCGAAACAACCCCAAAAAGAATACAAAACGCTTCGAACCATGAATACATTTCCATCCACAGCAAAAAAGCGCAAAAAGGATTACAACAACAATAAGCTCCATCCAAAATGATTCAACACATCCTTCAAAAAAAGAAAAAAAAAAAAAAAACAGAGGCCCAATTTTGGTCAGACAGCTTGTCTTTGTCTTGTCACCAGTAATATGACGAAGGCATTTGTCTCGTCATGTTGGAGTTCCATTCATTCTGCATTTGTGGCACAAATATCTCAAGCTGTTTTTGCACTTTCATGTCTTTTTGTGCGACACTTTGATAATAACTCTGCTCTTGGTTGCTCCAAACAGGGTATTCTTGTCTATATCCATTTTCATTCATTTCTCCCTGTATCAAAAACCATAATCATCAATATAAAAAAATCGAAAAACGGAAATTTTCATGGAAAAATGAGAGTTAAATAAGGATTTTAATGTAATTACAAACCTGATAGAACCCGCCTGAAGAAGCAGAGGCAGTAGTGGCATAAGCGCTAGAGGCGACGTCATCATTCAAGAGGTGCTCAACATGCCAGCCAGGCAACATGTTAATCAAATAATTAGAAATACTGCTTCCATTATTACTTGCGCAACTCGCCGCCTCGTCTTGGCTGATCGCTTTGTTATGATGATAACTATTGCATTGTTGGGTACTTTGTTTCTCCACCTCCTCCTCTTCTTCTTCTTCTTCTTCAGTTTCTGAAAGATTTGAGCTTGAGGGGATTGGAGAAGAAGAGAGTCTCAAACCGGTGAGAAGGAATCGGCTATGTTTCATTGTCAAATCGCTTGAAGTGTGGATTGGTATGTCACAATCTCTACAGAATATCGCTCTGTCTTCTTTACAAAACAAGAACCCTCTCTTCTCCTAAAAAACAGAGATTTAGCTCAAATTAGTCAAACAACTTAAGTTAATTTTGTTAAACATGATGAATTAGAATATTAGATAGAATCATCATTACAAACCTGGCATATATCGCAAAGAGGGGGTGAGTGAGAGGAGGAGGAGAGAGAAGACGACGGAGGGAGGAGAGAAAATCGGCTGTGTTTACTCGCGACCTTGTTGGCTCGATGAACACGGCGATCACAGCTCTCACACAACGCGGCCTCATCGGCGCAGCAGAAAACCGCTGCTGCCTCAATGCCACACACATCACACTGTACCTTCATCTCTGTTCGCCCTTTTTGGTTGTTGGTCAGATTCTTTCTCTCTCTCTTGGGCCTTTTGGTTGTTGGTCAGATTTTGAGGGAAGATGGAAGGAGGCTTAAACGGGAGAAAAGGTACTGGTGTGTTTATATTGGAGAAGAAGAAGAAGAAGAAGAAGAAGAAAGAGAGGATTTCAGGCCTTGATTGGTGGGGTAAGGGGGGGATCTTTAAATTTTATTATAAGATTAGAAAATTCAAGTGCTGATCCCAATTAATTAATGTAGAGAAAGCCTCTACAGGGCTACATTAGAAATTAGAAATCACGCGTGTTACTTAGCGATCGTAGCAACGGATTAAAATTATATATTATTTTCTCACGTTCCAATATACGTTATATACTGTTTTTATTTTTTTAAATATATATTGTTTACTAAATAAATTTTTATATATTTTTTGTTTTCAGATTATATGTTTGTATATGCTGTTTTCATTTTTTTTAATATATAATGTTTTATAAAATAAATTTTCATATACTATTTATTTTCAGTTCATATGTTTGTATATATTGTTTTCAATTTTTATATATTATCGCTACAGAGTCGCTACAGTACGTCATGACGTATGAGCCCGGTAAATAAAGAGCAAGACAAATTCTCTGTAGTTCATATAAACTCATATTTTGTATAACAAGTCAAATACCTATTATATAGACAATAATATTGTGAGTATCACAAAGGATTTGGCGAAGGCAAGTTGAAAGGGTTGAGTGGGACGAGTATGGAGGGTGAAAGTGAAAGATAAAAATAACATATTTTTAGTCAATGGACACGATGTTTACTCTGTTTAGGAATAGGATAAATCATAGTCTTAGCAATAGCCAAATTGGTTAATGACGAAAATTGGTGAAAGAGATGTCCATTTTGTTCTTTTTAGCTGCCGACCCAGCTTGAGTAATATTAACTTTTTTTTAAGAATCAAAAAAGAAAAACAAAGTATTTTTAGGTTGGTAGCCAATCTATTGTGCATATGAAATTGCATGGATGACTTTTCCATTTTCACCATAATTTAATTTATTTGAAAGATTTGTTGTGAGCTCTAGATTTTGTATTTAGGGACCATTATGGGTGAAAGTGTCAATACTGTTGGACTTTTCTTGGCTTGCTTGAAAGTTGGAAGCTATGCAGCGCAAACTTATCTTAAAGGAAACCTGACATTTTTCTATGACAAAAATGTTGGTTCGAGACAGAAATGCATTCCCTATTTCTAATATGGGTGAAAAAAATTCATACCTTGTAATATTCATTTCATTTTTGTCTAAGTTAAACTTTTTTTTTATTCAATAAGTTAAACTTACTGAAGTATGGTGATAGCCTAATAAAAAAATTAAGCTCAGAAACCCGGTCCCAAGATTAATCATACAAATTCAAATAATGAAATAGGAGTGGAAATTAAAAAAAAAAAGCATTATTTATTTCTTTTATGAACTCAAACCCCATGATTAATGGAGTGAGGACATTGCTAAATACTAGTTGTGTTACACAAAATTACTTTTTTAAAACTCCATTATTCACCGGATTTGAATTTGAGATCTACCGAAGTCCAAAATTATTTTACCCTTGAGCTAGCAAGCTTATCAAATCTTTCTTTATTTTAATTTGGATTGGTTTTAATTCCCATTCTGAGTTTCAGTGTTTTTTGATGTAATAGGTATATTGAGATAATAGATCCAATTAATTAAAATGTGAAGCCAATCATGTAATTAGGGGACCATTTGTGCCATTATGGCCCTGATCAACTTGTTAAAAGGACTTTTTGTTTGTTTCATAATGTTTATATGCGATCATTTACAACTGGCTGATCATGCACCTCTTTTCTCATCTTCAAAGTTAATACCATATAAAAGTATATTATAATGTTAATTTTCTTGAACAACACATAGTTTTCAAGTTTGTTATGTAGCTACACAGAAAAAAAAAATCGTGTTTTATGTGATAAAGTATGTATATCCAAACGCAGACTTAGCTATGTATGGGCAAAAATGGGGTCAGAAATCAGAGTAGCAGCATGGGATAGAGATTAGATTTAGCCATCTTGCCAGCATCAAGCCAATAATAAATACATGCTTCAACTTGACACTTATTTATTTATTTATTTCTTATCGTCCAATTAACTCTGTATTTTTTTCATTTTCTTAGTCATTACATATATATCTGGATTATACATGACTTGCCAAATACGTACCACCACTCGTTCTTCTGTTCAATGCAACCAAAATTAGGACTATATTTTCTCATCCACATATAATTATACGTATAATGCATTGGCTGCACGAGATTTGGTTGCCACATAACCACGTGTTAACGTCACGGCTAACCTCAGTAAATATTTCATCATTAAAAAAACGAAGCTATTTTTTGGAGATTTAAATAAAAAAAGAAAAGAACAGTGATATCTCGTGGGATCGACAAGGGACCAGGGCAAGACCAGGATGCAACAAAGCGCAATAACCGCGATGATTAATATTAGTTTAGTCCATCTTTCTTGCCAATATAATGTTCGTGCATTTAAAGCAAACAATATATATATATATATATATATATATATATATATATATATATATATATATATATATATATATATAATGTTTGTGCACTTTTCTCTTTTCCAATCTAAGCATGGGGAATCCGACCATTCAAAAAAAAAAGCATAGGGAATCCGAAATGAATGGATTTCATTTATTATTATTGTTATTGTTATTATTATTGTTATTGTTATTGTTATCATTATTGTTATTGTTTTGATGATGATGATGATGATGATGTTGATGATGATACTTTGTTATATGACTGATGTAATTCTAATGTATGCATTAATGACATTTTTGTACAATCTATAAATTTAGAATGAAATATATCTGATTTCATGCTCATAGAGTCATACTATCGCCTACTCTCCCTAAAAAAATTATAATATATATTTTAATTTTATGTTATGTAAATATGATTAAAAAGCTTTATATAGGAGTTTCTGTTTTCAAATATTGAAGAAACATAGATTCCTAAGTCATAGTTCAAATTTTAGTAATATTAAATAATAATAAAAAATGACATCCACAGTATTTTATTCTTTTCCCAATTTATGAAATAATGCGATTTGCTTATATATGCATATATGGATATGACTATGAGAAGCCTAGAAAATAAACGTATATGTATTTTATGTGTATTCTATGTTTTTCTTGAAAATTATTTTTTAACAACTTATAATTAATAAATTGTTAGACTTGCTAAATATTGAATTTAATATGTCAGTTTCAAAATTGACGATGGTCTTACATTTTTTTTATGCATACAAAAATATGAGAAACCAAAAAGAGTTTGAACTTTAAGATAGTAAAGAAGGTGAAAGAAAGGTTTTGGAGATAATTAAGTCACCATGTGCGGTCAAATTGAAGTGTAAACGGGGTTAATAAGTGTAGACGTGCGTGCCGTTCAAGTTCACCACATGCATCATTTTAAACATTTATATAACAACTTCAATCACTATGGTTTCTCAAATTTGAAAAAATAAAGGATTTTCGTTCTGAATGATGTTATCCACATTTTCATTTGACCCTAGCTAGTGTCTAGTTCTAGTTGAATTACATTTCAAATCAATATTGGATCTGTAAATATAAAGATAGAGCCTACAACATAATGGAGCCTACTTCTGTAAATAATCTTTAATCAATATGAATTATATTTGAATATTAGATTTGATAGGATTTGGTCAATGATCCAACTGGCATCACACCTTTTCCGGGAATGGGGGAAAAGGCAAACTTTGTCCTTTCCTCATAGCTACTATATGGTGTATGCATATTATCATGTATACTATTGGATTCGGTGAATGTTTAATTAAATAGTGTTCATATAAACAAGATTGCCTAAAAAATAGTGTTGATATAAAGCTTAATGAAGGTGAAGAGGGATGGGAAGGGAGAGATTATTATATGAATGAAGATGATTTAACAAAATTAGAATACATTTGTGTGTGAAATTAGGTTATTGCATGAGATGAGAGATAGAAAAAGGTGCATTTATAATTAAAGGAAAATGATATGACTAAGTCATTTTGTCAATGAAATCAAAATGAGAACCAATAATAAGGGAAGCCTTGAATATTAAATGCAATTTTATGCAATTTATGTGTCAATTTTTTCAATGAAATCAGAAAGGAAATTATAATTAAAAGAACTTTTAAGTATGTGAACATGCCATTACCTTTCTCGGCCTTTTGGCGAAGATCAAGTGAAATATGTGAAATGCCCTTTATGCAGTTTAGGGATTTCAATGCAATATTAAGGCAATTAATTTTGGGACCATGGTGCCATTAAGGATCCTTTCAACTTGTTTATTTATGTACGGGGCTGTGTCTCATTTATGCCACATGGATTTTGTATAAAAAAGAGAGTACATAAATAGGTATGCATGGCTGTATGCATATAATTAAGTAATTTGTTCCGGATCAGGCCTCTGCCATTTTCACCATCAATTTGACTTGCAAAACATGAAAAATATTCTCAATACCCTTTTCTCCTTTTTTAACAAATAAATGTCTACTTTACATTGTTATCATTCTTTCTTTCTTTCTTTTTTTTTTTTGAGTAGCATTATCATTCTTTCTTATGCATTCATTTTAAAAACTAGAAGTAAAAACGCAAGGACAATTTCAGTCTTTTCTCAAGCAATTAGAAAAAGTAGGGTTATAGTAATTTATTTTTACAATCTTTATATATAAATTTAATTTACTCATTATTTAAATAAACTTGTAAGTTCTTGTTTTAGACATAAAACAAAATAGAAATTTTGGAAGATAAATAATAATAATAATAATGGCAATAGCATGGTGTTGGTTGGCGATAAATGTAGCAAGATAAAAAATAAAAAAAAAATGGGACCAGAGAAAAGATCATAAAAACGTCTGCCGCTGAACCCAGTTTGATATTTATAATATTTGCACTTTTGCACTTTTAGATTTTTACAATTATAAATATAGTGTGTGGCATGGAATTGGTGGTTAGGGATTTCTAATATTAATTTGTGGACATGATATTTTTTGAAGTATTAGATAGAATTTTTGCATGTAGAACAAAATAAATTAGTTAAAAAGAGTATATAATATGAAAACGATTGTATGTTGATTATTATGAACAACAAATAATTCCTCAAATGCTTTTTAATTGAAAGAGAGATTCAACAATCGTGCTCCAAACACTAAGCACATAAAGAAAAGTCGAATATATCCATATTATCAATCTAATATAAAAAAAAAAAACAGATAAGATGAAGAATTCTAACTTTTTTTAAGTTGTAAGATAAGGTAAGCAAAAAGTTCCCTTTTGGCCGTATTAGAATACACCATCTGTACCAAAATGCCACTTTTTGAAATTAGAATAATTATCATGTGTAAATTAATGTAGCCGCAATACAGATCCTTTTGTGATTTGTTCACACCACCTTTCACAAAATACTTAATTGTTGACAACTTGCATCTTAACTAAGTGTTAGTTGACAAATTGGATTAAAATCCGTATTTACTTTTGGGAAGTGCGCAAATACGACAGTACTGTAGCACGACTGTAACACGACGGTATTATAGATATACTGTTTTTCTATTTTATTTACTGTTTTCTCATTTTATATACCGTTTTGCCATTTTATATATTGTTGTTTATTCTTTGTGTATTTTTTATTTTTACTTTTACTTTTATATACTGTTTTCTCATTTTATATACTATTTTTTCATTTTTATATATTGTTTTCACTTTTTATGTATATACTGTTATTAGAAAATAAATTATATATGTTGTTATGTATATATTGTTATTAGAAAATAAATTATTTATACTGTTATTGGATCCATAGTGAACAATCGTGTTACAGCACCGTCGTGCTCTATTAAGTCCCCTTTACTTTTTTTTTAAGCTCAAATCCGTATTTACTTAATCCCATTACATCAGATTTTGAATATTTCATTTTAATTTAATCAATGGTCTAGCTGGCATTGAGCTTATCTGTAAAAGGGTAAAAGGTATCTTTTGTCATTTTCCTCAAATTGATATAGTTTTATATTTTTAGGATCGTGTCAGAATAATATATTTGCTTAATTACAAATTACAATTTGCAATAAAACAAAGCTGCCTTTTATTATAACATGTAATTATAATACAAACATCATGTCCATTTTTTATGTAAATACAGCTATTTTCGCTTCGTGCATCCAAGTTATAAAGTTTATGACAAGGTATAATGTTTTGCTGTCTTACATATTAAACAGAAATTTGCAATATATTATATAACTTACTCCAGTTTTTAAATTTCGAAAGAAACTAATATTTTTGAATAAATGCTTGTTACATATTGTATATTTTTTCTCCCACAATCATTTTCAGTCCAAATCATTTTCTAGTTATGATATGAATATTATGAATTCAATTTATAATTTTGTGTCCCATGAATTCAATTTATTTTTATAACTCCGGCCCATTATTTTTCATAAAAGCAGGCCTAATATAATTTACATATATGCCTACTTAATTATCCATTACATTAAAGCCCAAAATATATTTCACCATTAAACTTCTTTATTTTCTTTTCCCATCAAACTTCGTTTCCAACAGATCTACAAACCAAATTTCAAACTCAATAAACTCGAAAAATAAAACCAAGTATACTAATTCAGAAAATACGAATTTTCATCGTGTTAAAGAAAGAACTTGAACAGATTCATTTTATCATTCAGAAAACCTTCTGACCAAATTCTCTCTCGAATCTCTCCTTGAAATTCCTTGTTTTTGTTTTCTCCGATTTTGGTCTTCAATGGAGGCGATATGGAAGCAGGCCTCCAAGTTGAGGGAGCAAGTCGCGCGTCAGCAACAGGTTCTTTCCCCTTTTAGATTTTTTTCGTGTTTGATTTGCTATTCGTTGTGAAGATCACAATTTTAGCTTGATTCGTTTGGTTACAGATGATGAATGATTTAGTATATCTTGATTCATTAGGATTGGGGTAGATTGGGGCTTAATTTGATCTTTGGAAAGATGAAACCTTTTTGGCAATTGTATATTTTTCGTGTTCGATTGCTGAAAATTGGTCATTTCGATTTATTCCCAAATAAGATCTGAAACTTTACTCACTACTTCTCTTTAATTTTCCCATTTTTCAACCTTCCATGCTTTATTCTTCTGAAATAAACAAGAAACCCAATTGTCATAATTCAGAAACATCCAAAATTACACTATAACAAACATAATTTCCCTTTTTCTTACAGGCCGTAATGAAGCAATTTTACGGTAGCGACAATGTCTTTACCGATGAATCAGAAGTGAGACAACACCAAAAATTAGAAAAACTTTACATATCCACTCGCGCCGCAAAAGTAAGCTTCTTTCTCTCTCTAATTATTTCGAAATCTCAATTTAAAATCTAAATAATTTTCCAATTCTCACAACTTAAATCCCATTTTAATTTTAATTTCCACAGCATTTCCAAAGAGATATAGTTCGAGGCGTGGAAGGCTACATCGTCACCGGCTCCAAACAAGTCGAAATTGGTAACAAATTAATATATTTTTAATGGAAATTTTGCAATAAAGCCCATGCATTATTGGAAATTGAAAGAAAGCCCCTACATTTATTACTGAAATTGCAAAAAAATCCCTTCCCTTAAGAATATGAGCTTTTCCAAATGGGAAATTGGAAATCACGCTTGTACTGTAGCGACCCTACTGTAGCGACGGATTGAAATTATATACTGTTTTCTCACGTTCCTATATACACTATATATCGTTTTCATTTTTTTAAATATATATTGTTTACCGAATGAATTTTTATATACTGTTTGTTTTCAGTTTATATGTTTGTATATACTGTTTTCATTTTTTTTAAATATATATTGTTTTATAGAATGAATTTTTATATACTGTTTGTTTTCAGTTCATATGTTTGTATATACAGTTTTCAGTTTTTATATACCGTCGCTACAGGGTCGCTACAGTACGTCGTGCAGTATCAGCTCCCTTTGCAAATTTCCCATATTTTAGTTTCTTATAAAACCAACAAACCTAATATGTTTTTGGTAATTTGCAGGGAATAAATTGGCAGAAGATAGTCAGAAATACGGGGGAGAAAACACGTGCACAAGTGGCAACACTTTATCAAAATCCGCTCTGGCTTTTAGCAGGGCGCGCTCTCTCATGGAGAAGGAACGGAATAATCTCTTAAAAGCCCTTGGCACTCAGGTCAATCATCAAACAAATTAATTAATTAATTAAATAAAATGTGGGTGTTTGATGAATGAGTAAAATGGACAGGTGGCGGAGCCGTTGAGAGCGATGGTAATGGGGGCTCCGTTAGAGGACGCGAGGCACTTGGCGCAGAGATACGATCGCATGCGACAGGAAGCCGAATCTCAGGTGAATATAATCGATTAAAATCGTAATCCAGTGTGCATTTATTTTATATTGGTGTTTTACATACACAATGCAGGCGATAGAGGTGTCGAAGCGGCAGAACAAGGTGCGTGAGTCTGCGGGGAGCGGGGAGCTGATCCAGAAGATGGAGGCGGCGGAGCACAAGTTACAAGAGCTGAAGTCGAACATGTCCGTGCTGGGCAAGGAGGCCGTCTCCGCCATGACCGCCGTCGAGGCCCAGCAGCAGCGCCTCTCCCTCCAGCGCCTCATCGCCATGGTACCCTTTCTTTTTCCTTGAGAGAAGAATCAGTATCCATCCCCAGAGCATCATAACTTTATAGTACACCTTTGGAAGTGTGGGTTTCTTTTTTGGGGGATGTAAATGCACTGTTGGTCCGTCCGTGTGCTTTAGTTGCCTTGTCATTTAGTCCCTGGACTGTTTGTTTGACGTGCTTGGTTTATGTAGTTTATGAAAACATGTGTCGTTGCTTAGAGGGACTAACTGTCCACAATTGTATGAATTACAAGGACCAAGCGCTTAGAGTTTTCAAGTGTGAATTTGATATTGTTGAAGGGTCAAATTTCATGTTTTGAGTTTTTCAATAATTATTTTTTTCTCAATATAAAATAATTCCCCTTATTCCATTTTTTGCAATGAAAAATAATTCCTTTTTTTTCTCAAAGGTCGAATCGGAGAGAGCCTACCATCAAAGAGTCTTACAAATCCTCGATCAGCTCGAAGGAGAGGTACAACACAACATATCATATTCCAGACAATCAATATCTCATTTTTTCCATTTAATCATATTATTATTCTAAACCCTAATATTAAATAATAATAATAAACCTTGATTATTATCGTGACAGATGGTAAATGAGCGGCAAAGAATAGAATCTTCCGCCTACTCATCTCCTGTAAATGAAAATGCAATGCCTCCGCCTCCTTCCTACGAAGACCTCAATGGATCGCCGACCGTCGACGAACTCAATGAATCCATCGAGTATTTCCTCGCCGAGGTAAATCAATCAAACAATCCTTAATCCTCTCTTGCCTGTACTTTTTTTATGGATAAATCCACAATCACTGCCAAATCCACTACTATTTTCGCTACTTCTCTCAATGATTTCTCGGTCCGACATTGGTGGATTTGGTAGTGATCGTAGGCTCATCCTTTTTTAAGGGGAGTTTCACGTTTACCCTTCCAAAACTTGATATTTTTATTTTTAGAGGGGTAAATTTCAGATTTTGAAGTTTTTGGAGCGTAAATATGAAATTTCGCCTTTTCTTTATTTTTTTGAGGGGTAACTATGATATTTTTGAATTTCTCGAAGGGTGAATATGAAATTTTGCCTTTATTTTTTTTAGGGGTAAATATGATATTTTGAAGTTTTCGAAGGAAATTTTGCCTTATTTATTTATTTATTTATTTTCCCAAATTTTGTTTTGACAATTTTGGAATATTTTTTTTAGGCTATACGGGCGTATAAAGCTGAGAGCGAGGTGGAGTTGGCTTTATCTACTGGAGATATTGTCGTTGTACGAAAGGTTGTTTTAATTTATAAATGCATATTATGTTAGTATATACATATGAATTGTTATTTAATATTTTTCTGATTTATTATTATTTTTTTTGGGTGAAGTTATCGAATAATGGATGGGCGGAAGGAGAGTGCAAAGGGAAAGCGGGATGGTTCCCTCATGCGTATATTGAGAAAAGGGACCGTGTGCTTGCAAGCAAAGTTGCTCATATTTTCTAAGCTTTTTGTATGATATTTTTTCTATTATGAATATATAGTGTATTGTATTGTTTCGTTTTGATGCACAGAGTTGTGTGCTGTTTGTTAAAGAGATACTATTTGTAAACCGTAGAAATGGTTGTATTTCTTTAGATCTTTTTTTGTTTTTATTTTTCTATCGGCCAGCATATTAAATATTCAACTTTGTAGTTCGGTTGAATACAATGGTGTTGTTATGTTGTGACATATGCAAGCAATTCTTAGTAAATATATGTTCGTTCTTAAAACATGATATTATGATTGGGTTCTGTACAGTGAAACTATCAGCTTGATATAACTAACAAATTACATGTGTGAAATTTAATAAAACTACTCTCGGTAGATGATTCATTGATTTTTCTCTGATATTGGGCTCTCCATTGTGTGTTTTTGGGCTCAAAAAAGACCAAATTTTAATGAAATAGTTACGAAGAATTGCTCACCTTGATAAAATTATGTTGAGTCTGAATTTTAGCCCTTCAAGTCTTCAACTATTTGAGATAACCTCTCATTTTTTTTTGCCTAATTTGAACTGCTCAACAATGGACAAACTTATTCGTATCACTTGCATCCGTTAATCTCTTTCCTATTAGTTAATTTCGACACTTAAGCACACGGCTATTTTTGCCACACCTTCGTGCACAACCTGCTTACAAGCATCATTTTGGGAAAGATATCCTAAATCGCTTCTCATATCCAACACAACAACAAACGATATCACAAAAAAAACGTTTTACACACATTGATAAACAGTGCAGGAAAAAAAAACATTCAAAACATGAAAACTAGAGCTAGCAACATACTGGAGAATATGGAATGAGAGAAATAATAGAGCAGTCAAGTGCAATGCTACTACGACATGTAGTATCACCCCTCTTGCAATCTCAGAGTTCGAACTGTGGACAAATACATGTAACTCGATAGGGATTAGGGTTCGCTGACTTTTGCAATCTCTCGTAACGAGTTTAGCATTTTGTTTTCTTTTTGTAAGTTTTATGACATTCAATACAATTCTTGGTAGCTCTTCGTCTGCTATTCAAAAAATATATTTATCACGCCAAGAATATTTTTACCACGTTAAAAATTTATCATGTCATATATGTAATAATGTAACGTCAAAATTAGTTTTACTAATTCTGTTACAATTTATTTTTGTCACGTCAAGAATATTTGTCATGTCATCGTTTCTATGTCAAAATTAAGAGAACTTAAGCACTTAACATACGAAAACAACATAAATGAGCCTATTTAACAATTAAGAGATTAAAAATAGACCAAAAAAGTTCGAGTTAAAAATGAACTATCTCATCTAGCCAAATTCAGGCAATCCTAAAACTTTGGTGTGCAAAACAAAGAAATTGAAGTGTGGTCTTATTGGACAGGATAATAGAACTTGGAATTTAAAGAGAGGTCCAACTTTAAGGTAAAAAGGTATAGCAGTTTCGAATGGCTTTTCTTCCTTTTGAGGCCCACTCCTCTCTGCTTATCAAAGATCTCACATGGGATTTCGCAACTTTTCAACTGAAAGAAGTCGATGAACACCTAATTTCTCTTTCTTTTGATTTGTTTTGATTAATCAAGACATAAAATTTGGATAATTGAACTAGCCAAAACCATGCTTTATCTGCACTCCTTACGAAAGATCTGTTGGTTGATAGTTGAGAACTTGGTTATATATTCGCTGTACAAGCTAATATAGTGTTTTTATATTAATAATTCTTAAAAGTACAAAAAAGAGGCAAAATAACTACTAAAATACAAGGGGTGTTCCGAGAATCGAACTCGGGACCTCTCGCACCCGAAGCGAGAATCATACCACTAGACCAAACACCCGTTGTTATTTAAAATGTTAATTGGTTTTATAACATAAGGTATTGTATTGACTCGCAAAAATCAAGGAGAAAAGTATGTTTTTTTTGTACCATAGAATAGACAAGAAACAGTGCGAATCTTTGTGAAGTTTGTCATTATTATCATTTTACTTTAATCCTGCTGCCTCTTGTCTCGTCATCAAACTATTCCCTTTCTTTACATTATCCTCATGTTTGTTTTTCCTTTTTATTTCTTCTAACCCTTTATAAGTAGTTACGTACCATCTTTCCAATTCTACCATGACTTTTTTCTGGTCGATATAAGTGCATATATAAACAGATGTTTACCAAGATTAATCTAGATAAATAAATAAGTCTTTTTCATGATGATATTAAATTATAAATGCTACTCTCATCATACCTCATATTTTGCCTTCCACTTTTTTGGTTGAGTTATCTAATTGTTAGATGAACAACCAAATAATGAAATCCAGAGTGGGTAAACCCACTCACGCCACTCAAAAAAATTGACTCCTTCAAGGACTGAAATAGTAAATGATGGTTGCCATCAACAGCCCACGGCCCAACAATCCGAAAGCTACATTTTTTTTTTCATTAGTTTTTATTTTGCTATTGCTGCTTCACTTTTTGGAAGGTATGTATGAAAGTTAGTTAAAGTCCTCTTCGAGCAATAACACCTCATGATAACTGATTGAATAACAAAAATATATCAGAAATCCAAAATATATTTTGGCACTTATATATCAATACTCAAATATCAAATTAGAACTTACCAATTTACGTTACGATGCTGAAAACAAATTCGAGAAAAGATATATTAGTACTAGAGACGTATTGACGCTACAAATAGAAATGATATATTAATACTGAAAAAATAATTTATTGACATTAAAAATAATAGGATTTCTAAAAGTTAATAAAGGTCAACTATGGAAACTTGCCTGTGCATTATCACACGGTGAATTTGGATAATCATAACTATTTCAATTATTTGGATAATTACCCAAATGGTATATTAAATATGGGGAAGATTAGTTCAACTATTTTGAATGGTAGCTTTCGAAGCTTGACTCGTCAATTTGATTAAAAATAGTTAAAGTCCTTATCGAGCAATAACACCTCATGAGATTGCATGTGTCATGTTTGATTGGGCGGCATGAAACAAGGGCCCGACTCCAGCCGTGATTTCAGTGCTAATCAAACTAATCTTGCGTCTTTATTAGGCCCACAATTATCAATTTAAATATTGATTAATTTCCATCCTCATCTCACTCCCAAGTGAGAGTTTTTAGGAAGAAACATTCACATTCATAAACAGTTTTTTGGAAGAGACATTCATTGTAACTCACCAACACAAAACTCAATTCGGAATTTCAAATTCTTCATCTGACAAAAAACAGGATTTTAAATCTTAGGCCCACAATCATCAATATAAATATTGCTTGATTTCCATCCTCATCTCACTCCCAAGTGACAGTTTTTTGGAAGAAACATTCACATTCATAAACAGTTTTTTGGAAGAGACATTCATTATAACTAGATTTTTCGCTTATTCTCTCACTAACACAAAACTCTATTTGGAATTTCAAATTCTGCATCCGATAGAAAACAGGACTTTAAATCCCATCTTATGTTCAGTATTTAAATAAAAACATTAAAAGCGGAATGCGTGAAAACTGATAGAGTTTGATTTTTTTTTATTTGTGACAGTTCAACAGTGAACTAACTTACTCAGAGAAATAAATTGAAAATCAAGTTTATATTTGGAAAAGATTATGAGACAACATGCCATATTTTTCCTGTTAATCAAATCTTATCATAAAACATCTTCTAAATCAAGCATTATGATAAAAAAAATAGTTATTTTTCCTGTTTTGGTAGAAATATAAGACTTTAAATTAGAATAAACATGAGATACTATATAAGATATGGGGAAGTGGCTCTTTGGCATAGTGGATACGCACCTGTTTGACCCAACTGGGTCTTCCATTTTCCTTCTCTATATTGTCAAACTGAGTTAGGCCTCAAGATATTTTAAGTCTCCAATACAAAATGTCTGACTTCCTTCAAAAAAAAAATGTCTGACTTTTCATTCGAAGATTTTCTAGACTTTAGCCAACCACACGTGCAAGATAGAAAGTATGAAATCTCTAAGTGACCGTTCGGTATGGGTGGAATATAGCGATTTCTTAGAATAAAATGGAATAAAATATTTTATTCCGCCGAACACAAGTGGAATAAATTGGATTAAAGTGTGAAAAAACTATTCCATGTTAGAGATGTAATAGACGGTTAGAGTAAAATAGAGCGGTTTCTTTCTTTCTTTCTCTTTCTTTTTTCAATAAAAAATAATAATTTAATCACTATTCCTTTATTTCACAAATTCATCTTACCGAACACGATTGGAATAAAATGGAATAGTCGACTATTCCCTATTCCATAATTCCACTATTCCACTATTCCGTGGGTTGTCGAACAAGCCCTAAGTGAATATATACCAAACAGTTTTTCTTTGGAAAACATATATCAAACATATTCTTAACATGTAACTTTCAGCAAGTTATGAGGAGTTAAATATCTCTGAAAATATATCAAAAATATTATAAACTAGATATCATTCAATTAGTTAACAATAAATACAGACAACATACAATCAGATGGCGAAGTTTTACTGTTAGCAAAATATTATAAGAGAATAAGAAAAATAAAAACATTTAGTATATCACTGATAATTTAATGCCTCAAATAGTTGTTATTTTTGTGGGTTTTAAAAAAAAATCTAACTTGAAACAATGCGTTTTTTTATACATACTTGGCACTGACTATTTGCAAACCTAGGACCGGCATGTAGCCATTACTATTACAAACTTGAATTATCAAATTCTTTAATGCAAAAATATATGGTTACCATGAACTTAAAAAAATGAAAATAGAGACCGAGTTGAGGGCGAAGAAAAAGGTGAACTGTTAGCTTTCTAAAGTTAGCTGGTTCACGTGCCTTGATCATTTTACGAGTGTTACAAACATACATAAAATATCTGTCTCAGTCGAACTGTTTATGTTTGTTACGGTGCGGTGGGTGCAACTCACACTAAGATCCCATCCAAATAATATACTTACTAATTGTTATAATCTACTTTTTGAATATCATTAATCATTATAATCTTCATTATTACAATGTTCCAATATTTTATGTTAACACTTGTACAAAAAAGGGTGTGATACAAAAGCAAATAGGTTTAATACTATATGATAACAGGGCTATTTTTGAGTTTGTGGCTATGGAAATGGTAAAGGAGTCAAAAGTGCACTAAAAGGGCAAGAGAAGCTTTCGGCCAATATCAAATTTTCAACTTGTGTTAAAAAAAGAGGCCGGGCTCATCTCTCTAAAAATTCTCCCATGTAACAAATGATTACTGGTTAGAGAGAGAGAGAGAGAGAGAGAGAGAGGAGTTAACCTTTGAGATGGCAAGTATAATTTAGGTTGGATCTTGCATAACTTAGTTTATTATTAATTAGTATAATAATGCTCTCTTGTTAGAATTAAAAGTATGAGGATTAGACTAAAAGGCTCTCTGAATCAAAGTACTTTGATTTAAAGAAGGCTCCTCTCATGACTGGAGAGAAAAAGCTCAATAGTGACTTTCATATAAACAGTCCTTGCTTGATTAATTACCTTATATATTAATAATTATTAACACCAAGTCCTAGAAATTCAGAATCGCATTGACAAAAATAACAAAAAATATTATCAAGAAATGCATTGTCGAAAATAACAAAAAACTAGAAACTCAAAGGTCTATTCGAGAACCAACCCTAAAAATAAAATCAGTGAGCTACACCACTAAATGATTCACTTATCTTTACATGAATTATGTGGGATTCAAATGACCATTCGTGAATTATTTGATAAGTATATATATACTGGAATAAAAGTAAGAAATGCAACTCTTTATTTTCACTTTTCTAGGTTCCTACAATTATTGCCAAAATAATCATACTCTAGCCAGTATCTACATGATTAAGACCTGACCAAGATCCATAATCTAGTACTTATTTAATCTTAATCAAGATTTATATTTTCTAACTAATAGCACGTGCCGACAGTGGATCCCACATAGCATGTGATACCTTTATATAAATATAAGTAAATTATTAAAATGCTCTTCCTGATGAGGCCTTAATCAATTCATTTCTCATCCTTTAGTCTAATCCAAACTATAAATAAACAACAAAAGCTAATACTAGATTTGGCTGTAGAATATTGTATAAAAGAATTCTGATTTATTTATACTTATATCAATATATCCATAGCGTTTTATGCGACGAGTCATTGTCATCCAATTAAAAGACTTTATTCATGTATTTCGAATGACAAAGAATATGTAAAAAATCATGATATGAGAAAGGGTTGATTGCGGATGATTAAGAGTTAGGTTAAGAAAAAACAAGTCATAAAATTAGTGTGACAAATGGGGAGTGCATTACAAGGGAGCACTTATGATGACTTACCACTCACTCTCAATTTGGGCCCTCTCATATCTTGGACCCACCAATTTGGTTTTGATTTAAAATTTATTTGAGTTGAATTTTGTGTCATCCATCACTCCCCCCAACCAAACAAGAGGCATAATCCTTAAAATCACACCCATTTTGCATCAATGCCCAATATTTCTCATATTTGCAATTGTCTTTGAAACATGAAACCTTTAAACAAAATGAATTTGAAGAAAGAAAATGTTTATATCGTTTCCGGGTTGAGTTCAAAGTTATGTTTCATTTATTTTTTATTATTTTGAAAATAGTTAATTCAAAATTAATTTTTCTCTTTACTTGATTTGACATGAAAAAAGAACTATTTTGAACACCCTCAAAGTTCAAAATAGAAAAACAAAAAATACTTCGAAATTTCCGCAAATTCATTTTATTTTAAAGGTATTTTAAAAACATCATGTTACGTTATGGCACATGATATACATCATGAGAGAGAGAGAGAGAGAGAGAGAGAGAGAGAGAGAGAGTAGAAAGAGAGAAAGGCCCCACTCAGTCATGCATACATGTATCTGTCGAGGTGTCCCAAACAAGTCACAATGCTCAAAACTCAAAACTCAAAACAAAGCAAAGACTCAGTCAGTGGGGGTACCTCTTTTAAAGCCTGGAAAAGAGCACCATCCATGGAAATTTGGTACCCAAAAAATCAATCAAAACAGAACAAAATTACGAAAACTTTGACAAATTCGGCAAATTCAATTGTTTTTCCATTGGAACCATCATCATCATAGTTGAAATTTCAAATGACCATAAACCCCAATACACAAATTGAAACAAAGAAAAAAAACTAGATTATCAAATATCTACTACTAATAACTACCACCTATCTTCTTCGTCTCCCTCTCTTCTATGCCCTAATCCTCCCTATGTATAATAAAAAGCATGATTATACAAAATGATTAAGCTCTTGCAAATTAACCCATTTACTCTCTCTAATCCTCTTTCTCTCTCTAGCCTCTCTGCCCAAACTACGACTGAGTTAAAAATGAAATTTAAGCAGTCAGTCCTGCTACTTAAAAAATCTAAAAGACCCAAATAAATTCAAACTCTTTTTTCCCTACACCTATAACCCTAATTCACTAAACTAATACTAACAAAAGCCAAAGAAAATAAAAAATAAAAGCGAAGAAGGTCTAAATACCTAAAGCTAAAAACATGAAACAACTACCAAAAACCAACAAAAGCAAAAAGAAAAGAAATTCTAAATTACAAACCAGACCACTTTTCGCTAGCCGAACCCAGTCCACCAAAAATATACACCGCTTCAACCCGGACCGAGCCGAACCCAGTCCATCAGAAGCTCGCCACGACCGGAACCACGGTCTCCTTCTTCTTCCTCATTTCTAACACCTTCCTGTGCGAATTTGAATGCAAGTCGCTCACAAAAGTCGGGCTGCAAGCCGGCCGGTACTCCGGCAAGAGGCGGCCGGACTTGTAGCGGACCCCACAGGCGTTGCACAGGGTTTTCGCCCCTTCAGGCCCGGCTCTCCACTGAGGCGTCTTGTTCACTCCACAGTGGCTGCACCTCCTCTCTCCAGTCGTGCTTCCACAGGAGGGGTAAGAGTACTGGTTGTGATGGTTCTTTGCCTTCGGCTTCCGTCCCCTCTTCTTGGGTTTGAGCTTTTTCATGGCGGGCTCAGGGGAGTCGTCCAGCAAGAAGGTAGGAGTTTCTGACGAGGAGAGAAATGGCGAGTCGTAAAACAAAAAGGAGGAAGAAGAGCAAGAAGAGGTGGCGGAGTTGTCAGAGCCAGAGTTTTCGGAGCCCGAGAGGGACCAGACGGTGGCTCGAGACCTCTTGCTCCTCCTCGCCTTGACAGCCGGCAGCAAAGACTCGGTCGAAAGGGCGCAAAGAGTCGGTTTCGCTTTGTTCTCCCTCTGTTTCGACGGCACAGGCGGCGGTAAAGCCGTACATGTCGCCGGAAGCTCAGAGAGAGACTCGTCCATTATTAGAGAAACCCACTCAAGCTCCTCTGCGTCATGAGCCTAAAAAATACAAAACCCAAAACCTCAAATTAGAGCCAAAACGCCCCAATATGGTCAAATTCATTCAAGCTCCTTTTTTTCATTTTTTTACCGGAAGTTCGATTACAGCAGGAGGAGGAGGAAGGTCGAAAGTGACGCCGGAAGAGGAGTTTGAGTTCTCCTCTGTTTCTTCGTCAATTTCTCCTCCTTTTTCGACGCGTTTCTCAATTTCTTTCCTTTCTTGAGTAATAACAACATCCTGAGTCTCCGTAAATTCACCGAGGTCTAATAGCTCCTCGACGGAGAAAGCGTCTCCGCCAAAGAGAGTATTATTCCCTCTTTCTCCTACGAAAACCGCCTCTTCGCTCAAAACACCATTTTGCTGGCTCAGAAACACAGTCTTAAAAGGCTCCATGTTGGTCTCTACAGATTCCTGTTGCTTCTCTAGCTGAAAAAAGAAAGAACAAAGAAAACCAGGTAAGAACTAAGAAGACCTCTGAAGGAACCAAAAGAGGATAACAAAGAAGGGAAGAAAGATTCTGATTGTTACCTGAGAGGAGAGGGAAGGGAGAGGAGGAGGGAAAGAGAGAAAGAGAAAGGGGTTGGAAATGGTAGAGGAGAAGGTAGAAGATGCAGAAGGAGAAGAGATGAGCGTTTGGTGAAGCATTGAATGGCTGCCAAAAGTCCGTGGGCGTAACAAATGCACTGTTTTTTTCCCTTCTTTTTCTTATCTCCCAATTCTAATTATATTATTTATCCTCTCTCTCTCGCTCTCTGTGTTTTATAACTTTGCATTTGGCCCGCTTCCCTTTTTCAAAAATTCAAAACGTAAATACATAAATCAAATTCGGATTCAGTTTTGGTTTTGGTTTGTTTGCAAGATGGAGTCTTTATTTGAATCCGGCACGGTCCTCTGAAATATTTTATTTTTGTAATGGATGCAATTTTGATATATTTGAAAAAACATGCGGAGGGAAATTGCAGGGGAAAAGGGTGATGATGAATGGATATGGAGATTCACTGTGAATGAATGGGCGTGAGATTTGACACATTGAATTTAATTTTCAAAATTTTAATTATTATTTCTGTGAATTTTTTGAAATAAAGTGGCTTATTATTTAGTTCTTTTTAATAATATTAAGGAATAATGATACAGTGGGTGAGGCACGTCTCAGACTGCATATTGGCAGAAAGAAATGAAGGATTGATTTGATTTGATGGGTTAATTACATCCTGCAAAATTGATTTTAGACTCTAGTATACCTTAAATTTATCTAATATACCATTTTATTTTCAAAATATTTCATTTTTTCGGGAGAACTGTTCTTCGCTGTATTCTACACGCGGTATAATTATACGCGTAATTTTCTTCAACTTTTCAATTTTGACGCCTATCCAGCGAATATTCTACTCAAATTGACAAAACTACCCTTACAAAATTCCACAATGGCATTATCACCGCTAAATTCCTCACTTAAATTTACAGCTCCATCAAGGGTAAAAACGTAAATGGAGTTGCTTCCAACGAAGGAGTCGTAATTTCTGGCGGCTGTACACCACGTCAACTGGATGACGTGTCGTCCCCGGATTAGTCAATATTTACAAGCTGGCATTTATGCGGGTTTGAAATTCAAAGGCGGGTTTTTGAGAGTTTGAAAATTGAATCCGAAACTGAAATACGACCGTTTCGGGTAAGGAATTTAAATAAAGGGAAATGAAATTAATAAATAGAAATGGGGAGGGCATCAGTTTGGTTCAGTAATTTAATGCTGAGATTTAGGGTTGAAATGTTGAAAAAATGGCATCTTGGAATTTTGTAACATTTGGAGGGAGACTGAGTGACTGTGTTCCCTTTTAAATGGGGAATCTTATTTTAATATCTTTTTTTAGAATCTTAGGGGTTTTTTTTTTGCAGAAATTTAAATAATTATGATTGATTGGTTGGTTTTGTTTTGCATTACACTTGTCATTAACTGAACACCGGGTCCAGAATATAAATGTTAGTGGTGGGACATGAATATTATGATGATGGAGAGAATAGTGAGAGCAAAATGAATGATGGTTATTTATTCCATTTTATTTTTTGTTTATTGAAACTTGGTTTAGTTTGTTTTAGCAAATAGAAATGTCCATTAACCACAAGATTGACATATTCCTGGAATAAGATAGAGTTTTATACGTGTCAGTTGGCTAAAGCGACCATTATCGAAAGAATTGATTTACTTTGCCTCCCTAAGAAGTTTCGAATTGTGAATGATTCTGCCAAATTGATTAAGCGGCTATTTTGGTGGGAAATTGTGATTTACATTTTATTCATAATAAATAATGAACAATTTTGATGGAGTGCATGATTTGGGAGCATTCATTAGGAGCATGTCATTTATTTATTTTAAGTTATTGGATGCTCTAAAGCATGCATTCTATAATCACAAAAGCATGCACCTATACTTTTTCAGATTCTTACATATTTAAAGGAATCTACTACAAATATAACTTAATATAAGTATTTTGGGCTAATTATCTGGTCTAAGTAGTTATATTAGGTCATTGGGGATTTATGCTCTAACAATTGCGACTTGACTTCATTTTTTTAACTTTAATTGATAATCGAAATTAATATGAATAAGTGCATTATTTAGATTGTGACATTCTTTTTTCAAAAAAAGAAAAAGATATGAATAGGAATGGCAACAAAGAAATAACAAGATCTTCAATAGTCAATTCATGCCAACATCAAGAGTTGGACAGATCTGCGAGCAAGAGAGTCAGTTATCTGAGACATGAGAATATAATTTTGTGATAGGCCTAATCTGTGTAATAAGACTTGAAATGTACTCCTTTAGGAGTGTTAAATGATCGGTTTCTATCTTTATTATTGTACTAAAACTATATCTATTTTAATATTAAAAGTAGCTCAGCAGGCAATTGCCTGCTTGAGATTAAAAAAAAAAGAATGAAAACAAAGTCAAAGTTTTTTCATTTGAGGTGAAAAAACTTACATGACTATGAACATTACAAGTTAATAATTGACTAAAAAAAACATTATAAGCTAATAAATAAGAGAGCTTAGTGATAAAGTATTGGTCCCACTTTCCCATAGATGGATAGTTCGAATTTCACGTTTAGTATAATTGATTTAAAAGATAATAAAAATTAAGTGATCGTTTGTAGTTTTCTCTCAGAAAAAAGTTAATAAATAATTGCATATTTCTGTTGTGCAAAATCAAATTATTTGTTACATACAACCCTTAAGATCTTTTGATTCAAATTACTTGTTATAATAAGAAAAAAACTATTTTTTTTCTGTTACATATAACCGGTATGACCTCGTAAACAATTCCATGGTCAAAAAATCAGTACGTGCAACATGGCTGCATATATATAGATTGCTTCCTTGTGCAGTTTTAATTGTAAAGTTTTGCCATATAAATTAATTATCTGCCGAAGCTAAAATATAGGTGTGGGTTGCATTACAAATTATAATACAACAATGATCCTGTTAGGTCAAACTCGGGCCCAAATCGAATACTTAAGCAAGCTTAATTGTTCCTATCAGGGGTCCCTCTCTTGTCATGCATACAACACATGCATGGTTTATATACTCTTTCCATCTGTGAATTATTTTATATTATTTTCTTAATAAATCAAATTCTTTTATTTCGCAGCACCTTAATTGTTTCAGCTAAAAAATAATGTGGTATACAGAAATTTGAAGCATTGATTCGCCACTAAATTTTTAAGGTTTTGTTTTGTTGGAGATATTTATATATCCTTGTGTTTTCCCTTCAGCTTTGAGCACTTACTATATGGCAAAACAATGAACTTTGAGCACTTACATCTAAAATATATTGCATTAAATGATTTTTATTTTTATTTAACAATGAATTTTAAAGAATCATATCGTAGGACTTAATTATCTTTGTGTTTTTTTTATATGCTATACAATATGTTGCACGAATACGGATATGACGATCCGGCAAATTTAGAAAAATTAAGGTATGAAACAATAATTTTATATATTATTCTATATCTTATTAATTATATTTTATATATTTAATTATCTTTATATATATTTAGATATGAGAATTTGATGTAGAAGATACTAAAATTTTGTTGCTATGCAAAAAATGATAATAAAATATACGTTTGTTATCATTAGTTTTATAATTAAATGTCTTAATCTCATTTTATTAATTTTATACATGCTATCATATGTTTTAAAAAATTATATTCTTATGTTATGGTATCCGATGCAGATACGAGAATTATATGTGTATAATTCATTATTATTTTGAAATAAAATATTATCATACACCATATAGCATGTCCGATAAAGTATCGGTTTCCAGTACGATATCTGTTATAATACGGCTTGATTTTTTTAAGCATCCACTTGACATCTGATATACATTGTTTTTTAAAATATTTTATAATGTGTATCTACTAGTTTTGATATACATTGTTTTTTAAAATATTTTATAATGTGTATCTACTAGTTTTGACTTTTGTCCAAATGCATTCCACTAGTGCGTAATATCAAATTCATTTTTAATTTATTTTCATAAGGTTGAAATGATGGCTATGGTATCCTAAATAAGTTGTAAGAGATGGAGACTGAAATAAATGCGGATTATGTATATTTTTCTTTTTTGATAGAAGGCTAAACAAATGGACTGTTCTACTGAAATGGAAAAAATAAAAGATGGAATTTTCACCAACTTAAGGTATTGGTATCTAATTAAATAAAGTTTATTTCTTCTCCAAATTACATGAATATATTATATCTTATTGCATCCTATCTTTTCATGATTATTGGTGGTGATTAAATTAAATTTATTAATCATTCTAGAAATTATAATGTAATGTTGAATGTTAGTGTATAACTGAATTAAAATTTGAAACTCCATTTGCAAAATTGATAAGCTCTCACAAATTTCTAGGTCAAATCATAGACTATGTCAAAATTATACTGCTTCTCATTTGTGGACACGAATTAACTTTCGGATTAATTTGAACTTGAAGTTGCATACTAAATCTAATAAAAGATTCGAAGTGCAAATTTTGAAAATTTCAAAATTCAAACAGCAACATGTTGGGTCTCCATGAAAGACATGTGCAATTCTCTTTACAAGGTTACAAAACGACTTTAGTTGCCATCCAACTAAAATTGGAGTTTTGTATGTGCACACGTAGACCGGGGGCATGTAATTATTTTTAGTATTTTCGTCGAAAATACAAACGGAACATTTGACTTGAAGTTTTTGTACGTAGATGCTTTGAAGTTTGAACTGTATATGGATCCTTTTAGAAACATTTGCCAGGAATTGGTTTATTCATAAATGGCTGAGCCAACTATATATATCACTTGCTTATAGAGTGATTGATTTTATGTTTTTAACCTTCTATCAAAAATAAACCATGGTATCTGTATTTAATTAGTTGCATATACTTTTCTACGTGGGAATATGTAAATGGAGTAAAATAGTCGCAAAATGTTTGTGACATACATGCATTATTTTTATATCTTTTGATTTTAAAAAGTACTTCTTCAATAAATAAAAAAATAAAAAAAATAAAAAGTACTTGATCATACATCTTATAATTGTATCTACTCCAATAGTGAATTTAAGTTGGTAATGAAAAATGAATAAAACTACATTGAGGGGGGAAAAAATCATTCTGACTCCTTAGTATCATATAGACATATAGATATATATAAAAAAAATCATTCTAACTCCTTGCAAGATGATTGATTTTTTTAGGCAAAACTTGAGGCTCTCAAGATTATACTGTCACATAATAATTTGAGGGAAATGTGAAATCACGACGGTCAGGAATTTGTATATTTTGTCTTTTCGTTTTTCAATGTACTATTTTTTTCTATATGCTGTTTTCACTGTTTTATACATATTTTTGTTTTTTGTACATTAATTACTCTTTGAAATTTTTATATACTTTTTTTCTACTTTTTAATATACTATTTTTTCTATATACTGTATTCACTGTTTACGTATATATTGTTTACAAAAAATGAATTATATATACTATTTTTTCAATTTCATGCATTAATTATTATTTATATATATTATCATACTGCTGCATAACGGAACGTAATTTTATGACATGATAGTAGTATTGTATATTTAGTGCAAAAACAATATACTTACTTTGGATCTAATCTAGATAATAAATAAACTAAATAGGATTAGAAAAAGAGTATGACGTCAAATGGGGGCCAAAAGAGCAATGGAGATGGAGACAGGTGGCACTTCCCCGGGAGGAGCTTATCAGCCATCCAACCGGGTCGGAAAAAACGTGATTGGCGGTGGATAATCAACTTTTAAAAATATCAAATTTCAAAATCCAAATTTAAAATTCAAAAAAGGAAGAAAAATAACTTCAAAGAGTTGAGAATGGGCCACAAAAGGACACCAGGCAGGGACCCCTTGAAGCCTCACATGCATAGCAAACTTCCCACATGCCAACCCCCCAATCTTGTTTTAGCTCCTCTCCCTATCTCGAAATTCATTATTTCAATTATTTTGTGTCCTTGTTTGTCATTTAATTCTGAGAAATATGCACTTAGCCACTTACAAGTTTGGGGGGATGTGAACGAAAATTGCTATGACATTCCCTTTTTTTCATGCAAAGCCTGCCTGTTTCTACATCTACGAGCCAATGTATTTCTACGTCAATTTACAAAGTAGCTCTAGCATTAATTAACCCTATTTTCATTTTTATCAATCAACCCTATTTTCATTATTATCCATTTTTTGAGAATTCTCATTGTGTCAAATCATATTAGTTATTTTAGCCATCTGATAATGTGATGCAGACAAATCTTACTGATTGATTTTTTAAAGTGTTGCTTAAAACTGGTTTTCAAATGTGTGATGTATTATTATTTATATATCCTATTTAACAGTAACTATATAATACAAGGAAAAGTAAGAAGGATAAAAAAGATGTCCTAATAACCCCCTTTCACCTATAATTAACATTTTGTTTTTCAGTTTATGATTATTTTTGTCATAGTAAGATTGGAACTATTTGTCAGAGGAGTTTGGATGAATCCATTCCTGACTTAAAAAGCTATTAGCAATTATCCTTCTTTTTCTTTTCTTTTTTAACCTTTTTCATGATTTATTTCTACGAAAAGCCATTTATTTTGCTTGCAAGGCACACCTTCCTAGCTCATGAGATAGATACTGCGGTGTGGTGTGGGGTTCAATTCTTTGCATGATTGAGAAGAAATGGGTTCCACCTGGACAAAAATGAAATATCAGTTTATCTATACTCGGATGTGATGCAATCGGGAACGGAGCTTGACCGTATTCTTTGGAGGAGTCAAAAGAAATTTTTTCTATTGATTAACACTTTATAAAATTTTTGAAAGACCAAAATATAGAAATACATGTATTTAAAAAATTTCTTCAGTAAAACACTACTAACATAAATTATTCTGTCAAAATCTTTGGAGGATCATGACTCCTCCTAGTCCCTATTAAATTCTATTCCTAGATGCAATGCTATTTGTCTCCTTTCTATTTCAATTTTGATATTTTGACTAGTACCTGAATATACAGTGCCTAAGAATATAAATTCATCTTTTCTACATTTTATAAAAAAGAAAAAAATTAAATGGGCTGTGAAAAGCCCAAATTAATTGGTCAGGTAAATATATGACAGTATGGATTTTGGAGTTTAATTTAATATTTTCAGTCGATTCTGATTCATATTTATTAGCCCGTGCATGATCCAATATACGTGTCTGTATTTTCTCTACATAATTTGGGCCACAAAAGAAGAGAGCTAAATCCGGTGATTGCATCTTTACAATCATCAAACTTTTAATGGGCCTTTACTAGCCAAACATTGACTTCTCACCAAACAATTCTTTGGGTGCAAAAAAAAGTGGTTTTTGTGCCTTTTTCATTTCGGAGAAACTCTACTACATTTTTTTCTTTTTATTAATATCGAAAGGTTCCATGAATTGTTTTTTCTAATATTAAAATTCAAATTGTGAGCTCATATATCTCTTCATAAATTTTCAAAAAAAAAAAAAAAAAAAATGCTTAGTCAAGTTAATTAGTTTTCTTGTTGCAACAGCTTGCGACTATATAGTAAGAGAGATTATATGTATGTTCACAATATATTTAGCGATTATAAATCAAAAAATATATTTAGCGATTAAGGGAAGTAAGGTTCGTTTATTTTACTAAAAGCTTCATTAGTTAACATGTGACATGCTTTAAATAGATTGAGATTAGAGAATTATGATGCATGAATCAAAAAGGGTGTGACATGCTTAGCGATTAAGGGAAATGAGGCTAGTTAATTGTACTAAAAGCTTCATTAGTTAACGTGTGAGAGATATTTAATTAAATTTAGATTAGAGAGTGATGCATTAATCAAAAACGTGCGACATGCTTAATTAGATGAAGATGAGATGAGAGATTGATACTAAGCACCAACTATTAAGTAACAAGGCATCCTTCATTTCCAAGAGATTTATTTGTGATATGTCATGATATATGCTTAATAACCATATGCTACCCCCCCCCCCCCCCCCCCCCCCACAAAAACACACACACACACACACACACAACAAACAAAAAAAAAACATGTTACATTGAATTAATTAATATAAATAGGATCTGTAACTTTTCTGGTAAGAGATTAAGAGAACTTTCTAATATTAAATTTTCTCACTATGCAAATAATGAACGTGTATAACGAGCAAAAGCGATGGCGCACAAACTATGACCAAAAGAAAATCAAGCTCTTAAAGTTGAATCTCCAATGTGAACTTTTCTTTTTGAATAACAAATTTCCAATGTGAACTTGTGCGCATCTTAATTTAATAAACTTTCTTTTCCGTAATTTAATTGAATCATAACCACATACACATAATAACTTATATAATTCGGTTAGAATTTCAACCTTCAAAAAGAAAAATGAACTATGCATATTGGAAATCGATCTTCTCTCAAATAAAAGTACAAAACTTAGCTGATATATATGATTTCTCATATTATGTGAGGATTATTATTCTCTAGTTTCATTTTGAAGCGATCAACATATAATGAATCTAGCTAGCTTATGTTGACGTAATAACTCTCGTCGTGCTGATTGCATATTAAGAAGAAATATATACTTTTAATTAATATTTCACTGCTTCAGTGCTTCTAGTATCTGCCTAGACGCCAAATATCATTTACATTTACACCCACCAAAATAAATCTTTTGCTTAAAGGTCGTTGCATGTTGAATCAATTAGCTGACAAGTCGCAATATAACTTGCTATATTTCTTAGCTTTACAACAACATGCCACTTTGATGATGGCGCTTTTCCATGTCGCTTAAACATTCTCACCTTCCAGAAAAAGGTCATGCATGTCACAGTATGGAGAATGAATATTCAGAGTTTACTAATCAGGCGGATTGGCTCTCAAAATCTTCTTAAAGAACATGGAAAATGGATATTGTATTGATGTTTTACTTCAAAAAAGAAGATTTTATTTATATCATTATATGCATTATATGCATACCAAGGACCCAGGTTATAGGTGCTATACAAGTATCTATAGATAGATGATAAATCATAAAATCCAAAGGTTTTTACAACAGTTCTCTTATTCATTACTTCAGTTTTGCTTTTCTCTCTCTGAAGAAGCATCTCTTCAGAAACTAACATACTACGTAGCTACGTGTCATTCCATCTTTCATGTCTGGTAGATAGACCCCAGTCTCCTTGTATTGAGTTTGAATAAAGAATACTATCATACCTATGAGCAATATATAATAATTAGTTTCATTTACCTAAAAAAATTAGTTTCAATTTATAGTATTTCGTAAGTAATTTAGATAAGTAGTATATGTGTATTTCTCTTTGTAGATATTGTAAGAAATCAACATATGTTACCTAAACTAAGAAAGAGACTATTCAAAAAAATAATTTATGAAAGGTAAAATTATGCAAGGAACAGAACTCAGAAGGTCAAACGTTCATAAAAGCATGTGACTATCATTCTAGTGAAATGTGTAAAACTAATTACTTTCTTAAGGAAACTGTTACCTGTATTTCATTTAATGAAAATATACATAAGCAAATTGTCCGTCAACAATTTTCAAGATATTGGTAAATTAAAGCGGTAGTGGCCTGGTAATTTGCAAATATAAGGTAATATATTGGATATTATACTATAATTGGCTTCTTTATTATCTGCCATCTGCCATGTGCATTATACATGCATATTGAAATTGAAAAATATCAAGAAGGCATGCTTATTTACGCGTGCCTGATTTGTCTCGTTCATCGATCCATATGTGTGTATTTTTTTTTTCTCTAAAGCCCGTAGGCATCCATGTGTTTGTATTTTAGTTAGTGATGACAGTTTGAAATTCTGATGAAGTGATCATTGTTTTTTTCCTTGTGATAAACATTATCTAAATGGATTCACTACAAATAATATAATTAACAATTTAAAGCACTTACATGTATGACTAACTTTATTTAGATCAAATATGACAAGGTTAATCCAACATTTTATTGTAAAAAGTATTTCATTGCATTTCTATCCATTGTTTCGGACTACACTGCACCAGTTGTTGGAACTTGGTGTACAGTAAGAATCTCTTGGAAGTGTCTTTGACTAATTAATTAAAGTAAAAAGTTAATTTGACATTGAATTCTTTCACCAAATCTAGTGTTTCCAATTTTCTATTGCCTTATAGTCACCGTTCTCTCTCTCTTCTTCTTTCCTTTATATATAGCCAGCTCCTCTACACTCTCTCTAGGGTCAATAAAGCCAAAAAAAGCTTCATGAACCCTAAACTATATTTTCAATTAATGGAGTGGCTTAAAGATCCTTTTGTTCTCTTTCTGATCCCTTTTTCCACACTTCTCTTCATTTACATAAACCGGCGACGCAAGCTACCCCTTCCGCCAGGTCCACCTGGTCTACCAATAATAGGCAGCATGCTAATGATGGACCAACTCACGCACCGAGGCCTCGCCCGATTGTCAGAAATATACGGAGGCATATGCCACCTTAAACTAGGGTTTTTACATGCAGTGGCAATTTCAAACCCCGAAATGGCGAGACAAGTGTTACAAGTTCAAGACAACGTTTTCTCGAACCGGCCTGCTACTATTGCGATAACGTATCTTACTTATGACAGAGCTGACATGGCGTTTGCTCATTACGGCCCATTCTGGCGCCAGATGCGCAAATTATGTGTCATGAAATTGTTTAGTAGAAGGCGTGCTGAATCATGGGCATCGGTCCGTGATGAAGTTGAGTCGACTGTAAAAGCCGTCTCTGCAAAAATTGGTTCATCAGTTAATCTCGGTGAGTTGGTCTTCAACCTAACGAAAAACATTATATTCCGTGCAGCTTTTGGTGCGCAAATAGGCCATGATGATCAAGACGAGTTCATCTCCATCCTTCAAGAGTTCTCCAAACTCTTTGGGGCATTTAACATCGGCGATTTTGTACCGTGGTTGAAATGGATGGATTTGAATGGGATAAATGTGCGGTTGAAGAAAGCGCGAGGGGCACTTGATCGGTTCATCGATCGGATTATTGATGAACATTTGGCAAATCCTAAGGAGGCCGACGCGCCCGATGCGGACATGGTTGATGATATGTTGGCCTTTTTGTCCGAGGTCGATGGGGGAAAGACTCAAATGGGAGATCCACAAGGGTTTCTTAGACTCACAAGAGAAAATATCAAGGCTATTATCATGGTATGTTATTTATTGTTTAAGCTTTTTTTAATTGTATTTTGTTCGCAATAGGTTGCCGTGTTTAATCTAATTAGACATGTAGTAGCCAAAACTTGCTAGCTGAAGTGGTAAGCTACCTTAGAATTTTGGAAGAGATTTTAAGTTTCAGTCTCGGCAAACACAATTTTGTAGTATATATTTAGCAAAATTCATCAACCCACAAATTGTGGGTTAAATATCTAAAGTGATTTTCTCTAGGTTTGAAACTAATATGCATTATGCTTTGACTGCATTGAATGAAATGATTAATTCTTTCCCTATAACAGAGATAATATCTGCATTTAGTGCTGATTTAATTGTTCAATGGATGCAAAAATCTTTGTATTAAATGCACAAGACTTTGCTTCAATCATACTTCTAGGGTTTGGTTCAACGTACCTGTAACGCTCCACTTTGAACTTTCATGACAATGATAATATATCTAAGCAAATTGAAACATATGTGCAAATTTAGCGTAACACCTTTTAACAAAGAGGTTGATACATGTAAATATTGCTTGTAATGCTCTGTTTTTCAAATTAATACAACGTAAGCACACGCTTATTTTTCAAATAGAAACAAAGAGGCTTGATAATGCTCGCCCCACTTATCGCTATATAAAAATAGTATGTAAAACAGTATATATTTTATGAATTTAAATAGTAATTTGAAAATATATTTTTATATAAATATTTATAATGTATTTGTCAAATAAAATATAACTAAATGTGTTAAAAAATATATAAAAGTATATAAGGTAAAATATTAAAGGGTTCTGACCAAGTCAATTTAGTCAACTCCCATAATTTTCTTCTGGGTTCTGAAACTGACATAACTAGAAGATCATAAGAATCAAAGTGGTGGGTGGTCATTTTTTCTCCTTTTTAAATTACAACAGAGATAATATCTGCATTTAGTGGTGATTTAATTGTTCAATCGGATGCAAAAATCTTTGTATTAAATGCACAAGACTTTGCTTCAATCATACTTCCTAGGGTTTGGTTCAATGTACCTGTAACGCTCCACTTTGAACTTTCATGACAATGATAATATATCTAAGTAAATTGAAACATATGTGCAAATTTAGCATAACATCTTTTAACAGAGAGGCTTAATAATGCCCGCCCCACTTATCGCTATATAAAAATAGTATGTAAAACAATATATATTTTATGAATTTAAATAGTAAATTGAAAAAATATTTTTATATAAATATTTATAATGTATTTGTCAAATAAAATATTACTAAATGTGTTAAAAAATATATAGAAGTATATAAAGTAAAATATTAAAGGGTTCTGACCAAGTCAATTTAGTCAACTCCCATAATTTTCTTCTGGGTTCTGAAACTGACATAACTCAAAGATCATAAGAATCAATGTGGTGGGTGGTCATTTTTTCTCCTTTTTAAATTACAAGGCTATTGAAATACAGAGCATGCATGTTGAATTTGATTCTCAAATTATCTTTGAGCTCTTTCAAAGTTTGAAGTTTCACCCTAATGCTATAAACTTCTAGATAAACACAATTACCAAAATACAAACGTAATAGCTTCTCACAAGAGTCAAGATATATAATATAAATGTAAAATAAGACATGGCAATAATAATAAAAACACAATTACCAAAATACAAACGTAATAGCTTCTCACAAGAGTCAAGATATATAATATAAATGTAAAATAAGACATGGCAATAATAATAAGAAACAACAAAATAATGAAACCTAATGCTCTTGAACATACAAAGTTAATTTGCCAATGGGACCTAATATGTATCTTCGGCTTATTTACTATCAGCATCATCGGAATTCAGTAAGTTATAACGGAATTACAAAAGTATATTAATATCCAAAAAAATCAATGACATATAAAAAAAGGTATAATATTAAAAAAAAGTATAATAAACATATAAAAAGACATATTATATAATTCTAGATTAATATAAATGGATAACTAAAATGGTATAAAAATATGGTGGGCGGTGTTTAAAAGCAGGAGATGAAAATATTTTCCCGTTGCCAATTTTCTCACTTGAATATGTGTATGTTCTTTTATTTATTCTTCCTTCTTTTTTTTTTTAATAAATATGAATTTTCCTATTTTTTTAAAATATTAGGATGTAATGTTCGGTGGTACGGAAACTGTGGCCTCTGCAATTGAATGGTCAATGGCAGAACTGATGAAGAGCCCAGAACAGATGAAACGAGTGCAGCAGGAACTAGCGGACGTAGTCGGCATGGATCACATGGTTCACGAGTCGGACTTAGACAAACTTCCATACCTCAAATGTGCCGTTAAAGAGACCCTCCGCCTCCACCCTCCAATTCCTCTTCTCCTTCACGAGACCTCTGAGGATTGTGAAATTGCTGGATATTCCATACCTAAGCAGTCTCGCGTTATGATTAACGTGTGGGCCATTGGTCGTGACAAGTCCGCATGGAAGGACGCCAATTCCTTCAAGCCTGATCGGTTTGAACCAGGCAGTGACGGTGCAAATATCGATTTTAAAGGGAATTTCTTTGAGCTCTTGCCATTCGGGTCGGGTAGGAGGTCTTGCCCTGGAATGCAACTTGGTTTGTATGCTCTGGAGTTGGCTGTCGCAAATTTGATGCATTGTTTTGATTGGACCCTTCCAGATGGGATGAAACCGAGCGAACTTGACATGGACGATGTGTTTGGTCTCACTGCACCTAGAGCCGTGCGTCTTATGGCTGTGCCCTCTCCGCGACTTAACTGCCAGGTGGCCTAACGAGTCATGGTCCTCATGGATGGGGAATTGGGGCTTATTGCATAATTGAGTGTTTTGTGCATGAATATTAATAAGAAGATCAAAATAATTGTAGGTTCATTTTGTTGTACTACCTTTGTAAAAGGAGGAATTTCATGTACAATTACAAAAAATTTAACATAAAGATAATTATCCAGTGCATTGTAAAAGGAGGAATTTCATGTACAATTACAAAAAATTAACATAAAGATAATTATCCAGTGCATCGTTAACAATTCAAAATGTCACATAGAATATTATTATAAGATTAGAAATATCATTTCAAAGAAAAATAAACATTTTTAATTACTAAAAAAATCTTAAAATAATACTTATATCAGACCGAAGCAGAGCGAGAGTCCCATCTAGTTTTTAATATATTATTGTTCTCTTGAAGCCCAAACTAGCACGGTTCACTGGGCCTAATTGCTTTCCCAAGTGCCCAATTCAGAGAAGTTTTTCATTCACTGTACATTTAAGTGTATAGAGTATATGAGTTTTTGATACATTTTTAACATTGCTAGGCATGCAAATCCATACCAAATTAGGACAATACTCGCGCATCGCGGTTAATATTTCTATTTATTTATTTATTTTAATCTATAATGTATATATTGTAATTATAAAAATTCAAAATAAAAGGTTGTAATGAGTTCATAATACATAAATAACATATAATAATTATATTAAATAAGTTGGTTATGTTTGAAATTATTTTGAATTAAAGTAGACTATGTTTAAAATCATTTTGAATCATCATAAGATATTTTATCCATTTATTATTCATTAAGAATATTTTCTATATCAAATCTAATTTGTAAGAATAAGAACGGATAAATCTATATAAATAAATTTACATATGAGAAATAAAATAGCATAAATGAGAAATTCATAAAAAAACAAAAATAATAACCCACTAAATAGTTTGGATAATTAATTTATGATATCAATTTATGTTTGCATTAAGATTTCTAAGATTAAAAGGCTATGCATTTTTTATTCTCTTTGATTTTATTATGCTGTTATCTTTTGATATATTATATTAGAAATAAAATCAAGTATTAATCAAGCTTAGATGAATGTGATCAGAAAAACCAAAAATGCAAGATAATTTATTTCAAAGATTTTAGTTGAAACTACATAAGATTTAATTATAGATTATTAACTTCAAAAAAATAAAAAAAATAATTATATTTAATATGATGTTTAAAAATGAAATATTATATCATATATGTGAAAAAAGTATGTGATATACATAAAAAAAATATAACATGACTCATTTTCCTCAAAAGATTGTCATCACTATTTTTCTTATTTTTGCAGTTGTCAAAATGATATGGATTATGTATAAATTGATCATATATGTTATTTTGAAACCCGTAATATATTAAGTATATAATATAGTTCTCGATATTCTAATTTTTTTTAGATGACAGTTCTCACGTAATTAGAGATATAATACGAAATACTAATCTAACTAATCATGTGATATTAATATTATGATAATTTAAATGAAAAGCTAAGATTTGAGAAATTTTTTGATCCGATGGCCAAAAGAAATTTGATGATAGGTCTCTTGAGAATGCTCAAAGAGAGGTGAAAAATACGATAAGGGTTATTAGGCGTATCTTTTTTACATGTTCTCTTATATAGTCTATATTCAGATATTTTAGTAAAAAAATAATAATTAAAGAACCATAGCAATATGGAATTCAAAATAAAGAGAAAATTTTAAAAAAATTATACTTGATGATTTTAACATGAGAAATAAAATAATTTATTAAGAACTATTATTTTTTACAGAAAAAATTATTTATATTTTAATGAGTAAACTCTTCTCATTCTATTTGCATTAATATTTGAACATAATTTTGGATCATGATTTGTTGAAAATATATGATTAAGATCTGATGGTAAAAAATAAATACAACGGTTCTCACTAAATTGGTGATGAAATACAAAATATCAATTCAACCAATTATATATATTATTATGTTTTAATAATCACACACATGTCACCATAAAAATCAATAAATTTGAGAAAATTAAAGATTAATATTTGACAAAAATGTTGATCGAACGGTCGAGCTAAAAATAATGATATGGCTCAATAAAAATGATCAAAAGAAGATGAAAAATAAGGAGTTGGGATTAATCCTTAAACTCTCCAGAAAACCTTTATTTTATGGATCCTGAGACTCGAATTCATGATCTGTTTCGAGACACATCAGTAGTTGTTTGGCTTAAAGATATGACTTTTTAACCGTGCAATATTAGATTTTGTTGGGACATCATTATGAGTATGCGGTGCAAATCAGAACAATTTGACAATTATCGTATTTGCGATCATGATCATTTCTCAAGTGGAAATTTCTGAAACTTGTGAGTTACGACCAATCTGATGTGATATTTTAACATGCATTGGTTGTCCACAATCTACACGAACCTAAAAAAGTAAGCTAGTCCCAGAGATATATATTTAATATGTCATGCAAATTACCCCGCATTAGGAAAGACGTTTATATCCTTTCTTGCTTCTAGCCTTAATTCTATTATCTTCCTAATTTTAGATATTTTACAAAACAAATGATGCCTATGTCATTAGCTCGCACGTCGTAAGCAATTTGGAATTTGGAATGATACTTACCAATTACTCCCTGTTCATTCTTAACTTTGCGTCAACATATATGTCATGTGCCATATACAAGGATCATTGTTGAATGCTTAACCATATATATGTACATACAAAAAAGTTTAAAAGGCACATTTAGAATATATTATAATTGATAATAATACTGATCAATAGTCATTCAAAAAATAATAACTTTGTTTTAAACAAGAACCAGTTAGTTGGAATCCAGCAATTTCAATCAAGGAATATGATAGAGCACAACGGGGAGAGCACGATGAAATCACGACTGCTGACGTCGGCTGACGTCAGCATACTTTAATCATGCCGGCTCACCAGCCTCGTCGTGCAGTACTTCCGTCATGACCATAACAGTATATATATCATAATTCAAATAATATTATAATCTAATAACAACAGTATATAGATATGATATAACAATATATAATTCAGACAAAATAGTATATATATAACATTATATAATTCACATATATAACAATATATATATCAATACACATATATGATATAACAGTATATACACGTGATAAATAGATATGGTATAACAATATATAAATATGATATAACAATATATATTTCAGACAAAATAGTATATATATAATACTTTATAATTCACATATATAACAATATATATATATCAATATACAGATATGATATAACAGTATATACACGTGATAAATAGATATGGTATAACAATATATAGATATGATATAACAGTATATAATTCAGACAAAACAATATATATATATAACACTATACATTTCACATAGATAACAGTATATATATCAATACACATATATGATATAACAGTATATACACGTGATAAATAAATATGATATAACAATATATAATTCTTCAAAACAATATATATATCAGCCAATAATAGTATATAGCCGTTGTGCTGGAGAAGAATACATGACGGGAAGAAAAAAGAGAGTGACTGATGGTCGTGCTGGCACGACGGTCGTGATCCCGTCGTGATCACACCGTCGTGTTTGCACATTTTTCTTCAATCAATTAGTACACCGTCTTCTTTTTTTGAGAGATCAGATAATATATTTGAAATCTTTATAGTTCTACAAACTGTAATATTCTCTTTTACATGCTACAAACCACACATGCGTGGATTTATATAGAATTGTAGACTAAATAAAATACTTCCACAAAAAATGTCATATATATCATAATTGAACCCTATAATGTCATGATTTTTGTATCTACACATCTCCTATGATATCATGATTTTTATATTTACAATTCCTACAATATCATGATGATCTATGTGGCACTTTTGTGGGTAAATGAGATAACATTATAGAAGTCCTCTTTGGAAGTAAACACACTACCTATCTAGAAAGCATCCCTTCATGCAAAGCTTGAGCTAGAATTTGCAAGAACATATGCAAATAATTTGTATCACTGATACCTTCTAGTTTCTCATACATTTATATATATGGTCATCTCTTCTATTTCTTCTCTAAGGCTGAAAACAAAAAAAAAACAGAAAGGAATGATCACAAAAATTTCTTTCCAACTAATGAGTGTCTTAAAGATCCTTTCATCCTCTTCCTGATCTCTTTCTCCACATTTATCCTTATTTTCATAAACCATGGGCGCCGCAAGCTTCCACCCGGCCCCCTAGGCTTACCAATAATAGACAACATGTTAATGGTCAAGCTAACACACCGAGGCCTGGCCCGTCTATCAGAACTATATGGAGGTATATATCATCTTAGACTAGGGTTTTTACACGCAGTGATCATTTCAACCCCTGAAATGGCGAGACAGGTGTTACAAGCTCAAGACAACGCTTTCTCGAACCGGCCCGCTAGTATTGCTATAGAGTATCTTACTTATAACAGAGCTGATATGGTATTTGCCCATTATGGCCCGTTTTGGCGCCAGATGCGCAAATTATGTGTTATGAAATTGTTTAGTAGAAGACATGCCGAGTCATGGACATCGGTCTGTGATGAAGTCAACTCAGCCATTAAAATGACTTCTGCAAAAATCGGTATGTCGGTCAACATCCGTGAGTTGACTTTCAACCTAACAAAAAGCATTATATTTCGTTCAGCATTTGGTGCAAAAATAAGCCATGATGATGGAGATGCGTATATTTCTCTCCTTCAAGAGTTTTCTAAACTCTTCGGGGTGTTTAGCATTGGGGATTTTGTACCATGGTTGAAATGGATGGATTTGAATGGGATAAACATGCGGCTAAAGAATGCACGATCGGCGCTTGATCGATTTATTGATCCCATTATTGATGAACATTTGGCAAATCCTAAGGAGACAGATGCTCCAAATGCAGATATGGTTGACAATATGTTGGCGTTTTTGGCGGAGGCTGGAGAAGTAAAGGATCACACAGGAGATCCTCACCTACAAGGGTTTCCTAGACTCACCAGACAAAATATAAAGGCCATTATCATGGTATGTTTATTTCACTGCAGTGAATTTTCTTTAATCTACTTGTACATGCATATGATCTACTTAAGTATTTGTGGAATCATTAATTAAAGTTGCACTGATATGTAGAATAATTATATATTGTATAATTGTCAAATATATATTTAGGCAAAATGATCATTTTAGTTAGTAATATTAAATATTAATTTGTCAAATTAGTTGCGGCTTTTGATGTAACAATTTGGTTCACATTACATATGGACTAGTTCACATCAAGTAGAGAGCGACCCATTAAGAGTAAGAAAAGTAAAGTGACTATTATCCATAAAGTATATTGAAATCCATATTTGCAACTATGACTTCATCTTCTATTAGATATGCAAATGTGGACTAAGATACACTTTTGTTTTTATGGTTGATTCACATAATTCGGTCTAGGATTTGACGATTGCCGAGCAGTATGTTTCCAAGAAACCTTTGCTTCCAAATCCTTTATACTTAACTTTTTAAAAATTGCATCCAAACAATATTTTTTACAAATCCCTAAAAATTTCTCGTCTTGTAGGATTCCCTAATTCAAAAATCTAATCCATAAAAAAAATCCTTTCTTACCCTATAAAATCCTTTTTACATCCACAAACAACAAAGAAACCGTAGGGGTCAAAGTCAATTGGTGTTGGTTTTTCTTTTGACCAAAATATCCTTAATTCCTTTTTTTGATTCTATGGGGCACCTTTAGACCTTAACTCTTATTTGAAATGTAGAGTATATAGAATTTTTTTATTCCTAAAAATTTGAACTCTTTCACCTAAATGCAAGAGAACTTCTAGGTAAATTCAATTATGAAGCCAGAAGCCCAACAGGACAATAAAAAGTTGATAACTTCATCTGATAACATATGTATAAATATAAATAAACTAACATAAAACTTGCTTGATACAGAAAACCTACGTTCTTACTTACACCTGGTCAATTTCCAATTTTACCACTTCAGCATGTTAATTTTTTATTTTATTTTGCATTTGCGGGTCTATACACCGAACAAATGTGTATTTTATTATAATAATAAGTATAAATAAATCATAAATAATAGGTATAAATCTAATCAATTTTCCTTTTTTTTGGTTATTATTAGGATGTAATGTTTGGTGGAACGGAAGCTATAGCTTTGACAATTGAATGGACAATGGCAACATTAATGAAGAATCCAGAGCAGATGAAACGGGTTCAACAGGAACTAGCGGAGGTAGTTGGCATGGATCGCATGGTTCACGAGTCGGACATGGACAAACTTCCATACCTCAAATGTGCCATTAAAGAAACCCTCCGCCTCTACCCTCCAATTCCTCTTCTCCTTCACGAGACCTCTGAGGACTGTGAAATTGCTGGATATTCCATACCTAAACAGTCTCGTGTTATGATTAATGTGTGGGCCATTGGTCGTGACAAGTCGGCATGGAAGGATGCTGATTCCTTCAAGCCTGACCGGTTTGCAGCAGGCAGTGATGGTGCAAATATCGATTTTAAAGGGAATTTCTTCGAGCTCTTGCCATTCGGGTCAGGCAGGAGGTCTTGCCCTGGAATGCAACTTGGTTTGTATGCTGTGGAACTGGCTGTCGCGAATTTGATGCATTGTTTTGATTGGACCCTTCCGGATGGGATGAAACCGAGTGAACTTGACATGGATGATGTGTTTGGCCTCACTATACCGAGAGCCGTGCAGCTCATGGCCGTGACCTCCCCGCGACTGAACTGCCAGGTGGCCTAATGCACCATGGATGGTGAATTTGGGATATGTTGCATAATTGAGTGTTTTGTGTATGGACATTAATAAAGTCAAAACAATTGTAGATGCATGGGTGCAATTTGCTATCGTTGAGCCCAATAAGTTTGTGAAGTTTATTGAGTGGTGTGGTAAGTTTGTGAAGTTTTTTTTGTTTTTGGTTATATAAATTGTTTTGATCTTACTGTTCCTAAGCCCAAATCAACACGGCCCAGGGAGCCCAATAAAAGCCTTTATCAATTATCTGCCCTCTTAATTCTTATCCCAACCAATTCTCAATTTTTTCACTAAACTAAAGTACGACATTTTAGTATATGAGTTCTTCACTGCACTCAAGTACGACATTTTAGTATATGAGTTCTGATTGTCCTACGGGCATATTGTCAAAAAAGGAAGTATATGAGTTCTGACACTTTTTTAGGCTTTCACACTAACCACATGAACTCACAAGCAAAACACCACAACTAACTACACCAATCATTGATGTTTTACTTGTCTTTGTTAATTAAATTATTTACCTATGACAATTTAAATTAATACTTGCAATGTTAAATTGCAAAGAAGGAAACATACATGACAAAACAAAAGTAAAAGTAATCCTATACTTCCATTATATCCATGTATATTTTGTAACAGCCCATCAGGCCCAATTACGGCCCAATCATCCTTCAAACCACGGGTCTTCGAATTCTTCACTCAGACAAAATCGATCCTGCACGCGGCGTACGACACACCTTCAAACTACCAAGCCTTGTCATTGACTGTGTACTTCCTAAACCAAGTCTACCTAACATCTCACACCGAATCCCATGACAAACCAAAACACTACTATCTCTGTAAGAATCCCTGTAGCAGGTGCAATTATATTTCACCACTGACTCGCTACACAAATAGTATACATAAACTGATGCGCTGAATCGCAAAGATTCTTATTTCCAAATATAGACACTGTGTTGAATTAAATCAGTAACTGAGCTGACACTCTTTCTCTTCATAGCGCGCCATTTCAGGAAACTGCCATTAAACCCCAAACAAGTCTTTTCACCTTCTCTTTCTCTTTCAATTTCTCTTTCAAATACATTAAACCCACATTGCATTGCCAAATCTTTCTCTTCTTGTCTCCATGGAGGACGATCCAGAGTATGTCTTCTTCCTGCAGAATCTCCGGGTCTGTGGGGATTCGTACGCGATTGAAATCCAGCGAGAGGGTTTCTCGGGCCCGGTTTTGGTGAAGTACGAAGAGGAGGAGAGGGTGAGTGTGGTGAACCCTCGACGGAAGAGAATCAGAGGAAGCGAGAGTCAGATCGGCGCCGGAGTTGTGGAGGTTGGGCCTGTGAGGCCGCGGGTTGAGTCGGATTTGTTTGATTTGGGTCGTGATCGTTGTAATTTGATCAGTGGTGTGAGATCTGTGGTGAGGGATGCTGTTGTGAAGATTGAGAATGAGGAGGTGGGGGGATTTGGACGGGAAATTGATTTGGTTGAGCGGAAAGATGGGTTCTTTGAGAGAGAAGGGGGGGAAGGAGAGACAAATTCGGCGGATGATAGTGTGATTGCGAAAGTAGTGAATGAAGAGGAAAGAGACAGTGAACTATCAGAAGAAACTAGTAAAAATACTGTTCTTGCTGAATCAGACAAGACGAAGGAAATACCAAGTGGATCAAGAGGAACAAGGGACAATTCTGTGAGAAATTCTGAAAGAGATGAAGTAAAGAAAGGCGAAAAATCGCAAATTAAACCCCCAAAACAGGAATCTTATTGGGTAGAAGAGATAAAAAAACGGAGCTTCACGAAATGTTCAGAGTTTACTAATTCTTCTGATTCTGATGTAAGTCAATTAAATTAAATTAACCTTCTATTAAAAAAAGAAAATTACTTTAAATCAATTTCTTTAATTTTCAGGAGGAAATAAGACATGAGATCCCAATAGAAATGCTTAACAGGCCGGAATCTGAATATAAAGAAAAGTTGATTGAGTATCTTTCAAGCCCATTTAATAAGAAAGAATATAAAGTTTTAATGAAAAGAGCGGCTCGTCGGTCCAAAAAAATTCTAAGTAAAGAAACAAGAAGAGGAGTTAGATATTGTGAAACAGACGAACTTAGCAAGTCTTACTTTGATTGGTACCCAGGTAGATTTGATTATTATATTTTATTAAATATGTTTTATTTGATTCATTTGATTTATGATTATTTTGTAATTTTTATTTTTTTAGATTTTGCAAGGCAGGTTGAGAAGGCGGAAAAAGGCAGGCAATGGTTTCTCTTAAGAGGGTTTTTCTTTTGGTTACAGGTAGAATTCTGAAAAAATTACATTTTTTTGGATTTTTTTTTTTGTGAATTGTTGTGAAATTGGTATTGTGTTATTGTTTACTTTTTTATTTTGCGAAATTAAAAAAAAGTTTTATTTTGCAGAATCTTGGTTGTGAAGAATCATTCAAGCCATGGGTTGAAAAAGGTAAAAAATATCACAAAAGCGGTTCTGCATCTTAGAAATTTCCTAATGAATATTTCATGAAATGCAAGTTCCTAATTATTATATTATCTGTGTAAAATAAGTAGGGTAGTGGATTAATGTATTAGTTATGTATGTATCTTTGAGCTCTTAATTTATATTTTGGGCATCTATGTTTACATTTTGCATCATGAAACAATACATAATATGCTTTCTAATATTAAGTTATGAATATTTTGGATACAAATATGATGCGTATTTTCGATTCTCCTAATCTTATTGTACATCTGGAATCTGATTGCTATTAAACTGAACACGTGGCTTGCCCATACTGAAATTCAGCACTTGAGCATTCATATTATACTTAATCACACCATCATAAAGCATTTTTCTAATATAATGCTCCAAATCCGATCCAATTAATCTTAACGTATATTCCGTCAGTGGCGCCCCCTTTAAACACCAAAAATATCAAATTAATAGAGTTCCTAATAACTTCCAATTTCTTAATTTCTCCATGAATGATTAATTAAATTTAAATTACCTCGTAATGATCAACAAGCTCTTGATAATACGCGTAAACCATTTGTTCCGACTCGTCAGTCCATACAAACTCATCTGTTGGATCCAGTAAGAGAGTCAGTTTATCCATCTGAGTCTGATCCATCGCATGAGTATTTGGGTCTATATAAGCTGCGTAGATTCTGATGTGGCGAGTCACACAACTCAGCCATTGGCCACCGTATTCTTTCGACAAATTCTTACTTTTAGCTAGCGGTTGTAATGGTAGAGACTCGAGCCTTGGCTTGGGTTGGCTCTGTTCGGTTTTTTCTTCTGTTGGTTGTGGTTCTTCTTGGATTACATCTTGTTGTGATTGTTCGTCGGTTTGGGCTCGGATTGAGAGTGTTGATTTTTTGAGATTGAATTGTGTTTTTAGGGGAAAAGAGTTGGATTTGATGTGTAGATGAGGGGGAGAAAGGAAGGTAGTAGTGGCCATGGTGTAGTGTTCTATTCTTTGTTGATGGATTTTGTTGTAAGGATTGATTGTTAGTGGAGTTTTCTTAGCTTGTATTAGTTATGTGTGGTTTGAACCACAAATGATACATGGTGTCTTTTGTGGATAAGGTTTTGCCCTTTGAAACCTATGCTTGGAGCTTTTTCTTGGCTTCTAATTGGGAATTCGTGGACCCAATGATTTTTATCAATATAAAACAATTTATACAAGCCTTTGACAGAATAATATTAATCTCTTTTAGTAGAACTTGGGGAAAACAGTTCACTACAACAAATTCTGAATTTACTTTTTAATACAAAATATACAAATTAACCATTTTAATAAAAATTTACAAGGCCATTTTGACCTACAATCTCCTTTTTTCCATCATTGTTTTACAGTACAACAAATACTTCACTAAAAATCACATTAAAAACAATCAAATATAATACCAAGCCATCTTTTAACAAATCCCGTGGAAGATTTAATCTGACAAACAGGAGAAAGTAGTATAACAGGGAACTTTTGACAGTCGCAAATTTCGATCATATTACCGTCTGGATCGTGGAAAAATATTTGATCGACCAAAATATCCCCATCTTTAACCTTTGCACTTACAAACTTGATTCCGATATCCATAAACATGTTTCTTACCATTTCAATATTGTCGCACTGCAATTGAGTTGAAAATTTATATTAAGTCAACAGAAAGAGAAACACTAACAAATTTGATTATTATTTATATCCAACTAGTCTATGAATTGATCAACTCATATGAGTTTTGAACAAGTGTTGGAATTAATTGAATGTTTACTGACCTGAAAGGAAATGTGATTGCTTTTCGGATTGATCACGAACTCTTTTTTCGGCGTAATAGAATCAGAATTATCGGTCTGAAGCAAATGAATGCTGATACCACATTTATGTAGCCTGAAAAGTAAATTTATCAGCATCAAAAACTGAGAAATAAAATTTGGATTATGAAAATAAAAATTTGTTAAGGGTCTCAAGTCAATTATGTCATATGATTACTTGTGGTTATTTAGGTTAATAAATTTAGGTTATCAGCATCAAAAACTGGCTTAATAAATTTAGGTTATTTAGCATCAAAATTAACACTACATGTCATTGCTATTGGACATTTAATTTCTTCATTTAATATATAAATGAACAGAATAGACAATCATCTGCTGTTCCTATAAAAAAATAGATTACAAAAAATTAGGATATGAAAGGAGGATTGATACCATGCGCCTTTGAAATCAAGAGATGTTGGCCGTTTGATCAGATCAAATCCAAGAACGTCTTTATAGAAACGAACTGAATTTTCAACAGATGCGCAGAGAAACGAGACATGGTTGAGAGAGACCAGAGGCAAAGAGAAAACTTGAGTAGACTTTTGTTCTTCTACACCCATTGTTAAGGAAACAATTAATGATATATTTGAATAATTTGTTGTTACACTACATGCATGGTATTTATATCCATATATATGAAGGGGAATTAGCGCGTTTCTTGCTATGCACATCATGATGAAATTAGAGTAACGGTTTGATTGACCTTGAATTTTTCGCAATGCATAAGCATAAGCTTAGGCTTTGTATTATTATTTTATACTTTTTTTGAAGCTATAGGTTTTGTATAGTTTTTTTTATGGCTAGCTTGAGTTAGGCTTTGTATATAGTTGTTGATTAAAAGAAATTGATCTGGAATTCTTATCTTACTTATCTTATAAAAATCCGTTGGATTAGAGTCACGCAAGAATTCAATTAAGACGGTGCATTGATTACATGCATTTTATAATCTTTTTAAATCAATAATTCATTTTACTGATGTTCAGCGCTGAATAATTTTGAAGTTTTCTTAAAGCTAAATAATCTTGAAGTTTAAGTCCCCATTTATCCAATAATTTCCGTGTTGAGCCTTTTTACGTCAGTTATTGGTGGTACTACTGTACTAGTACTACACTAAGCTAAAAGACCCTTTTTACAGACGTGACTGACAAAAGGAGTTATGATTAAATAATGAACTTATCCAGTTAATATGCAACTGGAGAGACATGAACTCCGTTGGAATCAATCCTGTTTGATTGATTATAAATGGAAGAAAAAAAGCATCAATTTTTTTTTTTTAAAAACTTTTTTCACCGCTTGTAATAATTGAATCAGGTTGCTTCATGTGTAAATAAAGAACTTTTTCATAGAATCACATTCCATTATTCCGCAACCTTTATCTTTACTTTTCTTCCTTTTCTACTTTTCACAATTTTTTTCCTTCTTTGATAGCATATAATTTACCACATAAAAAACATATAATTTACTGCCATCTCATCTCAATCTGAACATCCAATTATTTATTTTCTTCAAAAATAAAAACTACTTAACACAAAACTAAATTCATGCGTGACTTGGGAAGTCCATTTGGCCCTCAAATACGCTCCAGAACTGAATGCTTCTGACAGTTTAATATTACTACACCTATACCTGGTACACAATCTCGAAATATACCAAAGAAAGTCTTTTCATTTGGTTCAAGTGGTCTAAGTGCATCTAGATTTTATTTCAAGTGTAACGTCTATTTGGGCCCAGAGCCCAAAACAGTCCAAAACAACCGACAAAAATTAAGTACTCGGTTTTTAAGATGTATAAAATAAAATTGAATGTATAATAATTCCAAGAATAAACAACAAATAAATGTTTCCCCCATCAATCTGACGCATGCTCAGTTGAGGAATTAAGCAACGAAATCTGTTGGTCCCCGTATTTACAAGTTTTGAAATTTTGTGAGTGTTTGTGAGCATCATAATTCATAAGTCAAACTAAAGTTGTTTTTATTAATTTTCAAAATTTAAAACCAAGCTGGGCAGATTTTGAAATCTAACTAACTCAACAAAAATTTGAATCCGTTGGGAATTTACATGGTTCATGTTTGAGTGTTAAATTATGATAAACTACTAAATGTTTATACTTTTGTTTCATTGATTATTGATTACTGTATAATGCTTTACTTTTCAAAGAGGTCCAGTAAGGTTTGTATATAAAAATGCTAAGGGCTTGTTTTGTTGTCAACAACAAATTTGAGGCATGATATTTGGATGTTCAAGAATTTTCCCAATCTTGAAATTTTTTGGAAACTTTATTTAATTCAATTTGTTGAATAAAGAAGATTCATAATCTTTATATTATCTGATTTTAGTAGCTTTGAATTGTCATTTTATATTTTGTTTAAAATACTTAGGTAATAATGTTAAAAGTATGTGTGCTTGAATAACAAAGTGGTATAAAATACGAAATAAGTAATATGTAAAGTAGGAAAAAATGAATCTAAATAAATTAAGTTTTTTATTTTAATGTATATAGTAAGTAGACTTTTTTAAAAAGAAAAATTAGATGTTACTTTTCAGTAATTATATCAGTACATAAATTCAATAAAATATTGAGTTATACACAATATTTTTGATATAAATATCCCAATAACAATTTCATTCTTCAATATTTTGATGAATGACAATAAATAATAAATCAGTATACTATAGTAAAAAATAATTTATCACTGTAAATTAAATAATTATCACTGAAATAACTTACTATCTAATTAAAAAGTAACACAATTACCATTGCAATCTAACAAAAAATGTAATAAATTTCTAAAAAGCAGATCACTTGGTGTCCAAAAAATTTATGAGATGAGAATGGTCTTAGTACAAAACACAAAAGAAGACAAATGAAGTCACCGACCAGTTAATCGGGAGTGGAATCGAAGGGTTGTGAGGAAATAAAGGAGCAAAGAATGATTTTTCTTTTGTATATGTCAACATTTCAACACCATCACTATTCAAAAATCAAAACTCAACACAACATCTAAACTTTTAAGAGGCAAGTAATGGCGTACTCGTAGCATAGAATAAAAAAGTAAAGTAAATTGAAAAACAAAGGGTAAAAGAAGACAAAGGAACACGGTTCTCTCCATTGGAATGGTGAAGCAATAAAGAAACCGGCCACCACCGCCCCTCCCTCCCAAAACGGGCACCCACTTACTCCCTACTCCTACTCCTACTCCACTCCTCGTTTCATTAACGGACACTGAGATCTCACTCTCACTCCTCGATCCCCAATAATGGATCATGCAAATCACCTGGTATGTGTGTAAAATACTATTTATAATTTGTTTTGTTGTTTTCTTAATATTTTTGCGATTGACTGCTCCCAATCGCTATCGCCATGAACTATTCAGATAGATCCGTGGAGAATAGAATGGAATAGAATAGAATAAAACCTTCAAAGATATCCTCATTAATCGAAAGAATCAAACTCTCATTCCATTCCATTCCATTCCATTCAAATAACAGTTCAGCTGTCCGTCCGTCACGAATTAAACTAATCATTAATGGTGATTTCATTTCACCTTGGGCTGATTGACAGCTTAACCACCTCTCAAATCCATCTCTACTCACAAAAGCAACTTCCCAACTATTCTTCTTCCTTAATCATCAGACCCCACTTGTCAGACTCACAATTAGTCCATATAATCATTCCTCCTTAAAAACCCATTTCCCTTGATTGGCAGGCACTCTACCTCTCTTGCCTTTTCCGTTCCGTGCCATTTATACCATTTCTTTTTCAATTGGAGAAAATCTTTCTTCCTTAAATACGGTTTAAAGCGACCCTTAATCTTCCCTTTCTTACTTTCCTTTTCTTTATTCCCTCATATTTCCCTCTGTTGCACTAAAACACTTGCCATTTCTGAACCTTTCTTTTCCTTCTCTCCTCCAGATGGCTTAGCTGAACAGAGAAAGAAGAACCAGAACAGAACAGAGGAGAGAAAAGAGAGATGGGATCGTTAGGAGGAGGAGATGAGGTGGCGCAATGGGAAGGAGGAGGAGGGAACAACACAGAGAAGATTCTCGTTTCGGTGAGACTAAGGCCATTGTCAGAGAAGGAAAGCTTGAGAGGCGAGCCGTCAGAGTGGGAGTGCATTAATGAATCCACCATTATCTTTCGCAACAGCCTTCATGATCGCCCCATGGCTCCTTCTGCCTACTCTTTCGGTAAAAAAAAATTAAAAAAATTCATTCATTTATTTATTTATTTATGTATTTTTAATTAACCCCCAAAGAAGTTTGGAATTCTCAAACTAGCCCGTTATTTATCTTATTATTTACGGACTTTCAAAGTCTGTTCTTGAATAGTTTGAGAACAAAGTTGAAGAGTGAGTTTGTTTAGGAATTTCAATTTTTTTTGGGTTAGTACTAATCTTACGTTTTATTTTATTTGATATTTTAACTAACAGGGGTAATTTGGTAATTTAACAGATAGAGTGTTTCACGCTGAATGTACGACACGACAAGTTTACGAAGAGGCGGCGAAGGAAGTTGCTCTTAAAGTACTTAGTGGCGTTAATTGTACGTAAAATATTAAAAAAAAAAGTTAATTTTTTTATTTTATTTTTTGTAATATTTAATATATTATGTTTTTACAGCGAGTATATTTGCGTATGGACAAACGAGCAGTGGGAAAACATATACTATGACTGGTATCACTGAGTATACTGTAGCAGATATTTACGAATATATACGCAAGGTTATAAATAATAAATTAATGGTTTTATTTATTTATTATTTTACGTATTTATTTAATTTCTTTTGTGATTTTCAGCATGAAGAGAGGGCATTTGTGCTTAAATTTTCAGCAATAGAGATTTATAACGAAGTAGTGAGGGATTTGCTCAGTACTGAAGCTAATCCTCTCAGACTTTTGGACGATCCAGACGTAATTATTTTATTATTTTATATTTTTTGCGAAATGGTCCTTGTGTTTTGCTAATTGAATTTTTTGCTATTTTATTTACAGAAAGGGACGATTGTGGAAAAGCTGACGGAGGAAGTTTTGAGGGACTGGAAGCATCTTAAAGAATTAATCTCTATTTGTGAAGGTTGGAAATTAATCAATTTTAAATTATTTGTAAAATATGAATAATTTTATTAATTTTAGTATATTTTTTAACCAGCTCAAAGGAAGACTGGCGAGACTTACTTAAATGAGTTCAGCTCCAGATCGCATCAGATTCTCAGACTGGTTTGTTTCATTTCCTCTCAAAGCAAAAAAAAAAAAAATACATTTATTTTTGAAAAATATTTAAATTATTTTTATTATTTACTTCAGACAATTGAGAGCTCAGCTCGCGAGTTTTTGGGCAAGGACAATTCCAGCACTCTTACAGCCAGCGTGGTACACTATCAAAATAATTTCCCCCTTTTCATAATAATCAAACCCAAATATTTAATTATTTAATTTAATTTAATTATTTTTGTTAGAATTTTGTGGATTTAGCGGGAAGCGAGCGGGCCTCACAGGCCATGTCGGCCGGGACCCGCCTGAAGGAAGGCTGCCACATCAACCGCAGCCTCTTAACTCTCAGCACCGTCATCCGCAAACTCAGGTCCCCCTTAACAGAATATTCCCCCACCCCTTAACAGAATATTCCCCCACCCCTTAACAGAATATTCCCTTCCTTATCCTATTCCATTTCCTCCCATAATATTTCATTTGCAACTCTAGCGTTCCAATTTTCGGTCCAGCAACGGGAGGAGCGCCCACATCCCCTCCCGCTTAACAGAATATTCCCTTCCCTTAGCACAATATTCCAAACGGAATTCGCAAAAAAGCCCCTGCATTATGCCGAAATTGCAAAAGAATCCCTGCATCATTCGAAATTGCAAAAAAAAAGGTTTTCCGCAATATTCCAAAGAGAGTTTTTTGCGATTTCGGTCATAATGTAGTTTTTTTTTTGCAATTTTCTAATAACGCAGGGGCTTTTCAGAAATTTCCCTATTCCCATTTCCTGACAGAATATTCCCTTCCCCTAACAGAATATCCTTTTTCCATCCAGCAAGGGGAGGAGTGCGCACATCCCGTACAGAGAATCGAAGCTGACCCGCATCCTGCAGCCCTGCCTGGGCGGCAACGCCCGCACCGCGATCGTGTGCACGCTCAGCCCCGCGCGGGCGCACGCGGAGCAGTCTCGGAACACGCTCCTGTTCGCGAGCTGCGCGAAGGAGGTGCTGACCAACGCGCAGGTCAACGTGGTCGTCTCCGACAAGGCGCTCGTCAAGCAGCTGCGCATGGAGCTCGCCAGGCTCGAGGGAGAGCTAAGGGCCCCCCCCGCGGACGGCAGGGATCTCGAGGGGCTGTTGAGGGAGCGGGATTTGAAGATTCACAAGGTCAGTTTGTTGGTTGTTTGGTTGGTTCGCTTGTTCTGACTTTGACTTTGACTTTGACTTTTGGGTTTGTTTTGGGTTTGACTTTTTAGATGGAGAGGGAGATGAGGGAGCTGAAGCAGCAGAGGGATCTGGCGCAGTCCAGGTTGGAGGATCTGTTGAGAGCTGTGGGTGAAGATCGATCGGCAAAGCACTTGGTTGGTGATTAATAATGAATATATATGTAATATAATGTTTATCTATTGAGAAATTTGCAGAAAGGACTCATGTATTGCTGAAAATTACAAAAAAAAAACACTCTATTCTATAGGAAATTGCAAAAAGCCCGTACTGCTTGTTAGATCTTTACAAACATGAGTTGATTTTTTTTTTGCAATTTTCTAAAGAATAGAGGGGCTTTTTTGCGATTTAAGCATAATGTTGGATCTTTTTGCAAATTTCCCTTCTTTCTACCCCCAAAAAACTTATATATTTTAATTAATTTATTTTTATTTATTTAGGAGAGCTCTGGCCTGACTGGCAACTCATTCGCTCCTCCACACTCACATCAGGACCTCCAATCAACAGCCGAATCCTCCGTAGACCAACACTCCTCCTACACCCGGTTCACAAACACCAGGTCCGCCATACACCAAAACCAAAACCAATCTTCTTCCCCCCTGACCGACAGCCCCACGTTCGGCCTCGTCAACCGCAAACGATCCAGCGCGGATTCCGACGAAACCTGCAAAGAGGTCCAGTGCGTCGAACCGGGTCAAACGAGTCCGGCCGTCCCCGATTCCCCCGCCTCGTCAATCACGTTAGAACAACACTTGGAAAACGTCAGACGAAACCCTAACCCTAATCCAAGTAATAATAATAGTAATAATGGGCAACAGGGGCACGGATTCCGAGGATTCCAGCTCAGCAGGAGCCAGAGCTGCAGATACTCACATAACAACAATAACAACAGTGATGAGTTTACGCCGCCGAGTTTGAGTCTGATGAGATTTCCCGGAAGGAAGGAGGGGGGCAGGGGCGGAACGGTAATTTGCGACGGCACGGAAACCGAGGCGCTCTCAAGAGATGAATCCATGCTTTCTGAGTCCGCGATTACGTCAAAGACCGGGGCCGAAGGGGAATTTACGGGGATCGGTGAATTTGTCGCTGAACTTAAGGAAATGGCTCAGGTTAGTTAATTTATTTATTTTTTAATTTAAAAAATGTCATGGATGGTTACCCCTACTTTGTTTTTTGCTTCAAAAAGTCTAAATTACCCTTGTTTTGTGATGTTTTGTTTGAACGTAAATAACTAATAATGAGGTATTTATTTAGGCATTTTTTCGAAAAATAAGGAAAGCAGAGGTATTCTTGATATTCTGCATTTTTTGTAGGGGTATATATCCATGATATTTCAATTTTGGATGGGTATCCATGATATTCAGAGCTTTTTTGTAGATTACATACAACATTACTGCAAAAACGCCCCTCCTCCACATCTAACAACCCAGTCCTTTTTCACAATTCACTCATAACAATGTCCTTTTTCACAATTCACACATAACAATGGCCTTTTCCGCAATTTACACATAACAATGTCCTTTTCCTCAATTTACTCGCAACAACGTTCTTTTTCACAATTTACACATAACAATGTCCTTTTCCGCAATTTACTCGCAACAACGTTCTTTTTCACAATTTACACATAACAATGTCCTTTTCCGCAATTTACTCGCAACAACGTTCTTTTTCACAATTCACTCATAACAATGTCCTTTTCCGCAATTTACTCACAACCCAGTGCTTTTTCACAATTTCCGTACAACAACAGAACGTGAAGGAAGAGATGGCGTCGCCGTCACGCTGGCCGTTGGAGTTCGAAAGAAAACAACAAGAGATAATTCAGCTGTGGGCCGACTGCCACGTGTCGCTCCTACATCGCACGTATTTTTTTCTGCTTTTCAAAGGTGACGTGGCGGACGCGATTTACATGGAGGTCGAGCTCAGACGGTTAGGGTTTGTCAAAACCTCGTGCTTGGATGGGAAGAACGGGCTCGCTGTTGCAAAGAGTTCTCTTGGCTTGAGGTTTGTTTTTGTTTGTCATCTTCTTTTTTATGTGTATTATGCCGAAAGTGAAAAAAAAAATGACAGTACAAAAAAGCGTCTACATTATTGTCAAAATTGCAGAAAATTCCTTTAATATAGGGGCTTTTCTGCAATTTGGCATTTTTTTTTGCAATTTTCAATAATATAGGGTCTTTTTCGTAAATTTTCCTTTTTTTTTAACAAGAATGCTGTGCAGAATAACTAGAAAGCATGATGGCAGCGTGACACAGGGGCTATAGTGCAAATATTATAACAATGTGAATGATTAAAGAAGTAATATTTGCACTATAGACCATGTCATTTTTTTTTTTTTTTTTTTTTTTTTTTAATGTTCGAGTTATTTGTGTAGTGAGAAGAAGCTTAAAAAGGAAAGAGACATGTTGAGCAAGCAAATGCAAAGGAGACTAACAGCCGTAGAGAGAGAAAGCATCTACACGAAATGGGGAATCTCTCTCTCCTCAAAAAGACGGAGAGTTCAACTGTCTAGGCTTCTTTGGACTGAAACCCTAAATTTGGAGCATGTGAGAGAAAGCGCGAGTCTGGTGGCGAGACTGATCGGGCTGCTCGAACCAGGCCAGGCCTTGAGAGAGATGTTTGGGCTCAGTTTCGCGCCTCAACAGAGCTTTAGTTTCAGAAAGGGCTATAATAGTTGGCGATATGGTAGTGGTGGTAATAATAGTTTGATGTTTTAGATGTTATGTTTTGTTTTATGTTATGTTAAGTTGTGTTTTATCAGTTCTACCTGTTTTTGGTCGGTGGCTCGAAGGCTGATAGAGGAGCGTTAATTATGAATGTAATGTTTTTATGACATTTTTTTTCTTGTGTCTTTTTATTGGCTTTTTGGGATGTCTAATGTTTGTCTTTTGGTTTGGTTGCCTTGATTCGAGATTTAAATGGAGAGTAAAATTTCTCATTGGATCTAGGAATTCTTGGTGTTCATACTCGGTACAGAATTATACTTTGATGGATTAATATTACAATACATAATCATCAGTATTTGTCCTATGAGTTGTAAACAGAAAATTGGTAAAAGAAAAGATGATCCTAAGCAAATAGTTGCGAATATGCACGGGCTTTCTAAAGCTTATATGACAACATGTTATAAGCCCGTACTGTGATTACTATTTCTAACTTATAGAAGAATTAGATAAATATATCATTTGCTGATCGAGTAAATTACGAGGAACAATGTACACACAGCACTCACTGCTAGGAGAATTATAGTATCTCTCGATTTCTTCCTTTTTATCGCTCCTACAATAAAGATGTGACAATGGTATAACGAATCAAACTAAATATGAAAAATTAAGCATATAATATACTGATTTGTAGAGAAAAATACCTATGGTGACTCGAATTACCGGAAATTTATCACTTATGTGTTTCATTTTCCCTTGAATTTCGCCGAAAGCACTTCTTTGATCTGTTAATACTCCCCTTAATATTTCAGCTTTACCAGTTACTTCATCAATCTACAAAATATTACTTGTTTAGAAAATAATTTTCACAAAAAATGTATACATTGTTCTATTAAATTGTGACTCATCATTATTCTTACATGTGTAACACTTCCATGTATTGCCGCACGCTCTCTTAACAAATTCGGTTCCAATTGAACACCGCTCGATCCCTACATTTTTCACACAAATTCCACTTATTATTCGCACAAAATAAAATGATTTGAGTTTACAAATGGACCTACCTTGTATTCATTAATGTCATTTCGAACAGAATTGAGAAGCTCAGCATGCTCTCTTACAGTCAATAGGTTCTTTCTTGTGCGCTTGAATTCCTATATTATTGAATCATAAATTTATGACTTGCATTCAATAAAAGAAAGAAAAAATTATAATTTGCACCAAAACAAATAAAATAAAATATAAATATAAATGTAAGATCAAAGAGAAAAACAAAAATAAACCTGCATGAGTTCATGAAGAATTTCTTGGTGCCTAGTGAGCCTCTTCATGACATTACTCGTGAGACCCACAATTGTAGCTGAGGCCCACCTGCTCATCTCCTCGTTGACTTCGGTCAATACTTCAATCCCCATCTCTAGAGTTTACCATTGCACGTCTCCAGTTCCTCTAAGCTCAACGAAATCTTTTTCATAAACAGTTTCAAACGAGACAGAAAGATAAATCTTGAGAATTTGAACTATGAAAGAGGCAACATATAAACATACCGCTTAGCCTGGCGTAAGAGGAGAGACGAACGTCTAAGTCTCCTTCTAGCTTACGTGCTTCTCTTCTCAGCTCATTCCATGTGGTGGTGGATTCAGAGGCGGATTGATCAGAAGAAGGCAAAGAAGAGGAGGAGGAAGAGGAGGAGGAGGAGACAATGGTCGCCATTGAAGCAGGAAAGTGGGGTTGACTAAGTTGTTGTTGGTCTCGCATTTAAGGTGTTTGAAACTCAAATCATTGGAGAAAGGCAAGGCAGATTAAAATACTGACGTGTGGTTTAGATAAGATATTCCATATCAAATCTAAAGTAGAGCACAATAAACTCTTTTTTCTTTTTAAAAATATATGAAAAAGAGTAAATAATTAATTTCATTCTCCTAAATCGTTTTCTTCGTTCATTTCTATTTCCACTGTTTATCTCCTCTCCAATTCAAGTGTTTCTTCTCCCTCTCCTAACTCGCTTTACAGTTCCCTTCTCTTTGCTCTACTCGTGGCAACTGGATCAATTACCGCTCTATCAAATTCTTGTTCATATATTATTATAAATATTAATATCGATATGCTTGTCCAATTACAAAGGTTGTTGATTCATTCACTATGCATAATTGAATTTTGAGAATTCATATATATATAATTAAAAAAGAATTGGTGAATTTTTCTACAATTAAACTAACTTTTTAGATCTAAAAGAAAGTATTATTAATAATAATATTTTATGAATAATGAATATATAATAAATTGAGTTGTAGCCAAAGATTCAGAATTTTTCAACATGTAATAATGTGAAGACTAGAGAAAAGATATCCAACAAAAGAAGAATTCAAAAGAATCTTCAATCAAATTAGTTCAAATATATATATATATATATATATATATATATATATATATATATATATATATATATATATATATATATTTTGCTTGGAAGTTTAAAGACTTGATTTAAAGTAGTCCATTAAAGAGACAAAACAGATATGGTAAATAAGACAAATGGTTCTCTGAAATCTGAATAATAGAGAGAGATATTAGGATGAACATTTATTATATGAATTTTAATTTTCTTTTTAGCTTATTTGATTGACACACAATAGAAAATATGGATTATGTTGTGCTGGTAGAAAAATAAATTTAATGGAGAACACCTTGAATAAATCAAATGGAGAGGAAATAAAACATGTATATTATGAAAAAAAATTAAAGACTAAATCTTCTAATTAATATTTTATATACCGAAAACACCCCTACTAATTCAAGGGTCTCGATTAGATCTTGAAATCATTAAATTAAAAAAAGTGAAGTACTGTCCACCACTATTTCCAGGATATGCTCCGGGAGGATATGTGCGGCAGCCGCCATCAACCCAATTTGCGCCTATTGGGACGAATGCGACTACAAGTGACCAAAACATGACAAATTCACCATCAGGACGTTCTTTTAGAGTTATAGTTTAAGTCCAGTATTAAATTTTTAAGTATGGTTCAATTTTGAGTTTATATTATGTTTTTTATTTCATAGGGACAGATTGCTTGTTCTCACGAATCTGCAAATTATATTATATTGTATTATATTATATTGTATTGTATTGTATTGTATTGTATTGTATTGTATTATATTGTATTATATTGTATTATATTGTATTGTATTGTATTGTATTGTATTGTATTGTATTGTATTGTATTGTATTATATTGTATTATATTATATTATATTATATTATATTATATTATATTATATTATATTATATTATATTATATTATGCTATATTAAAAATTATATTATATTATATTATATTATATTGTATTGTATTGTATTGTATTGTATTGTATTGTATTGTATTGTATTGTATTATATTGTATTGTATTGTATTGTATTATATTATATTATATTATATTATATTATATTATATTATATTATATATATTATATTATATATATTATATTATATTATATTATATTATGCTATATTAAAAATTATATTATATTATTTTGTATCTTATTATATTATATTATATTATATCTTATTATATTATATTATTTTATGTCTTATTGTATTGTATTGTATTAAATTATATTATAAATTTCTACAAATTTACTAATTTACATCCAAACACAATACTTTTTTACATATCCTAAAATTATAATACTTTAGTATTTGAATTTTGCAAATCCTACTCACTAGAAATATTCTAATACTATACTAAAAAATTTAACACATCCAAACAAGCCCTAAGTCTTCAGACTTGACTATCCTACTACTATACTAGAAAATGACACATCCAAACAAGTCCCTAAGTCTTAAAACTTGACTGGACTGACTAATTAGTCAACACAAACAATGTCAAATTTCAAACACGAAGATTCCATCTTCAATTCCAATACGTTATTTGAAAAAATTAATGCCTTCATATCTTTAAACAGAAACGAGAGACTAACCTCGCTCCGCTTCGAATTAGTTGTTTCATATTTTATTACAAAATTTCGTTTGTAGATATTTTATAATTTTTTTGTAGGGATTATTGAATAGAATTTTATTTTCAAGCATTAGTTATTAATTTTTAATTTTCAATGGAGTAGATTTTGATATAAAATAATAAATTCTTAACTTAATATTTTTGTGGAATCTTGTTTCTAATATATAAGTATTTAAGGAATTCTTTTGTTTTTATATATTTAATTTTACGCACCTTATCTTTTTGATTTTTTTTGACAGTTACTTTATAATTTTAATTTTATCCTAAGATAGTCCTACATCTATAATATTATAATATTTACATTATTTGTTATGTACAAAAATTTTAGATTACATTTTCTATTGTTCAAAGTTATTTATAATTTTGTTTTTGGTTTTGTAGAAAGTGTTAGATTTCTAAATTTTATACCTATAATTTTTTGATTTTCTCATTTTATTCTATCAAAATTCGATTCTTTAATGTTACTTTGCAACTTTTCTGTTTTAAACATTTAGTTTTTAGAAAGAGTTTAAGTTCAAATTTAACTTAAGAAAAAGAAATGATACATTTATTTATATGCAAAATTTGATATTTCAAATTTTAGGAATAATCATGATAATTCTGATATGTATATTTTGGACTTAGTAGTGGTATAAGTGATTCATATGACTTTGCATAGTATGGTTGAAAATAGATGCATCATATCTTGAGATTTTGCACGTTGTACATGCTATTTTGACAATTTGTAATTAGTGTACACATGAAGTTACTCAAAACAAAAAAAGGCAAAATTGAGTTATGTTTTCCATTTTAAGGAGTATGCATGGTGTTTTTAATTTTTTGAAGGACACATAAATTTTTTGAATTTGTATGCACTTGATATTTTATATCTTTCAAGGATACAAATTACATATAAGAAATAGCATGATATTCTATTTTATAAGTATCACATTTAATTTTTCTAGGCATATAAATAAAAAATAAAACAATAAAAAAAACAACAATAACAATAACAACAACAACAACAAAAAACAACAACAACAACAACAACAAGAACAACAACAACAACAACAACAACAACAATAATAATAATAATAATAATAATAATAATAAAATCAATGAAAAGGAGCCACACAAACATATTTGGAATTTGAAAGTTACGCGATTCAAATTATAATAATAATAATAAAATCAATGAAAAGGAGCCACACAAACATATTTGGAATTTGAAAGTTACGCGATTCAAATTTTCACAATTTATATATTATTTTTTCATAATTTGAAAGTTACGCGATTCAATGTCACAAAAAGCAATGAAATTTACACGTGTCATGATTTGAGAAAAATTGAAGAATTGTATATAGGGAGAATAAGTTCATGGTGATGGTGGCAATAACAAGTCATTTAAACCACAAATGACAATGACACCTTCTAATTTCCAAGGTTCACGAGTTAGTCTACTAATTTTCTTTGTTTACTATTGGTGTGGACATCATCAATTAACCAACACCCCCCCCACCCCCCCTCCCCCCCCAAAAAAAAAACATATAGAGGCAATTGGGTTTGGATTTCATCAAGGGGCCACGTAGGCTCCAATTGTGAACCATTCATATGTGAGATGTGGTTATTTATAAGCCTTTTATTGTTTTTTTAATCTTTTTGATCTTTTGAAAATTTAACTATGAAAGAAATAATGTGTAGTATTTTGATTAGTTTTATGGTGTTTTCCGTTATGTTACGGATCAAATGAGAACCGTCATTTCATATGCATAGATAAATGACAATTCCCCTTTGTAAAAAAAAAAAAATACACATTTTTCTTGCATTAATCCCCCCCCCCCCCCCCCCCCCAAAAAAAAAAAAAACAAAAAAAACACCCACATAGAGGGCAATTGGGTTTGGATTTCATCAAGGGGCCACGTAGGCTCCAATTGTGAACCATTCATATGTGAGATGTGGTTATTTATAAGACTTTTATTGTTTTTTAGCTTGTTGTTCTTTTGAAAATTTAATTATGAAAGAGATAATGTGTAGTATTTTGATTTGTTTTATGGTGTTTTCCGTTATGTTACGGATCAAATGAGAACCGTCATTTCATATGCACAGGGAAATGACAATTCCCCTTAGTAAAAAAAAAATACACATTTTTCTTGCAATTCATGATTATTAGATTTACTCACATTTTATGTCAATATATGACCTGCATTAAATTTTACTCCTTGAAAAGTGACTGGTAAATACTTTATGTTGTAACATCAACTTTTATATTTTATTATTCTAATATATTTTTCTAATATATAGGATAAACAGTTAAAATAAGATGAGAGAAATTAAGATTTCAGCTTTTGATGAGTGAAAATTCATTCTACATATATTGAGGATTAATGTATAAAAACTATGTTGATAGTGTCTTGCAAACTCACAATTTAGTTGATATGCATGCAATGTTAGAATATGTGACCATGATTTAAATTTGGATCTACGTATCATTTTATTTATGGTTTCTAACATTATATTTGGATTTGTAAAGTTTAATTTGTTTGTCCTCATGATATAATTTTTGTTGATTATATTCATAAGAAATTTTTTATTGTGTTTAATGTGAATCTTAATAATCAATGTAATCCATTTATATGGTTAAAGTAAATAACAAGATTTTAAGAAACCGCAACGTAGCGCGGGAAATAACCTAGTAATAGTAAGTCTTAGCAACCCCTTCTAATTTTCCAAAGGTTCAATAGTTAGTCTACTAATTTTCTTTGTTTACTATTGGTGTGGACATCATCAATAATAGTAGGAAAATTTACAAATAACCCCTTATCTTTTCTGAATATTACAAATAACACCATACCTTTTCAAATTTTACAAAAAAAAACCCTGTCAGATACATTTTCATTACAAATATCCCCTACATCCACTTTTCCATGAAAATACCCTCACCCATATTTAATAAATTAAATTAATAAATAAACTTAAATAAACAAAAGTAATTAAATAAAAATAAATATAATTAAATAATAATTAAATAAATGAAAATAATTAAAAAGATAAAAGAGTTAAAAATAATTAAATAAAAATAAAAATAAAAAATTAAATATAAAAATATAACAAAATAATATAATAAAAAATTATTAAAAAAATAATTATTAAAATAAACAAAAATAATAATTATTCACACAAAAAACTCTATTTAACATAAAAGAAAGTTTTGTCTGTTAATAATGAGCGGCAACAAATGTTGTATTTATTTATTGGGGTGCAAAAAATTATCTTCCTACTTATTAACACTGTAAAAAAATTTGGGCGAGTACGGGGGGAACACACGTATTTCGAAAAAAAATAAAGCACTATTAATATATATTGTTCTGTCAAAATCTTAGGGGCATTGCCGCATGCACTCCGATATGTATAAAGCTCCGGCACTGATAATGATGTTTTAGTATGTCAATAATTATAATTATTTTTAACATTATTTTTTATTTATTAATTATTATTTTAATTATCTTTTTATTTAATTTTTAATTTTTAATTTCATTATTTGTATTTTTATTTTATTTTTTTCTAGCTTTGTAATTATTTATATTTCATTATTTTAATAAATTTTTATTTAATAATTTTTATTTTAGTTAATTATTTTTATTTAATTATTTTTGTTTTTTAACCTTTTGTTTTTAATTATTTTATTTTTAAAATTTTATTTATTTTAATTAATTTTATGTCTACTTAATTAATTTTATTTTTTAATTAATTATTTTGTTATATTTTTATTTATTTTATGTTTATTTAATTATGTTTATTTTTATTTAATTTCTTTTGTTTACTTAAGTTTATTTATTAATTTAATTTATTAAATATTGTTGAGGGTATTTTCGTTATTTTTAAAAATTTAACTATTGAATGGATGAAAAAGTGGATGCAGGGGGTATTTGTAAAGAAAATGTGTCTGACAGGGTTTTTTTTGTAAATTTTGAAAATATAGGAGGGTATTTGTAATATTCAGAAAAGATAGGGGTTATTTGTAAATTTCCCATAATAGTCTTCGTATGTTGCTTTCAGAAAACGATAATCACTATAAATTCATCTGCTTCTCAGGATCACCAACTTCAATTAATCATTGCAATTCTCTTGCTTTCTCCATGGATTGCACTCAAAAGTTCTCATTGATTCTCTTTATATTTTCCCTTCATTTCTTTTCTCAATCTCGTGTTCCCTTTGTGGAAAGTTTATCCCCAAATCCCACAGATAAAGAGGCATTACTATCAATCAAGGCTGCGATAACCAACGATCCTTCTAATAAATTATCTTCATGGAACGAAAGCTCTCCGTTATGCCAATGGAGCGGCGTTCACTGCGACCACCATGATAGAGTCTCTAAATTAGATTTACAAAACCTAGGATTAATAGGTTTCGTAACTCCATATGTAGGTAACCTCACATCTCTTCGATATCTATACCTCCAAAACAACCAACTATCCGGGACAATCCCTGCCCAAATAGGCCACTTAAACCAATTGGAAGTTTTAAATATGAGCTCGAATCTCATGCAAGGTTCAATACCTTCAAACATTATTACGTGCGTCAATCTAACAACCATGGATTTATCCGTGAATAATTTATCCGATAATATACCGACTGATATCGGAAAACTTTCCAAGCTTGAAGTTATAAATTTAGCCCAAAATCAGCTTAAAGGACCTATACCGCAATCCATAGGGAACATCTCATCTCTTGTCACACTTAGCTACAAACACTCTTAATGGCAGAATACCCCATGAACTAGGCAATCTTCATAAACTAGAACAACTCCAAATATCTCTTAACAACCTCACAGGTACCATCCCAACATCTCTATACAATATTTCATCCCTCGAAACTTTCGCCATTGCGTCAAATGATTTTTACGGAGAACTTCCTTCAGACATAGGGTTTAGACTGCCAAATTTATTAGTTTTTCATGTTTGTTATAATTCCTTCACTGGTCGAATCCCTCCATCACTTCATAACATAACTAAGATCCAAAGCATAAGGATGTCTCATGATTACTTTGTTGGGTCAGTTCCACCAGGGCTAGACAAGCTACACGATCTCACATTATATAATATTGGATTCAATCAATTAGTTGATAATTTAGAATTTATCAGCTCGTTGACTAATAGCACGAAACTCCAATTTCTTGCGGCCGACGGAAACCAATTTTATGGCGAACTCCCAACCTCAATAGGCAACCTTTCATCAACTGTCTCAAAAATATATATAGGAGGAAACCAAATTTCGGGTACCATTCCAAAATCTATTGGGCAAATTACGAGCTTGACCTTGCTAAACATGACTGACAATTTGATGTCAGGGAAAATTCCTCCTGAAATTGGCCAACTCAAACAACTCCAAATGCTAGGTCTAGCTATGAATAGATTTTCAGGACAAATACCGGAATCGCTTGGGAATTTGAGCCGAATTACTAAATTGGATATGTATGGCAACAAATTGGAGGGAAGTATTCCAGTTTCCTTTGGCGAGTTCCGTAACTTGTTATCTTTAGACTTGTCAAACAACAATCTTAAAGGAAACATACCAAATATTCTCTTTGCTCTCACTAGTCTTAGCTCTCTTCTTAATCTATCCCACAACTCTCTCACCGGCCCTTTGCCTGAACAAATAGGCATGCTAGATAATATAGTCGTGATAGATATATCCAATAACCGTTTGATAGGTAATATTACAAATTCGATTGGTGACTGCAACAGCTTGCAAGTCTTGTCCATGTCTAGTAACTTGTTCATCGGACAGATTCCTAACACTATAGGTGACCTAAAAGCCTTGCAAAGTTTGGACCTTTCGTCCAACAAGCTTACTGGTTCGATCCCTGAAAACATAGAAGAGCTCCATGCATTACAATTCTTGAATCTCTCTTTCAATGATCTTGAGGGAACAGTACCAACAGACGGCGTGTTTAGGAATCACTCTGCAGTTTATCTTGAAGGAAACCATAATCTTTGCTTCTCATCTTGCAGTACTCATCACAAAAAGTTGAGAGTGAGCATTGTTGTAGTAGTTGTGTTAGCAAGTCTCGTGCTCTGTATTTTAGCAGTGTCTTTGTTATGGGTACTATATTTCAAAAAGAAGAAAGTTGGAGTGAAGGATTTGGATTTAATCGACGTAATAAAGGGGAAGCATAGAATGATTTCCTACGATGAGATATTTCATGCAACAAATAATTTTAATCCGGCCAACCTAATTGGAGCAGGGAGCTTTGGATCAGTCTATAAGGGATTATTAAGGGATGGAATGACTACTGCAATTAAGGTACTAAATCGACAAATATTCAATTAGATTAATATTCAATTATTAAGTGCTTATTTTTCTCTTAATTACCTAATTTATATCTAATTTATCATGAAGGTTCTAAACCTAGCCGTAAGAGGGGCTTCAAAGAGCTTCATAACAGAATGTGAGGCCCTAAGAAATGTCAGGCACCGCAACCTAGTCAAACTCGTAACATCATGCTCAAGTGTGGATTTTGCGAACAATGATTTTCAAGCTCTGGTATACGAGTTCATGAGCAATGGTAGTTTGGATGATTGGATAAAAGGAAGAAAGAGGCATGAAACTGGAGAAGCACTAAGTCCCTTAGAGAGACTTAACATTGCTATCGATGTTGCAAGTGCTATGGACTACTTGCATAATGATTGTGATGGAATAGTTGTTCATTGTGATTTGAAACCGAGTAATGTTCTGTTGGATGATGAGATGAATGCCAAAGTGGGAGACTTTGGCCTAGCCAAATTGTTGGTTAACAAGGATGGAGGGCTTGAGTCATTCAGCACAACTAACGGCTTAAAAGGTTCCATCGGTTACATACCACCAGGTTCGTTCTTGCTCATTTTTTGGATTTGTTCATATATCTATAATAGTTAGGATATCATTAGGTAAGAGTTCCATAAAAATTGATCATTGTCTAAGTTCAACAAAAATCGATGGTTATCTAATTTATCTTCTAATCTAATGTAGAATATGGATTTGGGGCGAAACGTTCGACAAGAGGTGATGTTTATAGTTATGGGGTCATGCTACTTGAGTTGATATCTGGAAAGAGCCCAACCTCATTTGTTGGAGATCTGAGCCTGGAGAAATGGGCACGAGCTGCTTTTCCTGATCGAGTCGCAGAATTAATCGACACTCATCTGCTTGGAACAAAGAATGCTCTCACTTGTCAAGAAAACCCGATAGAATTAGAGAAACAAATGGAATGTCTGGTCTCCATGGTCCGAGTCGGGCTTTCTTGTGCAATGGAATCTCCAGATTCCCGTTGCTCAATGAGAGATGCCCTACATGAATTGCAAATTATTAAGAAAACACTTAATGCATAAATATTTATAGATAATGTTGAGATAGAATATTGTCTTTTGGAGATATCTTTTAGAAACTATTTCTCTAAATATTTTCATAAAATTGGATAGTCATGTTGATTCCAAATTTTTTTCATATTATGACTATTATCGGTTGAGTTAGTAATATTTTTTTTAGATGACAATAAGTAAACATTAATTAACTAAAAAGTTTAATTACTACACATTAAATATGTGAGGAAGAATGAGGGCTTACTTCACTAACCTAATTTTGGGATCTCAGTTTGAACCACTAACATTATTGTTCTTTCAAATATCTATAGTGGCCTAATCAGACCACATAACAGGCCTACATAACAATACAGTAAAGAAAGGAAGGCCACAGTGAAACTGACGCACATATTGAGCCCAACCCAACCATGTCAGGTTTAGACTGCCAGTTCTGCTTTCCTAATTTCAAAAGCTATCAGTCTTTGGCTCTGGCTCTGTTTTCACAGACCTAACAAGACAATCACAGCTTCCAATACAAACCTTGCCATCTGCATGTCTCTGCGAGTCTGGTTGCGAGACTGATTGGGCTGCTCGAACCAGGCCAGGCTTTGAGAGAGATGTTTGTGCTCAGTTTCACGCCTCAACAGAGCTTTAGTTTCAGAGAGGGCTATAATAGTTGGCGATATGGTAGTGGTAGTAATAATAGTTTGATGTTTTAAATGTTATGTTTTGTTTTATGTTATGTTAAGTTGTGTTATCAGTTCTACCTGTTTTTGGTTGGTGGCTCGAAGGCTGATAGAGGAGCGTTAATTATGAATGTAATGTTTTTATGATATGTTTTTCTTTTGGTGTATCTTTTTTATTGGCTTGTTGGGATGGCTAATGTTTGTGTTTTAGCTTGGTTGCCTTGATTGGAGATTTAAATTTCTCATGATAAACTGAATCTAGGAATTCTTGGTATTAAATAAATTTAACTAATGTATAATTTTACTATGGTATCATAATATTACAACATAAATCATCAGCATTATATTATGCTATGAGCTCTATAAGAAATTACAAAAGGAATTATCCTAAACAAATAGTTGTGAATATGCACAGGCTTTCTAAAGATTATTTGACAACATATTATAATTCCGTAAGTGTATTATTTCGTGATCGAGTAAATTACGAGGAACATTGTACACACAAGACTCACTGCTAAGAGAATAATTGTATCTCTTGATTTCTTCCTTTTTATCGCCCCTACAATAAAGATGCAACAATGATATACAGAATCAAATTAAACATGAAAAATTATGCATATAATATACTGATGTAGAGAAAGATACCAATGGTGACTCGAATTACTGGAAATTTATCACTTATGTGCTTCATTTTCCCTTGGATTTCGCCGAAAGCGCTTCTTTGACCTGTTAATACTCCCCTTATAATTTCAGCTTGACCAGTTACTTCATCAATCTACAAAATACTTCTTATGAAAATAATTTTCACAAAAAATGTATATAGTTCTATTAATTTGTGACTGGTCATTATTCTTACATGGGTAACACTTCCATGTATTGCCGCACGCTCTCTTAACAAATTCGGTTCCAATTGAACAGTACTTAATCCCTACATTTTTCATATACATTACATATAGTATTCGAACAAAATAAAAACTAAAAGAATTATTATCACAAAAATGACTTGAATTCAAAAATGGACCTTATATTCATTAATGTCATTTCGAACAGAATTAAGAAGCTCAGCATGCTCTCTTACAGTCAATAGATTCTTTCTTGTGCGCTTGAATTCCTATATTATTGAATCATAAATTTACATCTTGCGTTCAATAAGAAAAAAGAAAAATGTATAACTCGCATCAAAACAAATAAAATGGAAAACAAAACATAAAATTAAGATCAAAGAGAAAAACAAAAATAGACCTGCATGAGTTCATGAAGAATTTCTTGGTGCCTAGTGAGCCTCTGCATGACATTACTTGTGAGACCCACAACTGCAGCTGAGGCCCACCTGCTCATCTCCTCATTGACTTCGGTCAACTCTTCGAGCAGTACTCCAATCTCCATCTCTAGAGTTTTCCATTGCACGTCTCCAGTTCCTGATCTCATGTCAACGAAACCTATTCCATATCACACACGAACAAACGAAACGAGAAATGGTTTCAAACAAGACAGAAAGATAAACATGAATCTAGAGAATTTGAACTATGTAATAGGTAATATATGTACCACTTAGCTTGGCGTAAGAGGAGAGACGGACGTCTAAATCCCCTTCGAGCTTACGTGCTTCTCTTCTCAGCTCATCCCATGTGGTAGATTCAGAGGAGGATTGATGGGAAGAACGAAAAGAAGAAGAGGAGGAGGAGGAGGAGACAATGGTCGCCATTGAAGCAGGAAAGTGGGGTTGACTAAGTTAGATGGTCTAGCATTTAAGGTGTTTGCAAGTCAAATCATTATAGAACGGCAAGGCAGAATAAAATACTGACGTGTTATTTTGTGGCGAGGCAGTATGTGTGATGTTGTTTGGATTTGGAAGTTGTGGAATATTGTATTTAGTGGTGGTTGGTTCATGGAATTAGTAGTGGAACGAGAAATTCAAATATGTTCATAATAAAAAGTTCAAATATGTGATGCGAACTTTTTTTGAAATGTGTTATATTTGCATTGTTGCATTTAAATAACATAAGGTACTGATTTCTATTTTCTTGCAACAATCTTTTGTTCAGAAATGTTTTTACATTCGATTTTATGAACCTTCTCAATATACGAACAGATAACTATAAAATTAAAATTAGTATACTTTAGAATGATTGAAAGTCCTCAATGTTGGAAACTCAGCATACTAAAAGATAACTAAAAATTAAAATAGTATACTTTAGAAAGATTGAAAGTCCTCAATTTGTTAACTGGGCCTGCTATTACTTGGGCGGTGATGAGTTCTCCATTCATACTTCAATTTTATAACCCATATAATGGGTCAGGTCAAATCCGACGTTCTTAAGACTTGACTGGACTGAATCAAAATTGACACTATTAACTAATTAGTCAACACAGACAATGTCACACTGAAATTTTCAAACACGAAGATTCCATCTTCAATTCCAATAGGTTATTTGAAAAAATGGGTAATCAACTTTCAAAAATAATCAAATAAGTCATCAAACTTTCAATTGTCCCTGATAGGTCACTCAACTTTCAAAAATTATCAAATAGATAATCAAACTTTCAATTGTCCCCAATATGTCACCCAACTTTTAAAAAAATGACCAAATGGGTCACCCGAATAGTTAAATTTTGAGTGACGTATTTGATTATTTTTGAAACTTGAGTGACCTATTTGATAATTTTTAAAAGTTGAGTGATCTATAGGAGACAATTGAAAGTTGAGTAACTTATTTGGTCATATTTAAAAATTAGATGATTTGGAACGAATTTTATCCTGAAAAAATTAATGCATTCATATCTTTAAACAGGAATAAGTACATGGTGATGGTGACAATAACAAGTCATTTAAACCACAGATGACAATGACACCTTCTAATTTCCAAGGTTCACGAGTTAGTCTACTAATTTTCTTTGTTTACTATTGGTGCGTCTACTAATTTTCTTTGTTTACTAATGGTGTGGACATCATCAATAATAGTAAGTCTTCGTATGTTGCTTTCAGAAAACAAGAACCACATAAACCACTATAAATTCCCCTGCTTCTCAGGATCACCAACTTCAATTGATCATTGCAATTCTCCTGCTTTCTCCATGGATTGGGCTCAAAAGTTCTCATTGATTCTCTTTATATTTTCCCTTCATTTCTTTTCTCAATCTCGTGTTCCCTTTGCGGAAAGTTTATCTCCAAATCCCACAGATAAAGAGGCATTACTATCAATCAAGGCTGCGATAACCAACGATCCTTCTAATACATTATCTTCATGGAACGAAAGCTCTCCGTTATGCCAATGGAGCGGCATTCACTGCGACCACCATGATAGAGTCTCTAAATTGGATTTACAAAACCTAGGATTAATAGGTTTCATAACTCCATATATAGGTAACCTCACATCTCTTCGATATCTATACCTCCAAAACAACCAATTATCTGAAACAATCCCTGTCCAAATAGGCCATTTAAACCAATTGGAAGTTTTAAACATGAGCTCGAATCTCATCCAAGGCTCAATACCTTCAAACATTATAAAGTGCGTCAATCTGACAATCATAGATTTATCAGTGAATAGGTTATCTGATAATATACCGACCGATATCGGAAAACTTTCCAAGCTTCAAGTTATAAATTTAGCCCAAAATCAACTTAAAGGGCCTATACCGCAATCCATAGGGAACATCTCATCTCTTGTCACACTTAATTTAGCTACAAACACTCTTAATGGCGCGATACCTCATGAACTAGGCAATCTTCATAAACTAGAACAACTCCAAATATCTCTTAACAGCCTCATAGGTACCATCCCAACATCTTTATACAATATTTCATCCCTCGAAACCTTCGCCATTGCATCAAATGATTTTCACGGAGAACTTCCTTCAGACTTAGGGTTTAGACTGCCAAATTTATTAGTTTTTCATATTTGTTTTAATTCCTTTACTGGTCGAATCCCTCCATCGCTTCATAACATAACTAAGATCCAAAGCATAAGAATGTCTCATAATTACTTTGTTGGGTCAGTTCCACCAGGGCTAGACAAGCTACACGATCTCACATTATATAATATTGGATTCAATCAATTAGTTGATAATTTAGAATTTATCAGCTCGTTGACTAATAGCACGAAACTCCAATTTCTTGCGGCCGACGGAAACCAATTTTATGGCGAAATCCCAACCTCAATAGGCAACCTTTCATCAACTGTCTCAAAAATATATATAGGAGGAAACCAAATTTCGGGTACCATTCCAAAATCTATTGGGCAAATTACGAGCATGACCTTGCTAAACATGACTGACAATTTGATGTCAGGGGAAATTCCTCCTGAAATTGGCCAACTCAAACAACTCCAAATGCTAGGTCTAGCTATGAATAGATTTTCAGGACAAATACCGGAATCGCTTGGGAATTTGAGCCGAATTACTAAATTGGATATGTATGGCAACAAATTGGAGGGAAGTATTCCAGTTTCCTTTGGCGAGTTCCGTAACTTGTTATCTTTAGACTTGTCAAACAACAATCTTAAAGGAAACATACCAAATATTCTCTTTGCTCTCACTAGTCTTAGCTCTCTTCTTAATCTATCCCACAACTCTCTCACCGGCCCTTTGCCTGAACAAATAGGCATGCTAGATAATATAGTCGTGATAGATATATCCAATAACCGTTTGATAGGTAATATTACAAATTCGATTGGTGACTGCAACAGCTTGCAAGTCTTGTCCATGTCTAGTAACTTGTTCATCGGACAGATTCCTAACACTATAGGTGACCTAAAAGCCTTGCAAAGTTTGGACCTTTCGTCCAACAAGCTTACTGGTTCGATCCCTGAAAACATAGAAGAGCTCCATGCATTACAATTCTTGAATCTCTCTTTCAATGATCTTGAGGGAACAGTACCAACAGACGGCGTGTTTAGGAATCACTCTGCAGTTTATCTTGAAGGAAACCATAATCTTTGCTTCTCATCTTGCAGTACTCATCACAAAAAGTTGAGAGTGAGCATTGTTGTAGTAGTTGTGTTAGCAAGTCTCGTGCTCTGTATTTTAGCAGTGTCTTTGTTATGGGTACTATATTTCAAAAAGAAGAAAGTTGGAGTGAAGGATTTGGATTTAATCGACGTAATAAAGGGGAAGCATAGAATGATTTCCTACGATGAGATATTTCATGCAACAAATAATTTTAATCCGGCCAACCTAATTGGAGCAGGGAGCTTTGGATCAGTCTATAAGGGATTATTAAGGGATGGAATGACTACTGCAATTAAGGTACTAAATCGACAAATATTCAATTAGATTAATATTCAATTATTAAGTGCTTATTTTTCTCTTAATTACCTAATTTATATCTAATTTATCATGAAGGTTCTAAACCTAGCCGTAAGAGGGGCTTCAAAGAGCTTCATAACAGAATGTGAGGCCCTAAGAAATGTCAGGCACCGCAACCTAGTCAAACTCGTAACATCATGCTCAAGTGTGGATTTTGCGAACAATGATTTTCAAGCTCTGGTATACGAGTTCATGAGCAATGGTAGTTTGGATGATTGGATAAAAGGAAGAAAGAGGCATGAAACTGGAGAAGCACTAAGTCCCTTAGAGAGACTTAACATTGCTATCGATGTTGCAAGTGCTATGGACTACTTGCATAATGATTGTGATGGAATAGTTGTTCATTGTGATTTGAAACCGAGTAATGTTCTGTTGGATGATGAGATGAATGCCAAAGTGGGAGACTTTGGCCTAGCCAAATTGTTGGTTAACAAGGATGGAGGGCTTGAGTCATTCAGCACAACTAACGGCTTAAAAGGTTCCATCGGTTACATACCACCAGGTTCGTTCTTGCTCATTTTTTGGATTTGTTCATATATCTATAATAGTTAGGATATCATTAGGTAAGAGTTCCATAAAAATTGATCATTGTCTAAGTTCAACAAAAATCGATGGTTATCTAATTTATCTTCTAATCTAATGTAGAATATGGATTTGGGGCGAAACGTTCGACAAGAGGTGATGTTTATAGTTATGGGGTCATGCTACTTGAGTTGATATCTGGAAAGAGCCCAACCTCATTTGTTGGAGATCTGAGCCTGGAGAAATGGGCACGAGCTGCTTTTCCTGATCGAGTCGCAGAATTAATCGACACTCATCTGCTTGGAACAAAGAATGCTCTCACTTGTCAAGAAAACCCGATAGAATTAGAGAAACAAATGGAATGTCTGGTCTCCATGGTCCGAGTCGGGCTTTCTTGTGCAATGGAATCTCCAGATTCCCGTTGCTCAATGAGAGATGCCCTACATGAATTGCAAATTATTAAGAAAACACTTAATGCATAAATATTTATAGATAATGTTGAGATAGAATATTGTCTTTTGGAGATATCTTTTAGAAACTATTTCTCTAAATATTTTCATAAAATTGGATAGTCATGTTGATTCCAAATTTTTTTCATATTATGACTATTATCGGTTGAGTTAGTAATATTTTTTTTAGATGACAATAAGTAAACATTAATTAACTAAAAAGTTTAATTACTACACATTAAATATGTGAGGAAGAATGAGGGCACCCAATTTTGTGACAGTTTGAACATCTAACATTATTGTTCTTTCAGATATCTATAGTGGCCTAATCAGACCACATAACAGGCCTACATAACAACACAGTAAAGAAATGATGGCCACAGTGAAACTGACCCACATATTGAGCCCAACCCAACCATGTCGGGTCTAGACTGCCAGTTCTGCTTTCCTAATTTCAAAAGCTATCAGTCTTTGGCTCTGGCTCTGGCTCTGTTTTTCACAGACCTAACAAGACACTCACAGCTTCCAATACAAACCTTGCCTTCTGCATGTCTCTGACAAAGTTACTGTCCCTGTAGCTATTTCCCTCTTTCTCCCTTCTAAAATCATATAATAGTCTTTAAACCTTTCCTTGAATAGTAGTAATTTCTCTTTAAACCTGCTTGTTCATATTTTAATGGTTGTCAGGTTTTGTCACGACTCACGGGGTCGGATTTGTGACTGTGATGTGTGATGCCTTGTTTCATCATTTCTTTGACTATTTTGTCTGGAATTAATTACTCTATTGTTTTATTTAGATGGTCGTTAATAATAATAATCTCATTTGGGTACTTGTATTAAATTAAATTACCTGTTTAAATTCTGAAAACTAGGCTGAAAATGAAATAAAAGCTTTGTTTTGCAGTTGCACCAAGTACCAACCCCTCACACAACCTTCCAAGCAAATTTTAAATTAACCATGCGCCAAAATAAATTTGGAATTAACCCACAACTTTTTATCATCTCCATAAGGACCTCTTCAGCTTCCCCATAAATGTCATACAAATAAACTAAACCTCTCTCCTTCTTCTTATTCTTCCTCCCTCAATGACTCCTCCAGAAACAAACACAAAAAGCTTCGACGTAAACATGGCGACCATCTTAATAATCCTGGCTTGCGCAGCCATTCTCGCCTTCTCTCTCCACGCCGTGGTGCGCCTCTTCCTCCGCCTCCTCTCCCTCCGTTCATCTTCTTCCCCCTCAACCAAACCAAAGCACGAGCTCAACCAAACCAATGAACCTTCATCATCCCCTGTTATTTTCTCCTCTGATACAAAACTCGCAAGAGCAGAGTCTGACTGCGCCATTTGCTTGTCAGAGTTCGTCAATGGCGAAAGGATTAGGGTTCTGCCTGCTTGTGGCCATGGATTCCATGCGAGTTGCGTTGAAGAATGGATTGTTAAGCACTCCTCTTGCCCCACCTGCAGAGCTACGTGTTCTTTTCCCGTTGTTTCACCCGAAGAACCTTAACAGAACTGAACAGGAAAGGACCCATAATTCCATTGCATGGATATTGGAGCTAAATTCCTTTTTTTGTTTTCATCTTGTTTAATCAAATTTTCTTGGTACTTTGTTCTTGTTTCTTGGTTTTGGTGTATATGTGTTCTTTAATTTCTTTTTCGTTTTCCTATGGAAACTATGGTAGTAGGGTGTCAGACAGAGAAAAGACGTGGGAATATGGGTGTCAGATTCTGCCCGTAATTTAAGCCTAACAAGACACGTAATATTATAATTTGGGCCCGCCATGAATCAGGCCCAGTACAGCCAACATGCATTGGGCCCAAAATAATGTCCCTTTTAATTAATTATTAGCCCACAGAAATTAATTACAGAATATATATTCTAAAATTCTCAGTCTACTCTAACGTGTGATTTTTGAATTTGGATATTTACGGGGAAGTAACCCAAATTAAAACGGCTGCATAAACAATTATTTTATGTCAAAACACTCAAAGGTTGATTTAAAGGAAATACTAGTGGATAAGTAACATTTTCTTTAGTGGCAAGAATATTGTATGACTGGTTAAAAGTCAAAAACAACATAATGCTGGTGGGTTTTTTACACGCAAATGATGTAATGTAAGTAATTAATTGAGTAATATCTAATTAAAAAAAATTAATGGATTAACATATATTCTCTTCTACTTGCTTCCATCCAATAAACAAAAGAGACACATTGACCCGTCTTTATTTCCGGATCCAAATCCGATTCCTTAGCCCATTGACCCAACACTTAACCCACGTCACCCACTACTCTCTCTTCAGGGGTAAAAACTAAAAACACAAATAAATTACCCAATAATAATAACAAATTTTAAGTTATTTATTTATGGGCATACGAGCAAAACACTTATCTCTCACAATTAAAAACTAATAAAAAAAAGGAAAATAAGATTAAGAAAGAGGAAATGAATAATTAATTACCAACTAACTAAGATTATATCTTCTCTCTCTCTCCCGCCTCAATTCTGCAAATTTAATTCCTGATTATTTTAATTAATCTCCCAAATCTATCAATCATTCATTTCTTAATAGTTAATTCCCAAAACAAAACACAATCATGGCTAAAGACTTCTCCTTCCTTCCTCTGACGCCACCCCAACAACAATCCTAGCCTACCAACCACTCTTTATCCCCTCCCTCTTCCCCAATCCATGCTTCCCCGGTCGCCGGCCGGCTATGCGGTGGCGCTCCGCCCCCAAACTCGTAGTTATTCTCCTTATTGAGTCGTCAATTCCATGGAGCAGATCGTCTCGCAATTCCTCTCCAAGGCGCTGCACGCCATCCTCTCCGCCCGGATCCCGCACATCCATCCTCCCTCCGGGCGGCAGCCGTACAGGAAAAGGGACAGGTGGTTCCACCTCGCCCTCGGAGATCTGCCTCCGGCGTTGGACGACCCGTCCGGCCTTCTTCCGCAGGGCGTGACGGAGCCGTTGATAATAGACGTGCTGCTATCCCCGCGAGACGACCCGACCTTGCCGGAGGCGATCATCGAGCGGTGGGTGGCGCAGTGCGAGATCCCTCCGCCGTGGTCCGCGCTGCATTCTCCGGCCGAGACCTCCTCCAATTCGTTCCTCGTCAAGCGGACTTACAAGAAATCCATCATCCTGTTACGCTCGATCTACTCCGTGCTCCGCCTGCTGCCCGCCCACCGGATCTTCAAGCTGCTCCGCGCGTCGAATCAGTCTTACAATTACGATCTGAGCTACAGAATCTCCTCCTTCGCCGAGCCGTTCTCTCGGGAGGAAGAATCGGACCTGAGAACCCACTGCTTCGCCCCCGTCGAGACTCAGTCCGGCCAGCTCGCCGTGTCCGTCCAGTACCGGCCTTGTCTATCCTCCTTCAACCTCGAAATCTCCTCGCTCCTCCCCCCGATGCTCATCGCCGACTACGTCGGCAGCCCGGCCGCCGATCCCATGCGAGCCTTCCCTTCTTCTCCTTCCCCGTCCAACTCCTCCTTGCTCCACCACTCAACCTCCGCCCCTCATCGGTTCCTCCATGAGCCCCGGCCGTCCAGCTCCGCCCCGGCCTCCGCGCCGCTGTTCCCCCGGCAGAACAGCTTCGACAACCCGGCCAACCGCCTTCTGCCACCTCAGCACCGCAAATCCGCCTTCAGCTTCGATGAGTACAAGCTCTCCCCTCCCTTCTACCTCTCTCCAACCCCATCTCCCCCCACCTTCAGTAGTTCCAGCTACATGCAGTCCAGACTCCGTTCCGAAACCGCACCAGTCAGCATTCCGAAATCCGGGATTTCAAATCCTGGATTTCGGAGCCCGGTTTCGTCGGACCCGGCCCGCAACTTCCTGCCGCCTCCTTCTCCGAGAAGATCTCTGACGCTACTGGACCCGTCCAGTCAGGATTCCTTCCGGAAGGCTGAAGGATTGAAGATCTCTGATGTTTTATCTAATGTATATGGCGGTAGTGGCAGCGGTTCTGCCACGCCGAAGGTAAATTTGTAGAAAAGCCCCTGAATTATTCTGAAATTGCAAAACAGTCCTTGGATTGTAGGAAATTGTGAGAAAGTCCTTGCAGTGTTGATGAGATTGCAAAAACTCCCTACTACCGTTAGTTATGAGCTGATGCCATCATTTTTTTTTTCAAATAATTAGAAAAATAAAAAAATTGTAAAAAAGCCCTTGTGTTATGCTGAAATTGCAAAAAAGTCTCGCGTTATTGAGGAAATTGCAAAAAACTCCCTGATTATTTTTTTCCAAATAATCAGAAAAATAAAACTGTTACTGGAGTTTTTTTTTCAATTCAGCAACAATGCTTGGTCTTTTGACGCATCTTTTAATAATACAGAGTTTTTTGTTTGCAATTTCAGCCCAATACAGGGTCTTTTCACAAATTTCCCTTGTTAATATATGGAAATCATCAAATTAATCAAAATTGCGTGACGATTAATTCTAGGGTTTGAAGGACGGGAGAGACGATTCTGGAAGGTTCTCAACTGACTCGCCGAGATTCGGAGGAGCTTCTAGAAGCTCGAGCCGGGTTTCGGATCTTGAAGACGCGGATTTTTCGTACCCGTTTGCTGTTGATGATGTCGACTCAGCCTCTGATTCGCAGATTAATAGGTAATTAAATTATTTATTTTTAATAAATGATGATTATGCCCTTGTTTAGTGGTTACTGTTCGTGTCTGTGTTTGAACTTTGAAGAGGATTGAATTTCCATAATTTTTTGTAAAAAGGTGTTTGGAATGTAGAAGCGTAAATAGGCGATATTAATTGAATAATTTACATTTGGTTATTTTGTAGAATTGTAATAAACGGGTTAATACAAAAAAGAATTATTAATAGTAATCATTAAATAAAGGTATATATCCTTTCATGATTACTATTTTTTTTTTTTAAGTATTTGCCCTAATTTGCATTTGTTAAAAAAATTTAGCTCTTACACTATCGTCTCATCAATATTGGTTAATAATCCACATTTTCTTTATTAATTAATTAATTAATTGTTTAAATAACAGGATTAATGAGGAATTAGGGCAAAATGCCACGTCATCATCTCTCAAATCGCAAGAGGCAGCCGTCGGAGCGCTTGTCCACATGCTCAAAAACGCGTCGCCGCTCCGCGACTCGACTTTTCCCTCAAATTATTCTTCCAAATCAGAATTATTTAATAATTTTAATCAGGATAATAATTTGATGAGTGGGAATTCGAACTCGAGCTCTTTCTTGTCGCGCAGGGCATCTGACGCGTTGGATGAGTTGACGAGTTATAAGGAGATCAAGGAGATGCTTATTAGACAAGGAAAGAGTAAATGAAATGAAGTGAAATGGATTGAGATGTGGAATGAAGTGATTTGTACATAGATTTGATTGGGAGAAGAAATGGGTGATTTGTTTGTTTGTTGTTTGTGTTGTTGAGAGAAAAGTTGTATAATTTGGAGTTTTTAGGGGGTTTAGGGGGGTGATGTAGTGTGATGGTAGACTGATTAGTTAGCTCATTTTGTTTATTATTGAAGTACTATTATTATTGTTGTTATTACTTATTATTATTATTGGGAAAACATTCGGCATCACATGCTTAATTATCTCCTAAATTTGCCCACTACATTATTATACATTTTTAGTTGTTCATTGTAACTTTTGTATAAAGCTACTATGTTTTTTCATATGTACATTATACTTTCTTTAAACATTATAAATTGTCATATAAATAACAATATACTTTTCACATGTTTATTGTTCATTTTCTATATCATTATATGTTTTTTGCAATTATATTATATTTTTCTTAGCAGCGATGTTGGTTGTAAATAAGCCGGTGGACCAAATCTATCACTATAAATTGGTGAAGCGCACGAGATCCAATGACATAATAGTCCTATTACTATAAATAAGCTCGTGATAAATTGGGCTGGGCCATATTTATCATGGACCACATCTATTTTTATGCGAGTGTCTTGTGCTATTTTCTATGGAAGGCATGTTTAGGCCGGACTATCATATATATATATATATATGATATTTAGGCCTTATTAAATTTACTATATTTGTAGGCCCATATAGTAAAGAAACGTCTGATAATTTGCTCCGTCTATGAGCTGTTTCTCCATCTACTCAGGCCCACCGACCTTTCAATCTAAGTCAACTCGAAGACTGACTTCAATCATTTATTTATCCGCTTCTCCCCCTTTCTTCTCAATCGAACAAGCAAAGCAAGCACCATTGAAATTTCACAATTTGTCTTCCTACCTCCCGATGTTCAAACCACCAATGGAGAACACTGAATCATTATTCGACCGTGCTCTCCATGAGTTCGGAACTTTCGTCCACAACAGCAAGCAACTCTTTGGAAGCGTCGTGAAGCATGAGTCATTTGATCATGATTTGGACACATCTACTATAGACGAACGGGAGATCTCCAAGCTTAAACGGAATCTGGAGGCCATCCGTGCGGCATTGAGGAGAGCCGACGATCTGTCCCTGTGCGATGAGTACGACCGATTGTGGATGAAGGAGTTGAGGTATATCAAGTACTGTGCGGAGGATGTTGTGGATAAGTTCCAGTTTGAGTCTATACGTGCGGGCCGACTGGCGGAGTTCAAGGAGGCGCAGATCCTTGCGAGCACTGGGAAGCGGAAACAGATGGCTCAGTCCTGGTTTTCTTTCCGTACATCCAATTCTTTGGAGCAAAAGATCGAGAAGATAAGAGAAAGGTATGGAATAATATCTTGGAGTGGTACGGTTTTATAATAATCTTTTCAACGTTCATTAAGGGCCAAGAATTTTGGATTGGAATTGGATCTCAAAATTTCATTCTCTGCGCATTCTTATTTTGACAAACCACTAGAATAAGAATTAAGTAATTCTCGAAATTTCCTCTATGTATTTTCAACGAAGTTTAATTCTCTCTAAAAGCTGGAATTCCAAAGTGGATAATCTCTTCATTACATTATATTATTTATATTATGTTATATTATTTGTTTTATGTTATATTATTTTATTTATATTACTTATGTTATATTATTTTATATTTATTTTATTTTATGTTATATTATTTCATTTTATATTATTTATTTTATTTTAATTTTATATCTATTATTTTCTTATTTTATATTCTAAATGAGTGCTAAAATTTATTTTCTTAAGAGAGCATTTTTGTATTATATTATTTCTATGACGAGTATAATTTATTGGTAAACTTTCATGGCAAAATGAGCATTGCTCACGTAATTATCATATTCGAAAGTATTTTATATTCATATCTATTTTTTGTTTATAACTATCATACCTATATAAAAAATTTACAAACAACCAAATAAGGAATTATGTTTTTCAGAATTTTATACTTCTAACATCCAAACAAACTTTAGAATTAGTTAATTCTAGAATTTTTTACTTCTCCATCTTAAAATTCAGTACCATTCTACTAATTCCACTTGCCAAACTAGTTAAAATTTTACATTTTAAGTCGTGTGCACAAAGTAGCTCTTATAATTTACAAGATTTTGGTTTGGAAGATTTGTATCGGTATGCAATTTTTAAAACGAAATACCGCAAAAATTCATATTAAAAAAGAAATACCAAAATTGACATATTCAGACTTCATAACTGCGAGAATGAATAAAAAACGTGCTTCCTTTGGACTTCCCCCATCCAAAATAATTAACTGGTATTAACACTTCTGTATTGTTTTTTATACTAACTTTGTTAACTCTCTAACTTTCTCTTCATACAAGAAAAAATGCACATAAACCCTTGTAATATCCAAAATATTTAAGATATATCTATGAAACATATTTTCTATAGTATTTTCTCTTTTTACTTTATTTTAGTAGGTAAAAAAATTATATTTATCTTGTTCTAGAGATAAATAATTTATTATGTATAAATATTTAGCATTTGAGCATTATTTTTTTTCAAATATTCTCTAATTATAAAGATCAAATTATTCTAATAAAAAAAGAGTTCTAATGCAATATTCTCAACATTAAATGTTTTTTGCAAAGATTTTACAAGAATATTTGAATTGTTACTATTAGAGAGTATTTTAAAAAAATAATGATAAAAACTAATATTGTATAGAGAAAATTATTTATTGTTTACAACTAGATAAATATATATATTTTTTATTCCTTTACTAAAATAGAGTAAACATTAAATAGTAAAGAAAAGAAGAAGGTATATTTTTTATTTCTATCATATGCCTAAAATATATTGAAAATGAAAAGGTATATCATATATGTGCCATTTTTTTATAAAGAAGTTGGAGGTATTTAATGAAGTTACAATAAAACAATGTTGGAACACATTTAATCTCATTTCTCTGAGATAATATCAGCTAATGGATTCCGGATTTGGGAAGTCCGGTTTTTATTTTTTCGGACTTGTCAGATCCGAAGACGTTAGTTTTAGTTTTTAATTTTTAATGTGCAATTATGTGGTATTTCATTTTAAAAAGGGATGCCAATGAAAGTCTTCCTTTTGGTTTTCGATCACTATTTTGGTTCTCATCTCTGGCAGCGTGCAGTTTGTTTTGATCCAATGGAGACAAATGCAAAGATAAAACAATTTATAACTCTTGGCTGATGAAAAGATCAACTATTAGATTTTCGGTGGGTATCATTCTTAGTGGCGGATCTTAATCATATATATTGGGGGGCCAAAAAAATTTCCTTATTACTGATTAACAATGTGCAAATGTTTAGGAGGCCAAATACATATATTTCGAAGTTTTCTTCACTAAAGCACTATTAATATCCGCCACTGATCATTCTTTTGGCCCCTTCCCCATGTTTCCCTTGTATAAGCTGAATATGCTACCATTAATAACAGAGAGGTATATTGGCCTTTCTTTCTTCCAATGTACTTGGTAGAAACTAGTAAAACCACTCAGGCCATATGAACTATATTCCCATATATTCTATATTCAATACAGGACTAACGTTGGAAAATTGTGTAGGTACCACGAGATAGGTGAAGGACGTAATAACTTTCGTTTGAGAGAAGAGGATGGAATGAGGCGGCCACAGCCTTCTTGGTTAAACCCAAGCAGCTCACTCCCCAAAAACCACCAGCTTCACGGCAGAAAGGAAGAGAAGAATAAGGTCATTGATTTACTATTAAATGGGGATATCATTAATGCTTATTCTACCATCCCCATAGTAGGAATGGCCGGCATTGGGAAGACAACCCTGGTGCAGCATATTTACCTAGAAGAGAGTATCCAATCGGCATTTGATCTTAAAATATGGGTTTATGTGTCACAACAGTATAATGTGGTCGAGGTGACACGTAAAATCATTGAGGGTATAGAGCATGTATCTCCCAATATTTTTGAACTAGACCCCCTTCATCTTTCTATTATTGGTCATTTGAAAGGAAAGAGATTTTTGTTAGTTCTCGACGATATGTGGGACGAGGACCCAGAGCGTTGGAGATGTTTGCAAGCGCCGCTAAACCACGGGGAGAAAGGGAGTAAAGTGATAGTAACTACGAGAAGCATAAAGGTTGGTCAGATGTTAAATACAAAGAGGGTCGATTTGTGTTGTTTATCGGATGAAACTTGTTGGGCAGTCTGTTGGGAGAGAGCTTGCCGTGGCAATCGAACCAATTTGGACACCAATATGATAGAAATAGGCAAGACGCTTTCTGCATGGTGTAAAGGTTTGCCGTTGGCTGCCGAGGCAGTTGGTGCTGCTCTGAGCATATCACTAACTGAGAACCATTGGACGGATGTGTTGGAGAATCCTGTTTGGTTGGATGATGAGGTCATCAAAAAGATTTTGCCAGCCATTAGGGTGAGCTACGATTACCTGCCATTGCATTTGAAACAATGCTTTGCGTATTGTTCTCTATTTCCAAAAGGCTACGTTTTCCAGAAAGATATGTTGGTTCAATTGTGGATCGCACAAGGTTATTTTCACCACGATAGGTCTTGTGCTCTTGAAGAAATGGGTCATAAGTACTTCTATGATCTCGTTGAGAGGTGCTTTTTCCAGCATTCACCATCTCATTACCCCAGTGAAGGAAGGTTTGTGATGCACGATATTTATCATGCTCTTGGGGAAAGTGTCTCTGGAACCGAGTTTAGTAGAATTGAGGATCATAAGTTGCAGAAACTAGATGAGAACATCCGGCATTCCTCATTAGTTCGAAAAGAGTGTCATTATATGGAGGTAATACAGTTGGGCTCTTTTGGCGGTCAAGATTTGCGCACTTTTCTATTTGTTGGGGAAAGCACGCAAAATGGAAATTTCTTCTGCATGAAATTCCGTAATAATCTCTTCATGCAACTGGAATGCCTTAGAGTTTTGGATTTAAGCAACACGGACATTGAAAATCTTCCTGGGAGAATTGAAAACCTAATCCATCTGAGGTACCTTTCTGTTGAAAATACAAGAATAAAAACTTTACCGGACTCAATTGCCTGTCTCTTTAACCTCCAAACGCTGAATTTGAAACATTGTTATTATCTTGAGAATTTACCCATGGGCATGAAGCTCTTGGATAATCTAAGGCATCTCTATTTACCATTGCGAGGGCATCGCACTATTTCAATGCCATCTGGCATGGGGCAAATGACTAGCCTACAAACACTTCCAATGTTTATTGTGGGAAAAACATGTGGAATAGAGGAATTGGGAAGCTTGGTTAATCTCAAAGGTGAGCTACACATCTTAGGAATAGATCAGGTAACTGATGCAAATTGTGCTAAAAAGGCAAATTTGCACAACAAGGCAAAACTGAAAAAACTGACACTGGAATGGTCCATGATCAGTTCTACTGTTTCCAGAGGGGAAATAGTTTCTGATGTTTTAGAGGAACTCAGACCTTATTCAAATATAAATGAGCTGATAATCACGGGTTTTTGTGGGACCAACTTCCCATCATGGCTCAGGGATCGGTATTTAGGGAGGTTGGTCACTCTGGAATTTAAACGTTGCAGAAATGTTGAAAAGATACCGTCTCTTGGCCAGCTTCCATCTCTCAAGCATCTTTTCATACAATCAATGGCGAGATTGAAGCAGATCGGACATGAGTTTTGCGGTCATATTAATGGTACAACTCGTGGGTTTTCGAAATTGGAGACATTGGTTTTTAAAAATATGGATGCTTGGGAGGAGTGGACGGGAGTTGAGATGAGAGATTTCCCTTGCTTAAAAAGTCTTATTCTTAATAGATGCGAAAAACTGCGTGGGTTGCCATTTCTCCCTTCATCGGCGGTGCTGAAAGTGGTGAAATGCCCTTTGTTAAATACCTCAGATTGGCAATTACTAGAAGCAGGGTTTAGAAGTATGGACATAGGTGATGTTCCATTGTTAGCTCTGTCACAATGCGGACACATATTCAAAGAAGTTTTTGTTCCATATCAGGTACTTACGCTTTTCTTTTATAAGATAGCTTTGTTTGCCACTTTTAGTTATTTTTTGGGAAAAGTCTACTTTTGGTCCTTTGCTTTTTGTTTAATGTTCAATCAAGCCTCTAACATTGTTTGTTTAATCAACCCCTTCATCTCTTTATTTTTATTCAAGCACCCTCTTCATCAGTTAAGTGGTGACGTAATCGTGAAATGCCAACATGACATGCATAGTCAATCGCCTACATAACATTTTATGATGATGTGGCCCAAAATTTTACAAAAAAAATAATGGAAAAATATTCGCACGACCCACTTAAACATCACCTGAAAATCGTCTGCCATATATATTTTTCATTATACCTTAGTATAAAACTATTATGTTTTTTAATGTCCATTATGCCTTTTTTAATATTATAAATTTGTATATAAATGTTAATATATATTCTTATTTTTACGCACCATATTTTTTATATGCTTATTCTACCTTTTTGTACATCAATATATCTTTTTTTAATTCTATCATACCTTTCTGAATTCCGACGATACTAGTGGCAAATAAGCCGGTGATGTGTATCAGGTCCAAAACTAATTGTCAGTAAAAAAAAAAATTAAGAAATTTATTTTTTCAAGAAAAATATTTTTCGCAATTTTTTTTTTCAAATACATTATTTCTTGTAAAAAAATGAGAATTTATTTTTCAAAAAATATTTTTCAGAAACTTTGTTCAAAAAATATTTTTTGGATCATATTTTTCCGAAAAAAATTTGAGGTTAAATAAAAGCATGTTTATGGTTTAATGTTTTTTCTTTGTTACTAATTTATTTCACATTTTTTAAGAAACATGCTCCATCTTAGTATGTTTTGTAAGTAGTATATAAGCATGTTATGTCTTATTTTTTTTTTCTCTTACTAGTTATCTCATATTTTCATCAAGAAAAGGTAATAGCACATTTAAGGTTATTCATGATAAAAGTCTATAATTGAGTATGATATGACCTGTTACACAATTTCTTGATGCCATTTGTCAAAGACTAGTATTTGTTTAACACCCTCGGTTACTGGAGTGTACCGTAGGATCAATATTCATCATTAAGTTTACTTTTTTTTTTTATAAAGAAAAAAATCTAAGATTTGGCTGATATTTAAATCTATTTTCTTGCACTAGGAAATACAAAGGACCATGAACTTCGTACAATCTGAAACACTTCAGGCCACTGACATGGAGGAGCTAGCTGTGATGGTACAAGAACAAGAAATTCAGCATCTTAAGCATCAAGTGTCAATGAATTCATAAGTTCGTTATTTATATTATCATGTATGTTCGATTTGCTCTTAATTAATCATTTAAAGTTGTGTCCAATGCTGCTTGTAAAATTAACAAGTCTGATGTTCCTGTAAAAGGCTATTTTACGGTAGGTGTGATTGCATGTTAGGATAGTAATTAACATTGTATCGTGTTGTCTGTGGTTTGGTCTTTCGATCTCTTATAGTTATTGCTAATCCATTGAGCAAAGCAGTGGTTTCTGATTTCGTATTATTTTAATGTATTGTGTTGTGTATGATGTAGATTTGGAGGTAGCAGAAATTTGTGAAAACTCGTGTTGATATTCTAGGTATCATATATTGTGATTTGAACAACCCACATAAATTTTGGGGTCTTCACCAATAGAGCAAGCTGTTCAAGCACAAACCGCCCGTATATATATCTATCTATTGGTGGGATAACCATGGGCCTTCACGTCCATCGCTTACAAAGCCTACTTCATCCGGCCCAATAAAATAAAATAACAACCTGATAAATGATAAACTTTGGGAACCCCGCAAGACTCCAACTATACAAAAGGTAAGTATTCAGCCCATCAAAAATGAGATTTTTAGGCCCATCACAAAGGGGAATTAAAGCTGCCCGAACGCAATTAAAAAGGCCCAATTTCATCTATAACACTCCAAAACATCATAACGATAAAAAAAATGAAATATCATCAACACTCCTATAAAATTACTCATATATTATGAATGTCAGTGACAGATCTTGAACAAAATCATTGGGATTCGTAATAAAAACAACACCAAAAATTTAGAGGGAGCAGTATATATATAGCTTCCAATTTTATCACAAAATATAGTAATATAATTACACATGTATACTGTTTCTCCAAAATCTAAGGGGGGTAGTTGCCCTCCAGTACTTATTAAGATTCGTCACTGATAAATACTCTAACAATCCATTTAGTGTTAATATTACCGTTATTTTTTTTTTCCGCCCCTATATAGATAGGATGAGAATTTATATTGAGTCATTTTATATTCTTCTTCAGCCTCCATATTTATATATTGTAGGTTAAAAGTGACGATTTTTGGGAGGAAAACTTATAATTATGTGAAAAAAATAATAAAATAACAAAAAATAAGGATAAAATAGTCTTTTATATTTTTTTTTTAGTGAAATAATTAATGATAATAAAATCATTAAAATGATGTCTGACTAATAGGAAATTAATGGTAATAGCATTAGTGATATTTTCAAAATTTTGTATATGTATTCATGATATATGATATGAGTGTTTTTGTAGAGGTATTTCTAATATATTATTAATGATTTTGGAGAGATATTGTTGATATTTCCAGTTTTGCTGGGTACACATGAAATTATGAGATTTTGGAGTGGGAACATGTGAAATTTGGCCCTAAAAAAAAAAGAAAAGGAAAAAAAGGAAACACAATCATTAAGCCCCTTCTTGTTTCTGGCGACAAGCTATTTGATCAGATTCTCAGGATCTCATCGCCCGTCGAAGTAACCCGCCAAGCGCATCCCGTTGCAAGGTCTTTTTATCTATCTCTCTTTTGAACTTTTCTCTGATTTGTTGTTCTTTATCTAATCTTCTGATGTACATCCCTGTAGATCTGAACCTCAGGCTTTTGTGCTTTTCCTTGTCCCTTTTCACTGTCCCTTGAAAAACTTCTGTTCTGTTCAATTGCATCTCTGTAGACTGCTGTTTTTTTAATAAACAGATGGTGTTTGTCTTCTAAATTGGCCATGTTTGTTTTGTTGAAAAATTGAAGTGGCCATGTTGATTCGGGCATTCTTGGATTGTTAAAGCAGAGGCTAAGAAAACCAAGATTTTCACTACCTTTTCTGTTGGTTCGATGTGCAATTAATGCAAATGAAAGGGTCAAATCTGATTTTTTTGGTTTCATTGCAGATTGGAGCCATCAATTGCTCATTTTCTAAGTTTTATCCCAAGGTCTGCAGAGAAGCATGGAGATATCAGGCGTCTTTGTATCCATTATATTAACATAACTAAATCGTTGGGTGAAATACGTAAATTTATATTGTCAAACGGGCGGGTCGGGTTCGGTTCGCAGGTCCGGATTTCTGGTAATTCGGGTTACGGGTCATTCGGGTTACAGATCGTTCGGGTTACTGGTTGTTCGGCTTTCGGGTCATTGTGGTTACGGGCCTTTCGGGTTTCGGGTCATTTTGGTTCGGGTCACGGGTCAATTGAGATCAGGTCCCAAGTCGGGTTCTGGTCACATCCCACTCATATTAAGAAGTGCAAGTCATCCAAATTGGAATTTTGGATCAGCTAGACCATTGTAAACAGAGTTTTCAAGTTAATTATGTAATAAAAAGTCATAAAATTCTCATTTTCAAGATATTTCTGATTTTAAGATAAAAAAATAAGGTTATTTTCAGGTCAGATCGGGGGGTCATTCAGGTTAGGGTCATTTCGGGTTATGGGTCATTCGGGTTTCGGGTAATTTGGGTTGCGGGTCACGCGGGTCGTTCGGGTTTTGGGTCATTCTGATTCGGGTTGCTCGGGGTCGGGCGGGTTTCTTGGGTCGGTTCAGATTTTGCCAGCCCTACTACTAACATCAAATTCCTTTTTGAGGTTTACGAGATGGGTTTGTGCCAAATTAGCACCCCGATCGATGGATCACTTGTATTTGGTAGAGAGCATGAGAAGAAGAAAATTATTGACATGCTACTCTCAGATGATTGCAACAATCGTAAGGTTACAATCATTTGTATAGTTGCTAATAGTGGTATTGGTAAGACAACAATCCTTCAACTCGTTAACAACGAAGAAAGTGTTTCCGATGGCTTTGATAAGAGAATTTATGTGCCCCTATCCATGAATTGTGATGAGAAAAGGTTAATAAAAGAGATAATAGAGTCACTATTTTATTCCCCTTGTGATATTACTGAATTAAAAACACTGGAAAAGACTTTGATGGATGAATTGATGGATAAGAAGTTCCTGCTTTTATTGGATGGTGTCGAGGAAGGGAACCAAAGTTTGTGGGATAAGCTTTTAATGCTCCTCAATGTTGCTGCTAATGGAAGTGCAGTACTGGTTACCACAAATAGAATGGAAGTTGCCGATGTTACGGGAGCAACACGGTGCTATCAGTTGGAGTGTTTATCAAATGAATATTGTTGGCAACTTTTTCAGAACCAAACCTTCTTTGGCCATGATCCAAATGCGTATCCTAATTTAGTAAAGATAGGTGAGCGTCTTGTAAGAAAGTGTGAAAACAATACCTTGTGTATAAAAATGCTTAGTGGGCTCTTGCGTCATTCAGTTACTGAAGAGTGGTGGAGGGCCGTATCAGTAAGTGACCTTTGGGATATGTATACTTCAGGGGAAGAGATGGTTTTGAGGGTTTGTTATGAATTTCTGCCCCCACATTTGAAACTGTGTCTTACTTACTGTTCTCTATTTCCGAAGAATTATATCTTCTCGAAGCATCATTTAGTTCGTTTGTGGTTATCACAAGGTTTGATTGAGCCAATGGAAGGCAATCATGATCTTGAGGATATTGGTTTTCTATACTTTGATGAGCTATGCAACCGATCATATTTTCAGCATTCACCTCAACATGATGGTGAAGAAGATAAGTTCCTGATGCATGAGCTCAACCATGATTTGGCACAATACTCCTCGAAGAGCGAATGCTTTAGATTTGAGGATTCGTTGCAAATCGTACCAGAAATTGCTCCTCACTTCTCCATAGTTCCTTTTGAGTATCAAACTGTCTCACTAAATCTTATAACGAACGCTAGGGCCTTGCAGTCCTTTCTCGTTATTAACAGGTATGCATTTCAACGGAATAATACCATTTCCCCGATTCTAGGTGTTTGTGGATTGAATGATGTATTTGTAAAATCTAGTAACTTAAAAACATTGGATTTGAGTAATAGTAGTATAAAGGAATTGCCAGATTCTATTGCATTGTTGAGAAACTTACACTATTTGGGTCTTAATAACACCAAAATCAAGGCTATCCCAGCAGGAATAAGCAAACTCATCCATCTGTTAACTTTGGATCTTAAATGTTGCAATAATCTGGTCGAGTTACCTGATAGTATAGAATTACTAACCAACCTCCACCATCTTGATGCAACCAAGAGAGATGGTTTTGTTTGCATGCCCAGCGGAATCGGAAAGTTAATTAATCTCCAATCATTAGCAGCATTTAATGTTGGGAGTGAAGAGATGCATTGTGGAATTGCAGAGTTGAAATACTTGGAGAGACTTAAAGGATCCCTCTGCATTTCTCAGCTTGAGAATGTTACGGGCATGAGTCAAGCCAGAGAGGCAAACATGAAGACTAAAGGCTATCTTCAAACTTTGTCTCTTCAGTGGAGCAATAACATTGCATACACTGATGATGACCAAGATGCAGATCTTCTTCTTCAGCAAGAAGTTATTGAAAATCTCGGACCTAACCACAATCTTCAAGAGCTGATTATTAGAAATTATGCGGGAAGTAAATTTCCTATATGGATTGGAGATCCTTCTTTTTCCAAATTGGTGTCCGTGGTGCTTGATGGCTGCCCGAACTGCGACGAGCTTCCTGCTTGTGGTGAATTGCCGTCACTCAGGTATCTGAGTTTACAAAAGTTTTACGGCATTAAAAGAATAGAAGCCTCCAAATTTCCATCTTTAGAGCGGCTGAAACTCTGGGAGATGTATGATTTGGAGGATTGGGTTGAAATAGGTGATGGTGATTTTCCTTGTCTTCGTTCTCTCTCTGTAAAAAGGTGCCCACTGTTACGGAAAGTGCCTCGCTTTCCTTCTCTTGTGGAATTGACAATCCTTTACTGCGCTCAACTTTTCGAAATTCCGGAAGTCCCTTCACTCGAGTCCTTAAAAATCGAAGGACTGCAGAAAATTAAGCGCCTTAACCTTCCCGAAAATCTTATTGTTTTAAAGAAAATAGAGATTACTCGTTGCAGTGAGCTTTTATCGTTAGGTGGGTTATCAAAGATAACAACTCTCAAGAAACTAAAAATAACCCAATGCCCCAAACTTGATGTTGGTAACTGGCGACCAAATCAATTCCCACGGTTGGTTAAGATTCCTTCTCCGACAAGCATCAGACCCTTCTTGAAGGTTGAGGGGATCAAGAGCTCTGGCGGGTTGGTTAGAGTACATGCTGCTGGAAGTTGTGGTACTGCTATGCTCGAGGTAGATTGTTACAAGGGAAATTTGCAGAAAAGCGCCCAAAATTATTCCAAAATTGCAAAAAAAAAAAAAAAAAAAAACGTGTTATCGAAATCTACAAAATAAGAACTTGCATTATTGGCAAAATTGCAAAAAGACTCCTTACCATTAGTTACATGCTGGTTGTTGGTTATATTTCTTGAATTAACCAAAATAAAGTAATTTAAAATAAATAATAAATTATTATTAAGAATGAGATAAGCCTGGATGTAGCCGATTATTTTTCAAATAGAATAAAATAAATAATAATTAATAACCATTATTTTTTCAAATAAAATAAAAATAACCATTATTTTTTCAAATAATTAGAAAAATAAAACTAACTGTTTTAGGTTCTAACTACCTTTTGGGATTTTTTTTTTGCAATTCAGCAATAATGCATGGGCTTTTTTGCAATTTTTATTTTTGCAATTTGATCATAATGCAAGGGCTTTTGTGCAAATATATGGAAAATATAAAATTTATCAAAATTTTGTGATCATTTTAATTTTAGGGTTTGAAGGACGGGAGAGACGATTCGGGAAGGTTCTCAACTGACTCGCCGAGATTCGTAGGAGCTTCTAGAAGCTCGAGCCGGGTTTCGGATCTTGAAGACGGGATCCAATTCCTCTCCAAGGCGCTCCATGCCATCCTCTCCTCCCGGATCCCGCACATCCATCCTCCCTCCGGGCGGCAGCTGTACAGGAAACGGGACAGGTGGTTCCACCTCGCCCTCGGAGATCTGCCCCTGGCATTAGACGACCCGTCCGGCCTTCTTCCGCAGGGCGTGACGGAGCCGTTGATAATAGACGTGCTGCTATCCCCGCGAGACGACCCGACCTTGCCGGAGGCGATCATCGAGCGGTGGGTGGCGCAGTGCGAGATCCCTCCGCCGTGGTCCGCGCTGCATTCTCCGGCCGAGACCTCCTCCAATTCGTTCCTCGTCAAGCGGACTTACAAGAAATCCATCATCCTGTTACGCTCGATCTACTCCGTGCTCCGCCTGCTGCCCGCCCACCGGATCTTCAAGCTGCTCCGCGCGTCGAATCAGTCTTACAATTACGATCTGAGCTACAGAATCTCCTCCTTCGCCGAGCCGTTCTCTCGGGAGGAAGAATCGGACCTGAGAACCCACTGCTTCGCCCCCGTCGAGACTCAGTCCGGCCAGCTCGCCGTGTCCGTCCAGTACCGGCCTTGTCTATCCTCCTTCAACCTCGAAATCTCCTCGCTCCTCCCCCCGATGCTCATCGCCGACTACGTCGGCAGCCCGGCCGCCGATCCCATGCGAGCCTTCCCTTCTTCTCCTTCCCCGTCCAACTCCTCCTTGCTCCACCACTCCACCTCCGCCCCTCACCGGTTCCTCCACGAGCCCCGGCCGTCCAGCTCCGCCCCGGCCTCCGCTCCGCTGTTCCCCGGGCAGAACAGCTTCGACAACCCGGCCAACCGCCTTCTGCCACCTCAGCACCGGAAATCCGCCTTCAGCTTCGACGAGTACAAGCTCTCCCCTCCCTTCTACCTCTCTCCCTTCTACCTCTCTCCCACTCCTTCCCCGCCCACCTTCAGTAGTTCCAGCTACATGCAGTCCAGACTCCGTTCCGAAACCGCGCCGGTCAGCATGAAATCCGGGATTTCAAATCCCGGATTTAGAAGCCCGGTTTCGTCGGACCCGGCGCGGAACTTCCTGCCGCCGCCTTTTCCGAGAAGATCTCTGACGCTGCTGGATCCGTCCGGTCAGGATTCCTTCCGGAAGGCGGAAGGATTGAAGATCTCTGATGTTTTATCTAATGTATATGGTGGAAGCGGCAGCGGTTCGGCCACGCCGAAGGTAAATTTGTAGAAAAGCCCCTGAATTATTCTGAAATTGCAAAACAGTGCTTGGATTGTAGAAAATTGTGAGAAAGTCCTTGCAGTGTTGATGAGATTGCAAAAACTCCCTACTACGTTAGTTATGAGCTGATGCTGTCATTTTTTTTCAAATAATTAGAAAAATAAAAAATTGTAAAAAAGCCCCTGCGTTATGGTGAAATTTCAAAAAAGTCTTGTGTTATTGACGAAATTGCAAAAAACTCCCTGATTTTTTTTTTCAAATAATCAGAAAAATAAAACTTTTAGGGGAGTTGTTTTTGCGATTCAGCAACAATGCTTGGTCTTTTTTCGCAATTTTTAATAACACAGAGTTTTTTGTTTCCAATTTCAGCCCAATACAGGGTCTTTCCACAAATTTCCCTTGTTAATTAATATATGTAACCCATCAAATTAATCAAAATTGCGTGACGATTAATTTCTAGGGTTTGAAGGACGGGAGAGACGATTCGGGAATGTTCTCAAGTGATTCGCCGAGATTCGGAGGAGCTTCTAGAAGCTTGAGCCGGATTTCGGATCTTGAAGACACGGATTTTTCATACCCGTTTTCTGTGGATGATGTCGACTCCCACCTCCGATTCCCAGTTAATAGGTAATTAAATCAATCTAAGGAAATTTGCAAAAATGCCCCTGTATTATGCCGAAATTGCGAAAAAGACCCTGCGTTATTGTCAAAAGTGCAAAAAACCCCCTGCATTTAGAAATATTATTCCAAATGAGACGTTGAAGGGAGAGGGAGAGAGAAAAATGTTAGTCAACTTAAAAAAAAATATTATTTCAGTAGTATATTGGAGAGAGAGAGAGAGAGAGAGAGGTTAATTAATATTTGAAAAATGTTTTTGAAATCATCAGAGATGAAAACTAACGGTAGATTTATTTTTTTTTGCAATTTTGACAATAATGAATGGGCTTTTTTGCAATTTCCAATTATTCAGGTTTTTTTTTTTTTTTTTTTTTTTGCAAATTTAATCCACATTTTCTTAATAATTGGTTAATTATTAACAGGGTTAATGAGGAATTAGGGCAAAATGCCACGTCATCATCTCTCAAATCGCAAGGCGCAGCCGTCGCAGCGCTTATCCGCATGCTGAAGAATGCGTCGCCGCTTCGCGACTCGACCTCTTTCTTGTCGTGCAGGGCGTCTGACGCGTTGGATGAGTTGACGAGTTATAAGGAGATTAAAGAGATGCTTATTAGGCAAGGAAAGAGTAAATGAAGTGAAATGGATTGAGATGTGGAATGAAGTGATTTGTACATAGATTTGATTGGGAGAAGAAATGGGTGATTTGTTTGTTTGTTGTTTGTGTTGTTGAAAGAAAAGTTGTATAATTTGGAGTTTTTAGGGGGTTTAGGGGGTGATGTAGTGATGATGATAGACTGATTAGTTTAGCTCATTTTGTTTATTGAAGCACTATTATTATTAATGTTGTTATTCTTATAATTATTATTGAGAAAAGATTCACACCATCCGCTTAAATATCTCCTAAAAGTTCCCATCATATTTTATTGTTTTTTAAGATGTCCATTATAATTTTGTATAAAACTTGTCTTTTCATATGTTCAGTATACATTTTTATTAATATAACAAATTCTTATATATATATATATATATATATCCTACATTTTTATATATCATTCTACATTTTTGTAATTATGTTGTACCTTTTTTGCATTTTGATGATGCTGCTGATGCGTATGAAATTGGGCTGGGTCAGGTTTACGATGGATCAAATCTTTTTTTATCTGGGAATATTGTACTTTTTCTATTCACTAGGCCATCCAGTTCTAGCCAATGACTAGCATATATATGTTTAGGCCTTTAATTAATTCTACAAGCCCATGTAATGTGGATCAAGATTCAAGACCCATGAATATTTGATTTTTTTTTATATACCATTTTTTTCAAAAATAAACTAATACTTGCTACTGTTTTGAAAATAACAGGGTAATTAGTAGTGGCGAAACATGTGAATTTTCAATTTTTTCAAAAAATTTTCATTCGGCTGGTTAAACAGGGTTAATTAGTGTAAAAAAATACTGTTCCGCCACAGATAGTGGCGGAAAACACTGTTCCGCCACAGGTAGTGGCGGAACATGAAATTTGTTTTTCCTGAGAAAATTAATTTTTTTTTGAGAAAAAATTATTTTTTTCTGTTCCGCCAGTGGTAATGGCGGAACACGTTTTTTTTCACTAATTAACCCCATTTTTAAAAAGTTATAAAATCCACATATTCCGCCACTAGGCGGAAATGGTAAATACTACATTATTTTGAAAATAGTGGTATTTGTTGGTTTATTTTATTTTAAAAAAAAATCTGAATATTTTCCTTGAGCTTGAGTTGGTTTGTTTAAGCAAAAAGAAGCAATTCATGGAGAAATTCAATTTTACTTGGAATTTGTTGATCGGCTTGTAGAAAAGTAGGAAAAAAAAGAATAAAAAAAGATATGAGGACTAACTAGAGACTTTTTACGTTGGTCGGAGCATAAGCATGTTAATTACGTAAAGAACCTCTACATTTGACCATGTCACAATTTTCTTTTTTTTTGACCCAATTTATCATCCCCAATGTTTCATTCACCACTGATAACAGGCCCACATTTTTTTAAATTTACTTAATGAAAAAAAATGATAAATGAGGCTCGTTTAGAAATGGCAGCACTCGATTTTCTTCGACAAAGATTGGTCTCTATGAGACCTCTATACCATATTTAAAACGAGTCCAAATTTGGTCAAGTCAAAAAGTAACTTGTATGCATGAGGCCATGACTATACTGTTCAAAAAGTCCCAGTTTAATTTAGCAGCCAGGACTACGAAGGAGCATGCAGTCATGGACTACGAATGCTAACAAAAAACAGATTTTTTTTTTGAATAGTAGCACTATTTTGAAGAATAATTAATCAGATAACATGTTTTTCAAAATATTTGGGTAGGTAGCACTTCCGCCAGATCCTCTGGTGGAACTGAAGTAGTTCCGCCAGAGGGTCTGGCGGAACTAGAGATTTTTTTTTTGCTAATCTCGGCCATTTGGCACCCTTAAACAGCTTTAATTAATGAAAAAGACTAGTTCCGCCACCGGGTCTGGAGGAACTAGGTAAAATTTATTTTTGGCCCAATTTAGACGGTGAAATTGGCCCAAAAATGACGAAAATATAGGTTTCGCCAGACCCTCTGGCGGAACTGGTTAGAAATAACAGGTTCCGCCAGAACGTCTGGCGGAATCAGACTATTTTTCCAACTTACAATCTGACCCAAAAAGTCAAAAAAAATGGTCTAGTTCCGCCAGATCCTCTGGCGGAACTAGTTATTTCTAGCTAGTTCCGCCAGTGGGTCTGGCGGAACTATACCATTTTTTCCACTTACAATCTGACCCAAAAAAAATCAAAAAAATGGTCTAGTTCCGCCAGACTCTCTGGCGGAACTAGTTATTTCTAGCTAGTTCCGCCAGAGTGTCTGGCGGAACTAGACCATTTTTTTCGACTTGCAACCTGACGCAAAAAAATCCCAAAAAATGGACTAGTTCCGCCAGAATCTCGGGCGGAACTAGCTAGAAATAACTAGTTCTGCCAGACCCACTGGCGGAACCTGTATCAGCGTGTCTTCTTCTTCTTTCTAACTTCTCCTTCTCTTCCTTTAATTTCTCCCTTCTTTTCCCTTTAATTACCTCCCAAAATCACAGAAATTTCGCCCCCTTTTTGCTCTTTATCTTTCAGTCGGACGGGTGGGTTAAAATGAGGGTCGGACGAGTTTAAATGGGAGTTTAAAATAACGCATGGTCTAGTTCCGCCAGAGGGTCTGGCGGAACTATACCATTTTTTTGATTTTTTTTGGGTCAGATTGTAAGTTGAAAAAATGGTATAGTTCCGCCAGTGGGTCTGGCGGAACTAGTTATTTCTAGCTAGTTCCGCCAGAGGTTCTGGCGGAACTAGTCCATTTTTTGGGATTTTTTTGCGTCAGGTTGCAAGTCGAAAAAAATGGTCTAGTTCCGCCAGACACTCTGGCGGAACTAGCTAGAAATAACTAGTTCCGCGAGAGTCTGGCGGAACTAGACCATTTTTTTGATTTTTTTGGGTCAGATTGTAAGTGGAAAAAATGGTATAGTTCCGCCAGACCCACTGGCGGAACTAGCTAGAAATAACTAGTTTCGCCAGAGGGTCTGGCGGAACTAGACCATTTTTTTTTGACTTTTTGGGCAGATTGTAAGTTGGAAAAATAGTCTGATTCCGCCAGACGTTCTGGCGGAACCTGTTATTTCTAACTAGTTCCGCCAGAGGGTCTGGCGGAACCTATATTTTCGTCATTTTGGGCCAATTTCACCGTCTAAATTGGGCCAAAAATAAATTTTACCTAGTTCCGCCAGACCCCGTGGCGGAACTAGCCTTTTTCATTAATTAAGGCTGTTTAAGGGTGCCAAATCGCCGAGATTAGCAAAAAAAAAAATCCCTAGTTCCTCCAGACCCTCTGGCGGAACTACTTCAGTTCCGCCAAAGGGTCTGGCGGAAGTGCTACCTACCCAAATATTTTGAAAAACATGCTATCGGATTAATAATTCTTCAAAATAGTGCTACTATTCAAAAAAAATCCAAAAAACATGATGCTTTTTATGCTTAAAATATTAAAATATCTCAGTGGAAAAATCGCACGAGCATTTAGTCTCTTGTCTTTTCAACATTCAACGCCTTGAATTATCAATTATTCTCTTCTTAAACAACCTATAAATACCTTCCCAATTTGGTCAGTCGCCATTTCAATTCAACAAATACGTAGGTTTAAAATTTAAACCAGTGATAAATCAGTTAATTAAGTTGATGGGCCAACAAAACGAGCAGCTTCTCTCTAAAATCGCAACTGGTAACGGTCACTGTGAGAATTCTTCATATTTTGATGGATGGAAGGCTTACGATCGCAATCCCTTCCACCCGATTCGCAACCCCGGAGGCGTAATTCAAATGGGTCTCGCCGAAAACTTAGTATGTTTTTCACCGCCTTTTAAGTTGAATTTAGTTATATAATTACATGATAATTGATCTTTTTATGTTTTAATCTCATTTTTGTAGCTTTGTTTGGACTTGATTAAAGAATGGATTGGGAAACATCCACAATCCTCCATTTGCACTGAAAAAGGTCTTGAAGATTTTGAGTCCATTGCAAATTTCCAAGATTATCATGGTCTACCTTCTTTTAGACAAGTAAATAACCAATAACCTACAAAACGATATACAATTTAATTCAAAAAATAGAAAGTATAAGAATCGAAATAATGGGTTGATATAAAATGCAGGGCATAGCGAAATTCATGGGGAAAGTGAGAGGTGGAAAAGTCGACTTTGACCCTGACCGAATTGTGATGAGTGGTGGTGGAACTGGAGCTCAAGAAACACTCGCCTTTTGTCTTGCCGATCCTGGCGATGCATTTCTTGTTCCAACTCCTTACTATCCAGCGTAATTTCTCATTTAAATTCCCTTTGAAATTCTATTGATTATATCTTTTATAATTATTTAACAATGTGTTTATATAATTTTCAGATTTGATAGAGATTTTTGTTGGAGAACGGGGGTCAAGCTCATACCTATAGATTGTTACAGCTTTAACAATTTTAAAATAACCAAAAACTCACTCGAGTCGGCTTATCAAAAAGCGATTAAAGAAAATATAAAAATAAAAGGAATTCTCATGACAAATCCGTCCAACCCGCTCGGCACGACAACAGACTGCGAAACCCTAAAAATGATCCTCAAATTTGTTAACCGAAAAAGAATCCATTTAATTTGCGACGAAATTTTTGCCGGAAGCTTTTTTGGCAAATCAGAATTTACAAGTGTTTGTGAGTTAATAAATGAAGATCAAAATTACGACAAAAATTTAATTCATGTAACGTATAGTCTCTCGAAGGATTTGGGCCTGCCTGGTTTTCGTGTTGGTATAATATACTCTTTTAATGATGTAGTCGTAAATTGCGCGCGTAAAATGTCGAGTTTCGGTCTCGTTTCGTCACAAACGCAACATTTAATTTCTCACATGTTAAATGATGATGAATTTACCTCCAAATATTTAAATGAAAACAAGAAAAGATTAAGTAAAAGACACGAAGATTTCATATTGGGTTTAGAAAAACTTCATATATTTTGTTTGGAGAGTAACGCGGGATTATTTGTTTGGATGGACTTGCGACGGCTTCTGAAGGAGAAAACCGTCAATGGAGAGCTTGCACTATGGCAAGCTATTATAAAAGAAGTGAAGCTTAACGTCTCGCCTGGTTCTTCTTTTCATTGCACTGAGCCTGGTTGGTTTAGGGTTTGTTTTGCCAATATGGATGGTGAAACCATGCGCGTTGCTTTGGAAAGAATCAGAGGATTTGTTGGGAAGGTGAAGGGCGAGATAGGATTGGAGAGGAAGGAGAAGAAGTTTGATGGACGGCTGAGATTGAGTTTGCCAAGAGGAAGGAAATTAGATGATGGAGTTGTGGTGTCCTGCTTGCTTTCGCCTCACTCGCCTTTAGTTAAAGCTGCTAACTAAAATTTAGATTTAAGGGTGGTGATTTATATGTAGTTAATTAATGGTATGATGAGATCATTCTTTTGTTGTATTGCAGTGATTGATTTTTTTCATTTTTATAGGATGCAAATGTATACAAGTTATGGGCGGATCTGTTTTAATGAATAAGATTGAGCATCTTTTTTTTTATGTTGAACCAGAGTTTGCTAAATATGTTATATATTGCATTTGTTAAGAGTTGAATCATGATTTCTTACTACACATGCAAATGATTTAACTAATTATGCTATAAGCCATTTGTAAGATTGAGCATCTTGAAGAAAAGTAAAGACTGAAATTGTGTAGACGTGTTGATTTTTAATGTTTTATTTTGTAAATTTGCAATTTGACCCCTTTCACGTAAGATAATTAGCAATGCAAGTGTATTCTAGTTACTTTTTCCTTAATCTACTCAATAAGAAAATTTACGCTAATTATTCGCCAATTATTCATAAATATAGAGTTTGAGGACTACATCATGCAAGCAATTTTTTTTTTTTTTGACAATAGTCAGTAGGCATACACAACACACACACACATTCAGAGAGCACATCTAATTCTATCTGGAAATCCCTCTAATCTCTCTTAAATCTTGTTGCACGCAGGATTCGATTTCCTCACCTATGAAAAATGAGGCTAGCATCATAACCAGCTAGGCTATCCTAGTAGTAGTAGTGGTTCATGCAAGCAATTTTAAGAACAACGATAAAGATAGTGATAAAGATAGTAAAAGTTCAACTTAATTTCTTTTGTACCAAGTTGCAGAACATAATGGCATTTGTTTATATTTGTCATGCATGTGTAAACGATAGTAAAACCTACATGTAAAACAGAAACACATTATAAATAAAATATGCATGTCAACCAGAAGCACATTATAAATAGATCAAGATGCATTTAGTTTTAAAATCAACAAAACATGAAATAGTAATCACAAAATTCTGAATCAAATCAAAGAATGTAACCGAAAACACATACGCACACACAAATTAAAATAAAATAAAAAAGAAAGCACAAAATTATGACTGAAAGCAATAGGCACATAACTAGTTTGCCATTGTCACTTTAGACATAGCTTCTCCTTCACAAAAAGAATGCCAATACGAAGATAAGCCCGTAGAAGATAAGAATCCCAAGAGCATTCCTGGAGATCGGTTCCGTTATATTGGTGCTTATTGGTACAGGAATACGTTTTAGAGTCACAGGGTGGAAGTGACTTTTAAATAATCCTCTGAAACCAAGCCGCTTCCATAACGGAAATGCAAGCTTAAAAAATGTCTGGTAAAATGGATGGTTATAACAAAGTGCGAGAACTGCCAGCACACAAATGAAAATGCTCAATGGAAAATTTACTGGAGATAACAGCACAAATGCTGCTGATGCGAACCCACAAACCAATGCTTTAGCAGCATATACCATCATAAGTACGGAGGCTAAAAGACATCTTTCGCGGAGCTTCCAGTTAACGTTTGCAGACCCGGCATACATAATGTAAATCGTGGATAAGATGGATAATATGAATGCTAAGGAGTCTGAGATAACAAAAACCTTGAAAGCGTATTTCGTTGATAGAACTGGTGTTCCACTTTGGGCGTTATTGCTGTCGGGTTCGTATCCACCTGGCATGGTAAATATGGCAGCAAATGTTACTGTTGCTACAAGAACCGAACCGATGCTTATATTGCTTGCTATACTCTTGTATTTTTCTTGCTCTTCACCGATGGTTTTATTGCTCTCTTTATTATTCTTCTTTTCTTGCTCTTTTTCAATGCTTTTATCGCTGGTTGTATTCTTGTACTTCTCTTGCTCTTTGATTTTTTCGGTATCTCCCTTGAGCTCAAAATTGCGGTTCAAAGGACGAGGACTTGGGACCGCTCCAAGCCATGCCAAACAACGAAGTATATTATACTCAGGGTTCTACAAAAAGGATGATATAACATGAAATTTATGAAATTACTAATATCTTCTATAATGTCATATTAATTATAAAAAAAATATCATCTAATATTATTGAATTTCCCTTGAGCTACTTTTGAAGGTCCATTTTTCAATTTTCAGAAGAAGCATATATAAAGAGTAAATTCAGACTTTCTCATTATAAAATCGAATTCAATTAATTTTCCCTTTGTTGTTATAAAAAACAATCTGTTGACTTATGCCTGACTTGACTTATTTTACAAACGTATATTAACCCAACAAAAAAAATAAATGAAAAGCAATGAAGAAATATTACCAGACTAAACCATAATACAGGAGTTGAAGCCTTTTTTACAGCAAGATCAAGAGGTGTGAAGCCATCTTCGTTCAAGATATTTGAGTATGATGTTTCCTTCGATATTATAGCTCTCACAATCCCATAAGACGAATTTTCTACAGCTAGATGGAGAGGTGTATTTCCTTTTTCGTCCCTAATGTTTAGCATCCTTACACATGTTGGATTTCCCATTATAAATTTAACAGTGTCTTTTTTCCTGCTCTCGATAGCAACATGAAGAAAGTTTTTTCCCTCTTTATCACATAATTCACCGGAATCTGGAAATTGTGACACAAACTCCTTGATTATATCGGTCCAGCCCATCTTGCCAGCTATATGCACCGGAAACATGCCATCCTTGTTTGGAGTATAAAATGCGAACCTATCATGTTTTAGTAATATTAATACCGATTTAAGATTTCCAACTGATACTGCATAGTGAAGAGGAGTGTCCCCTTGTTTGTCAACTTTAGATGCAAGTGTTGGATCCCACTCCAACAGTTCTTGAGTTATTCCTGTACCAGATATAAAACTTCTTTCATAAGAGATCTATATATATCAGAGGGGGAAAAAATGTTTGTTCCCCATTAAAGGGGGATTTAGTCTCCAAGTCTATAAAAGGTGAGGAACACAAGGACATATTAATATTTAAATGCAGTGTCAAACAAAGGTTCAATTAACACACACACAAGTACAGGGGGACAAAATCCCTCCATTAAATAGGAACAGGTATATAAACTCGATATTAGATATTATTTAGTCTCTATAGTTTCATGCTATCTATGCATGGATAGATCTTTTCCCATCAAAGATGTAACTCCTATATTGGTATTACTGAGTACTGAATGACATTTGAGATTACATATATTACAGATTGGTCGTGTCGAGTTTTGAGAACAAAATTAAAAAATAGGGTGTTTCTAAAGTGAAAGAACTCGGAAATTTAAAAAAAAAAAAAAAAATATATATATATATATATATATATATATATATATATATATATATATATATATCATTCAGGAAAATGATTTTGAAAACAGTGTCGTAACTGAGAGTGAAGAAAATCGAGTAGAATATTGAAGCATGGAAATGCCAAGAATTAAATAAAAAATAATGTCAATCTAGATATATCGAGTATAAGTAATAATCTGAAAAAATATTTAAGAGATCTAAATAAGGTTACCTGTATTTTGAAGAACAACGGCAGCATGTAGCGCAGTTTGTTCCATTGGTCCCGGACAGGATACCTTTGGCCTGGTTGTGAATACTTTTACTATGGAGATGGAATCCTCCATGGCTGCCATGTACAAAGGTGAAGAACCGGTGTTGTCGGCAATGCTCGCTATTTGAAGATCCTCTGTTAGCAGTTTTTCAACCAAGTCCTTATTACCGAGCCTGACTGCCTCATGCAGCGCGGTCTCCCCGCGCTTATTCCTCACTCTTAGGAAGGTTCGGACTTTGGTTCTATGGTCTCCTTGATCATCTTGATGTTCCTCCTTGGCGAAATTTATGAGGAGAGTCACCATATTAAGGTTCCCCGCTTTTGCAGCGCAATGCAGAGGAGTCTCACCAAATTTGTTGCTTGTTGTCAGAAGCGATGATTCTCTCATGTAGATCTTGTTCGCAAATGCTTTTCTATCTTCTGTTAGGCTCGAACCGGCCACAATATGTAGCGCGGTGTTTCCCCCAAATGTTGTTCCTAGTAAGGATTTGCATCCATCTAATTGTGGCACCTTTAGAGGGGAATCACCATTAGAAATATCTATCGCTACGTCAGTATGTTCTCTTGAGCCTGTCACGAGAAAGTTGATAAAGATTTTGTTACATTATGTACCAAAATTAACTGATAGCCCTTACATCAAAGAGAAACGCCTGTTTCAACAATGTGGTGTATTATCGAATTTGCTTGTAAATATTTTTTTTTGAGAAAATTTGGAGAGGGCTTAATTATTCATTTTCCAAAATGAATTTTATAAGGTTTTCTATAAAATTTACAAAAGAGAAAAAATAGAAAAGAAAAGCCAAAACAAGGCTAAAATAATATGGCTTGTAAATATATTTTTTATATAGTAAGATTCAAATATTAACAGTTCTTACCGCGAAGACGCAAAAAAATATCCAACAGGTTAAGATCTGCTTTAATTGTGGATTCGTACAACATAGGATCCATAGGGATCCATGCATTTTTTCCTCCATCGACATCGATATCCTCTCGAGGCGATTTTGGTGGCACCATCAAATCGTAATTATCTGTAACCGGAGTTACAGACATTTTTAGCAACTAGGCGCGAGAGTTGGTTTAATTACCCAAATAGATGGTTAATTAATGTGTAGAGGCAAATTAGTGGTGTGGTATTCAGAATGAGCAGGCTTATATAGAGGGGGTACTATACTCATAATTGCAATATTGGTCAGGTCAACGTCTTAACTTAATGAACCGCCCAAAATTTTCAATTCCTCCAGATATTTTCAGCACACAGATCATGAAATGTTGTGCGTCATATCATTAAAGCAGGTCAGTAAATATATATAATGGCAAATGGCAGAACATTTTGATGATTTGAAAAGGATAAGAATCACACTTGTTACGTTATTGTTGGTAGTTAAAACTTACATGCGCTAAACAAAATGTCTTGCAAAAATAATAACAATACATGCATATATATTGTAATGATAACCGAGAAAAAGCGGACTGTTTTTTTTCAAAGTAGAACTCCTTTTAAAAAATAATTCAACAGATAACATTCTTCTGAAAATAATTATTTATCTAGCACTTCCGTCATCACCACTGGTGGAACTAGACATATTTTTGCTTTTTCTTATCCCGACCATTTGGCAGTCTTAAATACGCTTAATTAGGCAAAACAGACAATTCCGCCAAAACCTCTGGCGGAACCGCCTACTTTATATTTTTTTTGTCTCTAAACAGCCAAAAAAAAAAGTATTATTCACTGTTCCGCCAAAGGTGATGGCGGAACAATGAACAGTTTTGTTTTTTGCTAGTTTTTTCCACATTAATCATATCATACGGGACCAAGAGTCAATCAAACGGTATTGTTCATTGTTCCGCCACAGCTCTGGCGGAATAGTGAACAGTACATTTTTTTTTGGCTAAATTTTCATGGCTGTTTAGAGGCAAAAAATAATATAAAATAGGCAGTTCCGCCAGAGCCGTCTAATTAAGCATGTTTAAGACTGTCATAGGCAATTCCGCCAGAGACTCTGGCGGAACCACTACAGTTCCGCCAGAACCTCTGGCGGAAGTGCTAAATAAATAATTATTTTCAGAAGAATGATATTTGTTGAATTATTTTTTAAAGAAGTGCTACTTTGAAAAAAAAAGACGAGAAAGTGTAGACTCACCATTTAATCCTTAATAACAAGAAGCATGCAAAAAAATAACTATGTATGTATAAGGGGCAGAAACCATCTATACAACAAAAGATCCTATACTGGAGAGGAGGCATTACTTCATATTTAACTCCAACGTGAGATAATAGAATTTATTAATACATACAAGCTGGTATGAACGTACTATTTAGTCTAATCAATCAGACCAGACCCTCAGTGATTGAGCTGGAAGAAGAAATAAATGAAAATAAAAGACGTCGTTTCTTATCTTTAGGAGAATTTTGCACAAAAATTGTTAGGGTAATTGAAGAATATGGAGGTAGAGAAAGCGAACTCGTGAGAGAAATTGTATAATTAATTGAGAGACTATATTGTAAAAATTGAGATGCTATTACAATAGTTAGAGGTATCTTTATATATGGAGAGATGCATGACTAATTACAAAAATAAGTTGTCTAAATTAAAGATATAATATTTAAATTACCTAAAATACAATATAAGAATGGAAACAATTATCTACCTTCTTCCATTGTCTAAATATTCTCTAAATATTTATTTCCATATCCTAATTCTTTCCTAAATAATATTACTAGAAAGGAAACATATTATGTTGAGATATAAAGGCATACATAACAATAACTCCTTATCTTATGCCTAAATTGTAGAAGAAAAAAACCTTGCATTATTAGAAATTGTAAAGAATCCAATATTTTAAGGGATTAAAAGAGTTGGGTTGATTAGGATTGCAAATGGAAAGTGGATTTTCCGTTTCATCCGTGGTCCAATCTGAATGGGACAGTAAAATTTTCATCAACTGTCAAGTAAATTTATTTTGGAATATTAGGATTTAGGGTTTATCTGTTTCTTTATTTTCCAAAATTATCTAAGAGTTGCGGTATTAACAAAAAAAAAAAAATTATCCAAAGATTTATCTAAGAGTTATTTTTTTTTTTTTTTTTGAAGAAGAAGTTGCAGACGAACAATTGTTCGTCTTTCTTCGTCTGTTCCATTCTAATATATCAAAGGAAAATATTTATCGCACTGTTGTCAAAATGAGAATGCATCGGTTATTGACTGAAGGTATTATACCAAAGTCATATCTCGCCGAATGCAATTCAAGGAAATGACTCAGGCCACTGTTAAATATATTCCTAGAGAACTAAACAAGAATGGGGACGAATTAGAATGGATTTCGAGATCTACTAGAATTTAGGAGAGAATAGGTCTTATCTACTTTTTTATCCTTTTTATATCTTTGAAGCATTGTAATCCTTGTATTCTGAATTTCCGTTAATTGTAAGCCTGCGGGCATTTTCAAGCCAAAAAAAATAGATAGTTTTACAATGTAGCACTTTGTCAAGTGTTCTAGTTCTAGGGGTATCCCGTAGGCTCTAAATACAACGTTATCCTTCTAAAAGCTCCCTATTACCTAGAATTGTCCCTTAAAATTACCGGTTACTAGTCCAAAACTCTGCCGAGTCGGTTGACTCCTTTGCAATTAATGATTTTGTGGCTCCTTCGATGTAAGAGTTACGTTATTAATCACCCAATCGGAGCAAGATGAAATTCAAGTCAAAAACCAGCTCAAATTAGCTCAAAGACGAAAGACAAGAGATAGATCAGAGTCCGAAAGGAATCAAGGATGAAGAGAGACTTGGAGGAATTATTCGTCTTTTTTTTTTTTTTAAGGAAGTGGACTTTTTTTAAGGAAATTGACTTTTGAGGAAGGAGAGAAAATGTAGGATCGTGTTTCACAGTTCCAACTGCTCATGCAAGTCAAAGGCACGTTTTACAAAATAAAATGCTCAACCTAAGATGCAATGTTTATTGTGTGAACAAGTTGCTCAAGATGGGCTACTAACATTAACATTAACATTAATATTAATATATAATTTTAATACAAATTAAGCTACCTACTACTTTTTAAATGAGGTTACTTTTGCAAAACGATCCTCCTTTAATTTGTAGAAATGATGCGAGTTTTTTTAATATGCTGGCGGATGCCGTTTTTTCCCTCTTTAGTAAGAATTAATCCCAATTCTTTAATTTTCATCAACTTTTGAGCTTTCTCAAGAGACACATCATCACGTTTATCTCCACCGCTCGATCAATCTTTTTGCAAAATCTTAATCATTCATTTTTTCAAATTTATTGATATTTTATGACAACATGTGTGTGGTTATTCAAACATAATCATATGATTGGTTGAATTTGTGTTTTGTGTTCCATCCTTGATTTAATGAGAACCGTTGTGAATTTATTTATGACCATCGGATCTTAATTAGATAGTTTCCATGAATCATAGTTCATGTTCAATTATTAATACAAATAGTTAATGAAAAATTCACTCATTAAAATATAAATAATTTTTCTTTTGTTCTTTAAAAAATTATAATTCTTAATGAAATATTTTATTTCTCATGTTAAAATCATCAAATATAAATTTTTTGAAATTTTCTCTTTATTTTGAGTTCCATAATGTTAAGGTTCTAATTTATTTATTTTCTTGCTTGAATATGTGAATAAAGACTATATAAAAGAATATGTACAAAAATGATTTGCTCATTATCTTATATCTTCTTATACCTTAATTTTTATCTCTCTTTGAGCATTCTCAAGAGACCTATCATCAATTTTATCTCAGCTGTAGGATCAAATTTCTTTCAAATCTTAGCTTTTTATTTAAATTATTGGCACAATATCGTATGGTCAGGTAGATTAATGTTTCGTGTTATATCTCTAATTATGTGAGAACTATCGTATCAAATAAAATTTCAGAGTATCATAAACTAATTATATTACTTAATGTATTACGGATAATCTGTATCATTTGAACAACAAACAAATAGTGATGATAATTTTTTTTTCAGAAAATGAGTCATTACATTTTCTTATGTATAGTAAACATACTTGTTCTATATATATAATATCATATTTCCTTTTTACAAATCATGTTAAATATAATTATTATTTTTATATTTTTAAAGTTAATAATTTATGATTAAATCTTATGTGGTTTCAATTAAAATCTATGAAATAAATTAACGTGTATTTTTAGTTTTTCTGCTCTCCTTCATCACAAGAAAACCAAAGATAATAAAAAAAAAAGATGACATTTTAATCTTAGAAATCTTAATGCAAACATAAATTAAGATTATAAATTAGTAATCCAAATTATTTTTTGGGTTATTATTTTTTATTTTTTTATGAATTTATTATTTATGTTATTTTATTCGTATATGTAAGTTTATTTGTATAGAGTTATCCATCCTTGTAAAATTAGATATGAATTATGATACATAAAATATTTTTGAATGAATAATAAATGGATAGAATATATTATGATTAATTCAAAATGATTTTAGACATAACCAACTTTACAAAATATAATTACTATATATTATTTATGAACTATAAATTTATTTCAAACTTTTATTTAGAATTTTCATAATTGTAATTTATACATAAACTCAAACGCATACCAAATTTGAATTTGTTTCTTACCATCAGATCCTAATCAGATGGTTTCAATGAATCATAGTTCAAAGTTATGTTCAATTATTAATATCAATAGTTAATGAATAGTTCACTCATTAAAGTATAAATATTTTTCCCTTTCTTCTTTAAAAATTTATAACTCTTAATGAAATATTTTATTTCCCATGTTAAAACCATCAAATATAAATTTATTGGAATTTTCTCTTTATTTTGAATTCCATATTGCTATCGTTCAAATTTATTTATTTTTCTTGCTAAAATATGTGAATATATACTATATAAAAGAACGTGTACAAAAATGATATGTTCATTAACTTATACCTTATTTTTCATCTCTCGCATTCTCAAAAGACCTATCGTCAATTTTATCTCGGCCGTTGGATCAAAAAAATTTCAAATCTTAGTTTTTCATTTAAATTATTACTATAATATTACATGGTCAGTTAGATTAATATTTCATGTTATATTCCAATTACGTGAGATCTATCATATCAAATAAAATTTCAGAGTATTAAAAACTATATTATATTACTCAATGTATTACGAATTTTAAAAAAATATATGTGATCAGTTTATACATAATTTGTATCATTTTAACAACTAACAAAATAAATAAAAAAATAAGTAAGAAAAATAGTACTGACAATTTTTTGAAGAAAATGTGTAATGTTACATTTTTTTTATGTATAGTATGCATATTTTTTTCATATATACAATGTTCTAAAATGCGGTCCAGGCGGCCAACTGGGCGCCACCCAGGCGCTAGGCGGGAGCAAAACGCCTAGAAATTATGCTAGTCGGCCCTCTGTGCGTTTAGTAACGGTTTTTCCTAAAGAACCGTTACAGAATTGTAAAAAAAAAAAATCTATTTATGCATATTTGTAACGGTTCTTTAATAAAAACCGTTACTAATTACACTATTAGTAACGGTTTTTATGAAAGAACCGTTACAGATTTTGGACAATTCTGTAACGGTTCTTTCATGAAAACCGTTACTAATAGTGTAATTAGTAACGGTTTTTATGAATTAACTGTTACAAATTTGCTTAAATACCCACACATTCTGTAACGGTTTTAAAAAAAAAAACTTCCGCCCCTCTGTTTCTCTTCTCTTCCGCCAACTCTCTGTCTCTCTTCCTGTCTTCCGCGGCTCCGCCCCTCCTCTGTCTCTCTTCCGCCTGACCGCCGCCACCGCCACCGCCGCCGCGTCCAGCTCCTCCGCCAATCACCTCCAGTCACCAGCCCTCATCTCCACTCCATCCTCCACCCTCAAAAGGTAAGTCAGCTCCATTTTTTTTTTTTTTTTTTTTTTTGCATTTTATTTGTATATTTTGTATGTTGTGTTAATGTTATTAAATATAGTATAAATAATTCAACGCAAAAATTATATATAATATATAAAAATACTAAAAAATATAAATCCGCCTAGGTCCGATTAATCTCCGATTAATCCCCGATTAATCCTCGATGGTCCCGACCGCCCGACTAGCGCCTAGCGCATTCTGTAACATTGCATATATATAATATCATATTTCATTTTAAAAAAAAATCATGTGAAAAATAATAATTATTTTTTATCTTTTTTAATGTTAATCATCTATAGTTAAATCTTATGCAGTTTTAACTAAGATCCTTGAAATAAATTATCTTGTATTTTTATTTTTTTGGTCTCATTCGTCTATGCCTAATTAGTACTTTATTTCTTTCTAATATAATATGACAAGAGATAACGGCATAAGAAAATAAAAGAGAATAAAAAAAGGGATGACCTTTTAATCTTGTAAATCATAATGCAAACATAAATTGAGATCATAAATTAATTATCCAAATTATTTAATTGGTTATTATTTTTTATTTTTTTATGCATTTATCATTTATGTTATTTTATTTCTCATATCTAAATTTATTTGCATAGAGTTATCTGTCCTTACAAATTTAGATGTGATATAAAAATATTTTTGAATGAATAATAAATCGATATAATATCTTATGATGTAATTCAAAATTATTGTAAACATAACCAACTTACTTAACATAATTATTATATATTATTTATTTACTATGAATCAATTTCGAACTTTTGTTTGAATTGTTTAGGGATAAAATTAGTTAGCAATCGGAAATCAAATGGATTACAATATGACATATCCCACGTGTCTGAGATTGCGAGATTGATTAATTAAGATTAATAAGATGTATTTGTTTATATCTACAATTTTTCTTTCATTTTTTAAATAATTATATCATATTGCATAATGAACATTTAGAAGTTAAACAAAAAAAAATTACAACCTATGATCGTTCTATATAACTATGCATAAATTTGATAAAATACATAAATGTTTTATTTATATATAAATGTAATTCAATTATAGTTATGCTATAAAAATGTAAATAAGTAATTAAATCATCCGCAATGAAGCACCGCAATGATGCTAGTCCAATTCAAGTCAACCATTCAAGATCAAGAGGTGGAACTTTCTGATCAGCATTCAATATTATTTATGCAAATTTAAGAAGTAAAAAAAGAAATATTTAGAAGACATACTGAAATGATGCTCTGGTGATGGAATTATTATATTTTGAAAGGCTGACAGGCTAACATGTTTTTCTCTACCCAAAGTCCAATCCCAATTAGTCCATAAAAATTAACTCGAACTAACAATGACCTTTAATAAGACCATAAAAATTCCGGAAAGGACAGGATTGCATTACTCCAACTTCTTGAGAAAGAAGCAAAACAAATGCGCATTTAATCTTGAAGGAAAAGTCGAGTCAGTTTCTTATAACTGGTTACGTTATATCTCGTGAAATGTAGTATGTAGATCTAGATTCCTTTTTGTTATGAATAAAAAAGAGATCGTTGTTTATGAAATCATTTTTGCAAACAAACCTTCATATTGCGGAAATGTGACGAAGTATGCTAACCTAAACCCTTAAATCTATTGAAATCTTCTAACATTGGTTAAATTGATTAAATTTGGCTGCAAAATGGGTTCGGAAGTTTGTGAGGTAATTTCAGTAACTTTTGAAACTAATAGTAAATTTTGGGGAATTTAATCTAATTCAGTAGTTTAAATTTAAAAGATATTAGTTTCCTCTTCATGGATAAAGAGTTTGAACCTGGGCGGAGGCCTTTTGGGCCTTCTTCCAGACCAACACTTGAACCTTGATACAACAATATTAACATTTATAAAAGTGTTACTCATGAATTTATGTGAGTTTAGTCACACGAGTAAAGGGGTTCACAGATAAATATTGCGATCTACCACAATTTTGGGAAACAATGTACTATTAACTATTGAGCCTAATATTGCATGATGGGCCGGTGAAATTGCACGTAGAGAATCAGACAAGCATGAAGATTTCATGAAAATCTTTGCATTATTAATAATACAGAATTCGAATTCGAAGCATAAACACAATGTTTCTAATTCACCATAGTTACATAATTAATTTGAGTTATTTAAATTTTGCATTAACAACACTTCTCACAACAATATATGAGATATTGGCGTGAACTAACAACAATCTAAGGTACGCATTTCTGGTTTCAAACAATAAATTATCATATATATAGAGTCCGTCTAGGAAACTAATGTTTATACAAAACGTTTGATACTAACGATTTTTGGACCGTTTGATCTGCTTTAATTTTATCATTATAGAAATTCATACAAATTTCAAATAAAATGCATACAATAATAATTCATAAAACTTTCTAATTAAAATGCATACTAACATTATTCATACAATTTAATCAAATCGCATTCATATATATCCATTACAAATAAATGAACTCACATATCATAATCCATACAAATAAATTTCAAACTAAAATTCATATAAAATTTAAATTTACAAAAATACTTGAATCTCTAAATTCAATCAAAACATACCAATAATTTCTTCTCAAACCCCTGTTTTTTTAAATATATGAAAATAAGAGTTTTTTTGGAAGAAAAGAAATCGGAATATCGAAGGAAAGTTCTATATTCGGAAAAACACTTCCATTTATGCGATTATTTTCTTTGTGGTTCAAGGTTTATTTCCTTTTCAGATGAGAGAGAGAGAGAGAGAGAGAGAGAGAGAGTTACTAAATATGTTGATCAAAGGGTTGTACACAAATTAAAGCAGATCCAAGGGTCTACAAATTGTTAGTACCAATTCCTTGATAATAATATTAGTTTATTAGCAAAACTCCATATATATATATATATATATATATATATATATATATATATATATATATATATAATATATATATATATATATATATATATATATATATATATATGGAGATGCTAAAAAATATACATATGTATTTTGGGTGAAAAACATACGGTCTAAAATATGTATTAAATCATCAAAAATTTAAATTTCAACCGTACGGATGGAATATATATGTTTTGAATATATTGTAGATTAATTTTCACAAGAATCAGAATATTATATCATTGTCATCATATATCATCAAAAATCACATAATCACATATATATTATATATTATACATATTTTGATGATATATGATGACAATGATATAATATTCTGATTCTTGTGAAAATTAATCTACAACATATTCAAAACATATATATTCCATCCGTACGGTTGAAATTTAAATTTTTGATGATTTAATACGTATTTTGGACCGTATGTTTTTCACCCCAAAAACATACGTATTTTTTTTGCCACACTATATATATAATATGTGGCGTAATGGATCATTACATTTTGGAATACATCTTTGACAAAATATTAATATAATAATTTGTAAACCTTTTTCTGCATGTAGACCAAAATTGCTTATTGTCTCTGTCCAATACAGTCCTCTGGGAGAGTTCATTATTTTGTAATGTATTTCAAGAAAATTAGACATAAGTATATTTTTAAGTTATCATTTTCTAGACATCAATTGTGATGTTATAAATAACTGGATTGCATCAAGTTAGACATTTAAGATAATTATATTTATGATGCAAAATAAAAAACTATTATCAATTCAATGCAAATTATTATTTGGAAATAATCATGGTCTTCATATCTTAATGGAATAAAATATGTTTCTCACTCCTGTGTTTTTCTATTTCTCATTGGTTCAAATATGTTGCATTTGAATTTTTTAGATTGGAGGGTGGATATATATATATATATATATAGGAAAAAATATTCCCAATCTGGCCTAATGCATTTCAAATGCCTCTATTTTTGAATAAAATAATATGATTTATTTAAAATCTCTTCAACTCGGCTGACGGAGAATTAAAAATGAAATATTTTGGAGGCCTTTGAAACACCTCCAAAATTTTGGAGGCATTTCAAATGCCTCTATTTTCTAGACCATGCCAATACCTTCGGTCAAATCTTGTCCCCTTCTGATGGTCCTATAAATTACAAGTAAATTGGAGGCGCATTTGAAAGGCCTCCAAATTTCAATTTTTTTTTATACCGTCTCATTTCTATTTCTCTCTGGATAATGTTAATGACGGTTTAATTCAAGTTACGGAATGTAACTTCAAAATAAATCTATGATAATATATGTATAATTAATGCTTCTAATAATTAAGAAGTCCACAATATTATTTAGTACAAACATATTGTAAAACATCCTACAACATAAAATTACACAACTTTAAAACATTTTAATATTACAAAGCTAATACATAAAATATAAATATGGTTCAAGTGGTTCTTTTCCTAGAGTGCAAACGGTCACGAAGTGGCGGTGTAGGATCATTTTCAATAATTGGTGACAAAGAAGAAACACCCTCTTGATTAGAGTTCGGATAATCTGGACGGTACATGAGATCGGATGAAAAATTAAGATTTAGATCGGTCATCCCATATGAGATATCTGTAGTGAAACTATCATGAGTTCTTTGATTAAGTAAATCCATGAAGGTTAATGACGGATTGTATTCCATATTCTGTTGAGATTGGGAACCTGAACCTTGTTCAAAGTGGGTGTCGGGTGTTTGTGTATAATCCGCCCAATGATCAAATCTTGGTTGTGAACCTAACCCATAATCATATCCGGATTGTGGTTGGGTGCCATAAGGAAATCCAGGTTGTGAACCCGATTCGTATACATGTGGAGAACGATAAAACTGGGTGTAATCGACTTGAGGCGATGGTGTAAGATGTTGATCTGGCTGAGAAAAATGTTGCTCTGGCTCATTTGGCTGAGTGAAATGATGGTCGCTTCGAGGAGAAGTTGTCTCTGGCTCATTTGAATGAGTAAAATGTTCATTTGGTACATTCGGTGACGATTGATTCGTATACTCTTGATTGCTACTATGATATTCAATACTATACGATAGTGTTTGCTCGAGCAACCTCATCCGTTCACCAATTTCTTTAAGCATTGTTTGGGTTCTATCTGGTGAATTTGGTATAGCATCATGGGCAGCAAATATAACTTCAATCGCTTCATCAAATAATTGAGACTGCAACAAAAGTTGAAATATAAATGTCATGAGAATTAATTATTCAAGAAATTAAAGTAATGAGTGTATACCTTAGCTCGCTCGACACATCTCCTAGGTTGGTAAGTAGTAACCGGAAATTGAACTTCGGTATGAATCCATCTTCTAGTTATATTCCAATACCAGATCATATAATCTTCTCGAGAGAATTCCCCATTCAACACTCTCTCGTCTTCGTGGACAATTTTATTGCTCCGTTGCGCCCACATTAAAACACATTCCTTAATAAAATCTCGATCTTTCTCTGATTTATTCCGAGGAACCATAGTAGGATTTTCAGGTATGTGCTGTCTATACCTGAATTGTTTCATGACCCTATTAGGAAGATGCATCTCAATTTTCTCAAAACAAATGACTGGAACCTTAGTCATCCAAATTTCAGCACCCGCAAAACACTCATGTGGCAGATTTGGAATTAACTCCTCCGTGTACGGATCCCATATGATCTAAAAAAAATATTAAGTGTAAGATTTTAGAAATATAAGAATTAATTATAAAACCAATAAGTTATACCCAACTCTCACTTATCATGCCAAACTCATTCATGAAAAAGCTTCCCACCATGCTTGTATTGTTTTTGAAAAGTTAACTTGCACATATAATAATTCATCAAGGGCAAACCATTAACTGATCCATACTCGCCCAACACATGAGGTCCTTGCCCAGGAAAAAAATGATACCATGCCCAAACCTAAATAAAATCATTCATTTATTTTTTGCGGACATAATTTTTATTACTCTTCTTCACTTGAAACTCAACAAAAATTTTTGCGGACCATTCTCGAACAGCATTCTGCAGTAACTCCTTACTCTGATGCGCAACCCCTTCCCATGGTTTGTCCGATGTAGGCTCAAAACCAGAATTATTGTCATCATCCCCATCATCACATATCATTGTCTCAGCCCATTCATCATTCACAAAAATATCTGGAAGATCCTCGGTCATATTCATACCATTAATCCAATCTCTATCCTGACTTGCCTCTTCTATCACCTCATCAATGTTTCTTATGTTTTCTTCCATGTTATCATCCCCTCCCAAAACATCGTTAAAATTCACATCCTCACCCAATTCTACAACATTTTCTTCAGTTTCTTCCTCATCACTATTCTCATTCCGAAGATCAGGTTGAGTGTATTGCTCTTCATAATTTGTTGTTTCAGACGGACTAACATAGAAAGATTGTGATGATCCAGCACCATCATAAGAAGGATATCCTCCATAAAATGGTGCTGCATAATTTTGTGAATAATTTGGTGCAACCATACTGGGAGGATTTCGTGGTTGTTTCTCCACAAATATTTGATTTGTTCTGTTGCTAAAAGCGGTGAGCATCATTATCAAACTAGAGTCATTGTTTATTTCAACAATATCCCAGTAATCGTGGTGAAATGGCCAATTAAATTTTAAAACCAAATCATACAATTCATAATTGATTTTTGTTGAATTGTACACTATATTCTGTAAGTCCCTAAAATCACTTCCTACCGGTATATTCACCATCGTATTTCTACCACCCTTGTATCGGGGTATTGGTCCATTTCTATTAATATTCCCATCCTAGAAAATACACATAGACACACCTTCCATATCACTGCATTATTTTTTCATAATAAATTTGAACAATAAGCACAATTTTTTTTAACTTCAACATGCAAAATAACAATTAAGAACAACAATCACAAATAATTATCATGCAAAATAATATTATTTTTTTCTTCCATATACAAAATAGTACGAATCACAAACAACAACAAAAAAATTTGCATGCAAAATAATATTATTTTATTCTTCAACATGCAAAACAATTCTTCTATATTAGCTTTGGCATAAAAAAAAGAATTTTTTTAAGAATATTAACACAAGAAAATACTTAATCTAACTTTGTTATATATTGATATTAGCTTTGACAAAACTAAAAATAAATTACCGTAGATTTGGAGAATATTAAATCTTCCAACCATGAAAGAGAGCTTGTTAAAATAGAATAATAGTGAGCGGAGCTTGGGAGAGAAGTATTGAATCTACAAAAAACAGAAGTTTAAATATAATTAACAAATAAATAGCTAAATAAATAAAGATATATCAAGAATGTGTCTGTCTAGAGTCCATACCTGAGATGTTTGTAAGAGAGTGAGGAAGTGAGGTAGAAAGGAGAAGTAGAAAATGAGGAAGTGATGGAGAGAAGAAAATGAGAGAGTGATGAATGAAAAAGGATATGGGGTGAGATGGAAAGAGTGAATGAAGATAAAAGGAAAATAAATAAACAGTGAAGATATGCAATTAACGCGGTGATGTGAAATAGAGGAGCATGATAGAATAGAAGGAATCAAAAATTTGGGAGCATAATGGGATAAAAGAGGCACGGAGGAATAAAAAATTTGGAGGCATTTCAAATGTCTCCTTTTTTCCTTGTCTTTTTCGTCCGCGCCAAATGTTTCTTCTTCCGACGGAAACAAAATTTGACTGAAGAGTACGGGATGATCTAAAATATGAAGTCATTGGAGACGTTTCAAAGGCCTCCAAAATATTTCATTTTTAATTCCCCCGTCAGCTGAGTTGAAGAGATTTTGAGTAAATCATATTATTTTATTCGAGAATGGAGGCATTTAAAATGCCTTAAGCCAGTTTGGGAATATCTTTGTCCGATAGACTATTTTGATAATTTTGAAAAAATTTTGATCTAGTGTAGAAATCTTCCTATATTATTATGCATTTACCGGTCGCATATCAATAATTGCACAGTGTTGCAATCTTTAAAATAAGGGTAAAATTCACTATAAGTCACTCAATTTTTTAAAATTACCAAATAAGTCACTCAACTTTCAATTGTCCCGTATAGGTCACTCAACTTTCAAAAATTATCAAATAGGTCACTCAACTTTCAATTGTCTCATATAAGTCACTCAACTTTCAAAAATAATCAAATAGGTCACTCAAATTTCAATTAACCGGGTAACTTATTTAGTCATTTTTTAAAAGTTGAATGACATATTGCGGACAATTGAAAGTTGGGTAATTTATTTGATAATTTTTAAAAGTTGAGTGATCTATATGGGACAATTGAAAGTTAAGTGAATTATTTGGTTATTTTCGAAAGTCGATGACCCAGAATGAAATTAATCCTTAAAATAACAGCGGATACAAATTCCCACAGCACAGTCGCTTCACTTCATTCCATCGAAACAAAAGAAACTGAGCTAAAAATCACACAACGAAAATGGTAGGATATCTCTCTCTTTCTATCCACTCTCCCCTCCTCCCTTCCCTCCGCCCATCCTCTCGCCGTCTCTCCGTACCTCCTCTCAACTCTACATACCACCCCAAATCGGGTAAAACTCAGATTCGTCGTCTCCAATGCAGAGCGCAGGTCCTCGCAGACTTCGCCCCCACCGCCTCCGCCGCGTACGGCACCCTACTCCTCGGCGGCGGCCTCTTTGCCTGTTAGTGTTTTGTCCTCTCTTTTCCTTGTTTTTGTTTTGACTGAGGTTTTTTGAATGTTGGATTTTGATGGGTTGGTTTCTGATTTGTTTGTTGGACGATTAGATTTGAGGTCGGGAAGCAAAGGATCGGTTTTTGGAGGTCTGGCTGGTGGTGCACTAATGGCTGTCGTAAGTGCTGATTAAATGTGTATTTGCAATTGAGTACTGTATAATGCAGAATGATAACTTGGGTTCTTATTAATCCATGAGAATGTGGTTAATTAGTTAGGGATTAAGGTTTGTCAATCTAATCTTTTCAAACCGATACCTGTATTTCTTGCGAAATCCATTTCATTCACTGTCTGGACTGGAGTTTACAATCAAGCTTCAGTTTGTTTTGGGGGTTTAGGGTTTATTAGGTTTACAGCTAAATTTGCAATTTGGCCCCATTCAAGTAAGAATTAGCAATGCAGGTGTACTTTTAGTTACTTACCTTTTATCTAATTAAGTAAGAGTTATTCTCTTAAATTTATTTATTTTAGACATATTATCTGATGCAATCGCCTGAGACAAAGGTGGCTGGTGATGCTATTGGATTCGGATCTGCTTTTCTTTTTGCTTCTGTTTTTGGTACTTCATTTTCCAATACCAAATGTATTTATATTCAACATTAACTAGTTGAATTTAACGTATTTATCAATTTTTGCAGGTATTAGATTGTATAATACGAAAAAATTGGTGCCATCAGGACTCCTACTGACACTTTCTTTAGGTGCCTTGGCTTTGTTCTTTTCTGCTTATATGCAAGATAAAATATGATTAGTTTTGTAATTTTGAACTTTAGGATTTTGATTGGTCTTGTTAGTGTAGATTGTATTCCTATTTTTATGAGGTACAATAAGCACTTGGTTGCTTTTAAATGAGATGCCATTGTTTGTGCATGCATGAACTTTGAATAAATATGATGCATGGTTTCAAAATTAATCAACAAATAAAAAAATAAAAATAAGGATTCTCCTGAGACAGTTTTAGGAACAAATGTATTCGTCTAATTTAATCAATTAGAAACCATATTGTCTCAATAACCAAGAAAATAATAGCTATTGCTTTTGAAATTGTAACCTCGACTGTAGAACTTGTAACCGTATTCCTTTGCTTTTGAGAACCTACAAAAATAAAAATATATAATAATAACAATAATAATTAATAAATAAATAACCAAATCCACTTACTTTTGCAAAAGCTAACATTAACTTTCGCACCGCATCTTTGGGGAAGTTTAATTGCCTTACTCGAATTAACTCCAGCCTGTTTAGTCACAGAATTGCTGCCAAGAATATTACAAAGGCAGACCGGATCTGACTCGATCAGAGACTTGAGTGGCGTGCAACAACTTGTTGAAGGCGTGCGAGTCGAGTTTATGTACTGTAAACATGGTATAAGCTGGTTGAGACAGGCCGTGTCTTGCGATTTGGAAACTAAAATGGATGTAGAGAGATAAGTGAAAAAGATCAATTTTGTGAGAAGTTTCTTCATGTTTTTTGTTTGTTTGGTAATGTAATTGTTGTGCTTGTTTGCTTTTATAGAGTATATTTAATCGTGCTAAGGTTAGGGTTGCTGGTCAGAAAAGATTGGGATTTTTGAGTTGGTCGAATCATTGGTGAAGCATGTCACCTAATTGAGGCAGATTCTATGCTATTTATAATGCATTTATAATATTCAAAACACTTTCATTCCACTCAATAGAAACCAATTTTTTGCTACTACTAACTTGTTTGTATCGACTTAATTTACCAAAATTTCACTTCCAAAATGATGACAAATTAACCAAAAATTGAGCAGGCCATGAAATTTAAAACCTTTCAAGCACAATAGACTAATCAAGCCTGGTAGAACGAACTCCATTGACAAATCGGCCCAATACCAACCAGTAAAAAAAAAGAGACGTTATCAATTGATCGCATGGTGAATTTTCATTGGCGCAGACAATAGGAGGCCATGCCACCTAATAGTCTCTGGCTCTCTGCTCTGTTTCTAACTGTTAACTTATCCTTAATAATAATAATAATAAACAAAAATAAATGAGTTTTTTGTTTTTTTGGAGCACAACTTTTGAATTTGAGGAGAAGATTTACAATACAATCCTAAATACATGACAATTAACTTCCATTATATTTTCTTAGAAGCACAATAATGGCGGTTACAATTACGACCACGTCTCAGTGGCAATTTCGTGATTTTCTTATCTTCTTCGCCGATTAAAACTTGATTCCAAATATCCATGAAAGCTCTCACAATAAAATCGTGATTTTCCGGCGAATTCAGCAAGAGAAATCTATGAAGAAGCTCTTGCATCTCCTCTCTACTCACAATCTCATTTTCCACAATCATTTGAAGCATCGACTTCTTAAAATCCCCAAATGGGTCCTCTGTTTCCTTGATTACCGCTATGCTTCTCTCAAGTCTCCCACCATTAATGGCTCTCCCCTGCACATGAGGAGAGAGAGGATTGGAAGGCTGAGAACTGGTTTTCCTCTCATTTCCCAATTCATTTACGTTCTTCTCAAGCTCTTTTAGTTCGTGAAGAAGGCCAGAGAAGCTGATCGGTGTGCTGACAGAGCTCTCCGATTTGTCCACGTCATCAATGGTTTCCCAGCAGGATGAGGTGGAGACAGAAGGTAGGGTTAGTGTTAGGGTTTCCAACGAGTTATTCATGGCTCTGCGTGGTGTTACTGACGACTTATCTGTAGTGGTTTCAGTTGTGGATCGAGAAACAGAGACTGACTTTGCGTCTTTGCAACCACAGCCTAAGGGAAAGAAGAAAGAATTGGAATGACTCCTCTCTCTCTTCTTTCCATGGCCATTGTTGTTCATTTTTCTTCTGTTTTTTCTTTTTCTTTTTTCTAGAAGAGGAGTTTATATAGTTTGCAACTGTGATGACAAAGATGGAAGTGTTTAGTGGAACTTAATGTGGGGTGGTGGATCTACTCAATCTTGGATACTGGATAGATGAATGATTAATTCCCTGTTAAATAATTTGAGATGCTTCATTTCATTATCTGTAGCAGCAATTATCACATTCAGTAGCAGATCTTGACTAGTAACCTAGAGGGCCCGTAATGACGAATACGTTGAAAATTTATAGAGACGGAATATATATAGTTTTCAATTCTATACAAATGCAGTACTATAATTATATATATTACTACTATTTTAAAATTTAGGAGATCTGCTAACCTCCTAATCTTTATTAAGATCTGCCCCAGATCACTTATAATTTTTTTGTTGTAACTAGAATTTGATCTCTATATATTTTGTACTCAGATTTTGGTTAAAATTATCACTTTAGTAGCACAACTTTACAAGAGATCTGGGCCCAAATGCCACATAAGCAAGTGCAGTGATGTGGCACATTTTCAATGGATATTTCCAGGAAAGGACCATATTCCCCTCAACATGTTAAAAAGCATGTACTGTATGTCTATAGTGGTTTGGATTAGATAAGTTGCACGAATATCCGTTTAATTAAAAGGCTGGCAGATTGGGAAATATATGCATGAGCAATCTGATTATGATGTGATGTTTTAACTTACATTGGTTGCCTTCTTTACAAACGAGCAAAAGTTAGCTAGCCCTACTGAATAAATTCAGTGAAGTAGCTCCTATACTTTTCTTTAACTTAATAGTAGTACTTGTTACTGATTAGCCTATAAAGAGTTCAAATTAGGATCTCACAAAGCACTTGTTACCACTATTAACATAGTCCAGTCATATGATATTTAACTCTTATCTTTTCATGGATTAGAGTTCGAATCATACGTCTGGTCAAATTAATTTAAAATTTAGGAATGATCATGTCATCTTACACTAAAAAAATGAAACAGATGATCTTAGATAATTTTCCCTCAAATTAGAATCTCGCATAGTTATATTTTTAGTATAGGTTTCATGATTTTTCTTTAAAACCTTGTATTGAGATGATTCCTTTTATTTAGCTTTAGATTATATGATTGTAAATATCAAATTGTAAGCAACTTTTATTTGGTTTAATTCAACGTAAGCAAATGCTTATCATTAAAAAAAAATGAAATTATTCGGAGTACTCAGGTTTTGGAGTGTCCAGAAACGCCCACCATATAGTTTTAGTTGTACATATATATTTGTACTTTGATATATCTTTTGTGTTTACAAATATACTTTTTTATAATTTTACTATACATTTTGTGTTTTGAAAAATACATTTTTGTAATTTCATCATATCTTTTGTAATCGGAAGCTGCTGGGCGCTCCAAAATACTGACACTCTATATCTGAACCCTTAAAAAAAATCAAATTAGGTCAGTATGTTGGGGGCCAAAAATTTTTTCACTACCTGATTACTGATTAGGTATGTACATAATTTTGGAAGGGATAATACACATAAATATAAATAGATTTCGGAATTTTATTCACTAAATCTTATAATATATACTACTGAGTTAAAATTTTAGGAGGCGGAAATGAGTCCCTATAAAACTCCGCATAAAACTCTATACATTAACCAATGTCCAATACTACAATTATACCAAAAAAAAAATACACTGTGGTTTTCAGTTTCTTGTTCCATTGAATGCTAGGTTACAACCGTGCTGTACGAGTACGGCTTTATACTTAGCCAGCCTTAACAGGGACAAATATGTGGGCTCTGTATATTATTTTGGTACAGAAAAGTAGAATTAACAAATAGGGACAAATATAATTGCATATGTGGGCTCTGTATATTATTTTGATGCCTCCACCTCACCTAAATTCGGTCCCTTTCGATTTATATAAATCATTGCCCTTCAATAAAAAATAAGAAAATAATACAAATAATATTATTTTAATAAGAATTTTTTACTGCCCTGTTAACTTCTTGGATAGACCAGTAGAAAAAAATCTATTTTTGCCCCCCTCAACTATTGAACTAGTTCATTTTTGATCCCTCAACTTTTTACTGGTCCAATTTTAGTCCCTCAATTATTCAATAAGTGCATTTTTGGTCCTTCCATCCGTTAAGTGCATATGTATCCGTTAAATTTGACACGTAAGCAATGATGTAGCATTAGTAACGAATGTTTGAAAAAAATTAAAAAAATTATTAATTCCCTTCTTTTCTTAAAATATTATTTTTATTAAAAAATGTATATTTTTTATGCATGTTTATTTGTTAAATAAAAATTAACACGTTATTATGTATGTGTTAAGAATATATACCACATCATTAATTACGTGTCATATTTAACGGACACTTAAGCATTTAACGGATTGAAGAACCAAAAATCCACTTATTAAATAGTTGAGGGATTAAAATTGCACCATAAAAAAGTTGAGAGACTAAAAATGAACTAATTCAATTCAATAGTTGAGGAATTAAAATTGGACTTTTCTCTAGAAAAAATAATTTCTCCAGGGCTTTATATTAAGAAACAAATAAAGCCCTGCCTTTTGTTTTGGAAAAAAGATAATTGAAATTAGTAGAAGGATAACTGAATTAAGCCCAAGAGAAAGTTACCAACATATGGGCTTTATATTAAGGCCGAAACTAAAACATTGGCTTAAAATTCTAGGCCTTCGTTAGGAATTATTTTCCCTTGGGCAAATTATCATGCATGAATTTATTGATCCGCATGAGATATGTACAATTTACATTCTTGAATTGGGACTAAAGAATTATATGATTACGGCTCTTCCATACAAGAACATAAATTCACAAGTCTAAAAAGCACGAAATAAATATGGAATAATTCAATTGCGTGTGAAGATTGAACGGCACTTAAATGAATGTTTGGATTTGGACTGACGAATCGAGACAAGAAAAGCAAGTTTGGTCCAAAAAAAAATTAATTCATGTACGAAATTTGGAGATGAAATTTAAAATTAAAATCATTCTTTTTCCACAAATCAGTTATGGTTTGGTCCAAAAGAAATGAATGTATGTAAGAAATTTGGATACGTGATTGAAAATTCATTCTTTTTTATAAATCATAGATTGCATATAGCTTCATAGGTTTATATTAGCCATCAAGTATTTTTGTGCAAATCCCAATCTTTTTAAGATTGACATGACTCCTCCATCCGAAAAAGTAAACTGTATAAATAGTTAATAAGATAACGAAAAGGAAATTTAATCAAAACATGACATATATTTGTCCATAAATCATGGCTACTCACGCAATTACAATCCTTACTAACACATTTGTGCAAAATTATGCAAATTCTCATCACATAAATGGGAATTCCCACAACTTAGGGCTGTAAATGGGGCGGAGCGGGGGCGGGGATAGCCTTCCCCACATCCAACCCATTTATGCCGGGGGGATTTTTCATATTCATCCCCGTTTTTTTCGTGGGGATTTTTTTGCTCTTTATTTCCTGTGGGGATCCGCAACTCCACTAGTATTCTCATCTCCGTCAAATAAAAAATTTAGAACCATATTTTATTAAAAAAAATGTCACAAAAAATATTTTTCGAAAATATAATTCAAAATTCAAGATACCATACAAATTTTCAGAAGAGTTATAGAGGCGTTACAATTCAGCGATTTTTAACATAAGGAAGTAATAGGGCTTTCTTTATTTGTGAAAAATATTATTTGTTTATTGTGGCATGAAAAATATTATTTCTTTATTTATGCAATGAAAAATAGTATTTTTTTTTTATTTGTATTATTAAATATTGATTTTCTTTATTTGTGCAACAAAAAAAAAACTAAAGTTAGATACTCGGGTCTAAATCTCTCCCCATTTCTATCCCAATGGAGCCACTAAATGGAGATTTTCCGACTCATTCGGGTTGGATCTCCGCGGGGACGGGTTTTCCCCAACCCATTTACAGCCCTACCCCAAGTATCGTCATTATATGGGTAATTTTATAAATACACCCTTCCAAATATTCAAAATATCAAATTTGTCCTTCCAATACTCAAAACACTAAATTTATCGATCTCCGTGAGTTGGGAATATCGATCTCCATATCTGTCCCATATTCAATCTCGGGTCTAAATCTCTTCCCATTTCTATCCCAATGGAGCCACTAAATGGAGATTTTCCGACCCATTTGGGTTGGATCTCCGCGGAACGGGTTTTTCCCAACCCATTTACAGCCCTACCTCAAGTATCGTCATTTATATTGATTGGACTCCTGACTTGCATCTAATAAAATAATTAATCAAGTGTGATTAAATTGAATTGAAATGAAAATGAAATGAAATAGATTTGAAAGGTGTGATGATGGGCGGCCGCCGCATGGAGACAAAACGGGCTGCTGATGTGAAGAATGGTGAGTGGTGAGTCTTCCCCCTGACCAATCTCTACACTTTATACTATTCAATTATTTAATTCCCAACCAGACATTCATACAAAACTATGCGAAAAAGCCCACCCATACCAACTCTATTTATTTAAAATAAATAAATAAATTGAAATATAATGTTTTATGACATTATTTGAAGATATTATATTCTAAATATCATATGTTATTTTTGTTGTGGTCTATATAAAACAATATTTTAATTTTTACTAAAATATATTATATATATATTTTTTTGTTTATATGGTGAATTGAAGGCTAATTTAGTGAGTTTATTGGATGGAAAACATGTAAATAAGATAAAAAATCATTCATTTTATAAGAATTTTAAAAGATAATATAAAATATACAAGTTTTATTAAATATTCATAGAAAAGTTAGGTGGTTTTGAAAACTTTTGCCGTAATTAAATCTGATTAGAGAAAGCAACAAGGTCCAATGACGCACGACCAAAACAAGTGGCTGCTAACAATTCTTCAACAAGTTCGTCTTTGTTTTGTTACGAGATTTCTTCAATTGGCGATGAAAACGATCTGTATATGAAGATTGAATCATGCGTAGAAAAGAAGCCGTATTTATTTATTTTATCTAAGGCCCGCTACGTATAAAGCAATAAATCTAAAAGCTAAAACCCTATCCCCTCATTCATCCCTCACTTCTATGTATCTCATTCATAAGTTCATAACAAACCCAAAATATAAAACTCAGATTATTAATAACAACAATAATAATATCATATTATACACTTTGTAATATACTAATAATATGATATACACATGCATGTACTAATATAGTACTATATAGTATTATTTTTTTTACAACATGTAATAATTAAATTTTGTTCTGAATGAAATCAAGTAAAAGGATCACGGTTTTAGTCCAGTCGCCATCACTGCCACGTCAGACTGAGCACCCACTTACCCCCCTCTCTCTCAAATAAATATTTTCTTGCTGCCTGCATGAATGTATCACTGAATGAATCTCTCACTATCTCCACTTCCACTATCGCCATTTCTGCCTAACTAGCCATCTTACTCTCCTCTCACTCTCGTATTTTCTGTCGCATTTTCTCCAACGGATCTGTGGTCGCCTCTGTTTTATTCTGAGAAATGAAGGTTAGAGTGTCTTAATAACTCAGATTTTATTTTATATTTTGCGTATTTTTTAGTTAGTTTAGGCATTTATATATATATCTATGTTAGGATAAGTGTGATGTAAGTATTTGTTTTGAGTTTGATTTGATATTTATGTACTGCATCTATGGGTTATTTTAGATCGGATCTTTATTATTTTGATATAAGCTTGACAGATCGGACTGTGTAAGAAGCAAATCTTATGCATTTCGTATTCAGATTAGATTAATGCTTTGCTTAATATGGTTTTAGTCTTTTAGAACTAGGATATAATGTTGCAGATTCCTTTTAACTTCTCTTATTTGAATAAAATAACATTATACCATATTCTCATTAGTTCTCTATTTTATTCAGATCTGTTCCATCCGATTGCTTTAGATTTTAATTAATTTCAGTTTATTTTCATATCAAAGTCAATCTTTATTTATCTGGTAAAAAGTGATAATAATTTATTTCTAATTTTTTCACAGAAAATTGTAGTCCACCTAGATTTACATGACAACAAAGAGAAGCAAAAAGCTCTCAAATGTGTGGCCACACTCAGCGGTACTATTAAATAATCATTTATATTATCTTAATTACTATTTACTAATATTAATTAATTAAACAGGAATTGATTCAATAGAAATGAACATGAAAGAGAAAAAACTGACAGTAATTGGACCAGTGGATCCAGTTGCAGTTGTAAGCAAACTTAGAAAATACTGGCACGCAAAAATAATATTGGTCGGACCAGCAAAAGAGCCCGAAAAAAAAGAAGAAAAAAAAGAAGAAAAAAAGGAGGAAACAAAAAAAGAAGAAACAAAAAAAGATGAAACTAAAAAAGACGAACCGAAAAAAGAAGAAGAGAAAAAAGAGGAGCCCAAGAAGGAAGAAGAGAAAAAAGAAGAAAATAAAAAAGAAGAAAATAAAAAGGAGGAAGAAAATAAAAAAGACGAACCAAAAAAAGAAGAGGAGAAGAAAAGAGTAATCGATCCGAATGAATTAATGTATTATAATCTTGTCAATGCGTACAAAGCATATAATAATCCGTATATGATGACTCAGCAATATAATCATAATTATAATCATAATCCGCCTTATGTTACGAGTCAGTATTTTGTCAGAAGCGTGGAAGATAACCCTAATTCTTGTGCTATTTTGTAAGTTTTTTTTAATATTTTTATCTATTTTTGGTGAAAAAAATAATGGGGTGGTGTATAGTTTGTGTGGGATGAATTAATTAGATGAGTTTTGTTTTGTATAATTTGTTATGATATGATGATACGGTTATGTTAGGTATTGGCTTAATTAAGTATTGATGCCTGGTTAATAAATTTTGAAATGTGACTTTTAATTGTTTGGTGTTATAATTTGATGACGTAATGTCAAATTATGGACTAAGTTAAGTCTTCTTGCTGATTTGGAAAGGTTTGCATGCTTTTGAAAGGAAATTTTTAGACTTTGTTTAAGATTAAGTGATTTGGTTTTTCTAGTGAAAACGAGAAAATTAGGTTTCTTTATTTTTTCTTCCTTTCAAAGTGAGTGTGCACGTAACTATTCATTAATCAAAGAATTTTTGGCGTGAATATCCCCGTTAAAATCCTTTTTTTATTTGAAATAATTATAAAAAATAATTTTACAACAATTTAATTTTTTTTTATACCGTAGTATCCTGGTTTCTACATGAATAAAAGAAAGAAAGATGTCAAATTATTCATCTTAGGATGTGATTCAGAATCTACAGAGAATGTGATTCTATATTTTTCATTGAAATTGAAGGTCTCAAGTCAATTTTGCTTCGCTTGCTAATAAGTTCAATTTGGTTAGAAGTAGCTCTCAAATAGTACAATAAGCTTTAGGGGTTGGTAATTTAAATTATATTCTTAAAAAGAAGAATGATATAAATAAAAGAGAAAATGGCGACTAATCAAAAAAGAAAAAGGTGGCTAAAGCAAATAGAGAGCAGCCATACAGAAAACATTGTGTCTGTCAAATTCATTAGATTAGGATGAGTGGGATGATTTGACATGGAAACAGAAACGTCTAGAATTAATCCTACGTGCAACTTCAACTTTTTCCACAAAATACATCCTTATCAAAGAATGCTAACCCTGATTTTCTTGGTTAATTAATTTGTGTGTGTGACCTAATGCGGATCCTCTTGAAATGGACATCGTTTGTATTTTCTTCTTCTTAAAAAAACATCAACATGCATGACATCTAATAAGAAAAAAGATTACTATTATGATGATTCATTAATATGACCCCTGTTTTTATATGTTGATCATGATTTTATTGGGCTTTTCTTTTATGAAGAGGTATTTTATATTCTTTCTCATAAAAGGCCCAATATACATACATAAATAAGGGAAATTCAGTCATTAGGAATTATTTGAACAACAGTATTCTACAGGAAGTATGTTGGTTGGCTGCTCATGTTGAGTTTGGATTTGAATCCTGTGTGAACCAATCTTCCTGTGTCTTGAATCCCATAGTTTTAAATTCATATGAACCTAATTCATTTTGTTATAGAAATTTAGGCTGATTTAAGGGCAAATTGAAGCAGAATACAATATACTGGAATCTCATTCTTAATTAAAGTTCACTTTAATTATTAATAAAATATGAAACTTAAAAAAGAAGAAGAATGAAACGTTCAATATTTGTAGTATATATTTTGCTGTTATAGAAAATATTCCAAGACTCTGTCATTGGGCCAAATTAATCAATAATTTGGAATTTGGACCATGTTATTTATTCTGTAGTACTACAGGAGCATTATTAGATTTTGGTAGGACTAAATTATTGTTGGGTATGTTCATATAAATATATACCCATGTAAATATATATTATCATCTATTTCCAGCCGAAAAAAATGTAAAAAATGATACATCTCCTATTTGTTTGAAATTTTTGGCATTTTGTTCTCTTGTCTTATATCTGGAATTTCAAACTCCATGCAGCTTTAATGGCGTAAAGGCTGAGAGACAGGTTCAAACTGGAAAGGCTGATGATCTGCTGAACTTTTTTAACTTATTAAATTATAACTAAGCTGGCCTGCTGTTCGGCAATACTAAAATAGAAAGAAATACTAAAATAACTACTTTATTATGAGTTATTCCAGCTGAACAGTATATAAGAATAAGTTGAATTAAAACTATAAAATAGTGAAATTTTTTATTCCATGGTTGAGATGAAATTGACTATTCCATGAATTAAACCCAAATTTAAGACAAAAATATCATTATCTATTACAACTATGTCCTACTTGTGGCATAACTACTCCCTCATTTCTTTATTAAAAAAACTACTCCATCTTTACTCTATCTTCTATGCATGACTATAAAACGCCATAACCGTCTCCGTGCTAGTTTCTCCGTCAATTTTCCGATTGTTCTCCAATGAAATAATTCGTTAAACAACTATACACAAATAAATTATTTTTTCTCTCTTTAACAAGATATGCATCAGCTATATTTCTCGTTATTCACTTTTCTAGCCATAATATGTTGCTTGCTCCTTCTTCTTTTTTTTTTTTTTTGCTTCGAACGACTATTAAAAATATGTTGGGAATATATACAACGCCATAACAATAATTAAAGAGCGTTTAAGAATTATTTAAATAAATACTTATTTGAGTTGTGCTTCAATTTTTCATTTACTGTTGTACTTTTATTAAATGTTTATTTTATTCTGATACTACTTTTTTTAATTAATTTATTTCATTTTTATCTTCTTACAATTTGAGTAAATTTTTCATTTAATGTGATTCGTATAAATTTAAATTATAAAACAAGTGCATTATAGTCATAAAATCTTTTTTATATATTTAAATCAAATTCTTCATATAACTAATTTGCCGAACGTACATGGAATAAAGTGGATTAGTTGTCTATTCTCAATTCCGCTATTGTTCTATTCCGTGTATTGCCGAATGGGCCCTTGATTGGTTTTTACTCTGTGATTTTCAACTGCTCGTTTCAATCTGAAATCTGAGGCAGCACCTGCATGAGCACGTGTAATAATAACAAACTATTACCATTATTATTATTAGATGTATTTTCCATGAAAATTTAGCAAAAAAACTTCTGATTCACTGAAGAGTTCAATAGCTGACAGAAATGCAATCGCCGAGAGACGTAACAATCAGGAACATGGAATGGAGGAAGGAAGGACAAAAGACAGGGAGTAATAACAAGCGGATGAATAGTCGGCTAAGGCGAAATGAAAAAGAAGGATACGGTCACAACTTGTGCCTAACCTCGGAATCAAGCCACCCTAATCACTCGCGATTCCAATAATTAATTTGATTGTGTTAAGAGTTTATTATTGTATTTTATTATGTTCTCTTGTGTCCGTTGCACGGCACGAGTTTTATTTTTCTAGCATTTCCTTGATCTTGAATTCTATTGTTAACGATGGTTTGTAAGTTGTAAGTGAACTGGATTTTGATTAATAGAAATAGCGAGAGACATTGAAGCACTTCGTAATTATTCAAAAAAAATATATATTCTTAATTTGGATAATACACATCAACACACATACAAATAAATAGCTGAAGGAGATATAATGGAAATCTCATAATGGATAGCTACAAAAAATCTGATTTTACTTGTCTAAACATCAAACAACTAGCTTAACTAGATTCAATCATCCCCAATTTGGATAAAGAAAAAAAAGAAAAAGTGGGAGGTTTGGCGAGGATGGACGTGTTGGCATCTGGCTTTGCTGCAATTCGGCGAAATTTCAAGGAACGGTAGTGGACTTGGAGGATTGCGTACTGAAGATCAAGTCGAGTGTGGATTCTTAGGTGAGATCTGTGTAAATTTAATGGTATAAGCGCGAGAATGTGTGTTCCTGTTGTATGAGTGGGGTGCGTTTGTTTTATTATTGGTAACACATGAGTGCATGGCTGATGTTTGTATTCTTGTCTTCTTATCAGGCAATGTAATTTTGTAACTAACGCTTCAATTAATTGAACAAGGGGCCATTTGGTACCCCCTTGATTCCTTAAAAAAAAAAATAGATTCAGAAAATCTCATAAGTAAATTAAGAAAAAAAAAACTAATACATGCTTCTTGGTCTACAAAATGTCAAGATAAAAATTAAGGGGAAATGAAGCATAAAATCCCTCCTTGTCTCTAGACATCATATGCATGAGTAAATCAACAAAAGCTAGCATTATAATTTTGTGATTCTTCTTCTCGTTCAATCTTAAATAACAATGCAACAACTCTTCAAACTTCTTCCATTCTCTAATCTCATTTGCCTCCACCATTTCCTTCATGGACTCTCTAAAATCACGAAAAGGATTGAAAGAATCCATCACCATTGTTAGGGTTTCATCTGAAAAAGAAAGCTTGGTTGATTTTAAGCTTGGTTTTCGGATATTTGTTCGACTTTCGGATTTGAATTCCTCCAATTCCATTATATCTTTTGTTTTGCATGGAGAGAAGAAGAATCTTTGTGAGGTGAAAGGATTTTGTGAGGGTGGTTTTGTGTTTAGAGTATAAATGGATTCTTCGAAAGATTTGTTGGATGATTTGAGCTTCTCCATAATTTATTATTTTCCGATTGTTGTTTCTTGTCTTGGGTATGTGGTTTGTGGAGTCAAAATGTGAATATGTTAATATATAGGGGATGAAGGTTCTAATCCTTATATAGAAAGAACACTAAAAATAATGTGACGGCAGATAACTGCATAAGGACAAGAGTGCATGTGCACAATATCTATATGAATATTGTAAACCCCTGTTAATGGAATAAACTACTTTACTGAACGGATCAAACTTATGTGGCAATAGGAGTTATGAACTTAACTAATAAAGCTAGCCAATTTTACTTTTATTATATTATGTCAGTACAATGATTATAAACTTGACGAACTGCTAAACAGATGTTAAATAGAACAGACTTTTCATTTTAATAAATATTTGATTTTAGTAGTTTTATCAGATGTTAAATAGAACAGATTTTTCATTTTAATGAATATTTCATTTTAGTAGTTTTATCGTTATCAAGATGAATTAAGAAACGAGTGCTAATTAATTCTCTCACATATATAACTTGCAAATGTTTTTTCATGTTTTAGAGAAATATCCAAACTATTATATGCAAAATCAAAGACTCCAAAATGTAAAGCCAAAACTTACTAGTTTAAGTGGTAATACATCTTGAAAATTTGAAGAAGTTCTAAATTTAAGTTTCGACAAATATAATCTTGTGTAGCAAATATTTAGCTAAATTTATCAATTCACAAAATGTAGATTCGATCTAAAAAAGAATTCCAAATGACACTAAATCATACTTACTAAGTAGATGATAAACAAGAAAAGTTATTTTGTTTGACAGCTGTAATAGATGCATGGAGGGCTGCAAACATATCGTTAAAGTTTGAGCGAGCTGGATCTAACTCCAGTATGAAGTTATGTTGTACCTCAACACAGTTCTTCTCAGTTTTCAGTTAAACCTTATATGGATGACTTTTTCACAAAATGCGAATAAAGTTTACGAACTCAAACTCTAGACATTAATTACCACATATTTTTCTGAAACAATTATATCAGAAAAGCACGAGATTGGTCCCTGAGCCCTATTTGGACTCGTTCACCAAATATTTCTGAGCCGACATATTCTTATCCACAAACCAAAAATACATCATATTTCATTCGTATTTATATGTCCTTAAATAGTTAGTGACAGTATGGTCCCGTTATTTATATTCCACCTGGTCCGACTCCTCTCATTAATTCATCTTTTTAAATCATTACTTTGATATCTATCATTTTTTCCGTACAGGTTGCTCAGTGCAACTAGGGCTGTCAACGAGCCGAGCCGAGCCGAGCCGAGCCAGACCCAGCTCGAGATCGGCTCGACTCAAACTCGGCTCGGCTCGGCTCGATAACAATAACAGTTTTGAGCTGAAATCGCTGGCTCGAGATCGGCTCAGTTCAAGTCGAGCCAGCTCGGCTCGGCTCGGGTAGCTCGATTAAGAGCATTTTTTTTGAAAATCCATAGCAAATCTGTAACGGTTCTTTCAGAAAAATCGTTACTCATAGTGTATTTAGTAACGGTTTTTATGAAAGAACCGTTACAAAATGCATAAATAGTCAACATCTGTAACGGTTTATAATAAACCGTTACATATTTTGGACTTTTAAGCAAATCTGTAACGGTTCTTTTAAAAAAAACCGTTACTAAATACACTATTAGTAACGATTTTTATGAAAGAACCGTTACAAAATGCATAAATAGTCCACATCTATAACGGTTTATAATAAACAGTTACAAATTTTGGACTCTTAAGCAAATCTGTAACGGTTCTTTCAGAAAAACCGTTACTAATAGTGTATTTAGTAACGGTTTTGATTAAAGAACCGTTACAAAATGCATAAATAGTCCATTGAAGAGGAGAAGAGATTTGGTCGGATTGACAAAGGAGAGCGAGTAGAAGAAGAGAAGAGAAGAAGAGAAGAGATCTGGCCGGAATTGCTGGACGAGAGACGTAAAGCTTGTCGGAGTTGCTGGATGGGAGGAGAAGAACGGCAGCGGGAGGAGTTGCTGTGTGGAGGAGGAAGAAATGAAGAACCGGTGGCGAGATCTTGGACGAGGAGAACCGGTGGTGTGCGCTGAGGCGTGGAGTCAGAGGGAAATGAAGAAAGGAAAGAAATGGCGGAGTGTTAGGGTTAGAATTTGGATTTAGTAATTGGGCCTGTATTCACTAATCGAGCCGCGAGCCGAGCCGAGCCGAGCCGGTCCAAGCTCGAGCTCGGCTCGTTTATAATCGAGCTGGCTCGGCTCGTTTATAATCGAGCTGGCTCGGCTCGGCTCGGTTAACTTTCGAGCTGTTATTGAACGAGCTTTTTCGAGCTTTTATCGAGCGATTTCGAGCGAGCTACCGAACTACGAGCTTTTTTGCCAGTCCTAAGTGCAACTAGTTTAATTGTTAATAGTAACCTGGCAAAACGCAACACCAATATATACGAACTATTCAATTCTGAAAAATACATGGTGTATGCGTCATGGATTCTTCGCCCGAACTATTCAATTTTGAAAAATACATGGTGTATGCGTCATGGATTCGCCTGAGAAATTGAGAGCTTACACACACGACAGAGAGTGCACCAGAACCGTACGGACTGCTTAATTGAACACTGAACAGTCTCAGATTTCTCTTAACCGTGAATGAAAGATGTCCAGTTCTTCTCTCCAGTGGAAGATATCCAGTTCATTAACAGGCCGGCCGGATGTTATATTTTAAAGCCTTCTTTCGGGCCACTTCAGTATTTGAGATTTTTTTTTCTTTTTTGATACCATTATTTCCCAAAATAAATCAATACTTGCCACTGTTTTGAAAATAATGTGGTAACTACCATTTCCGCCACTACTAGTGGCGGAACAGATGTTGTTCCGTAGTGACGGAACATGTGAATTTTATAATTTTTCAAAAACGGGATTAATTAGTGAAAAAAACGTGTTCCGCCACTGCCACTGGCGGAACAGGGGAAAAATTTACCTGCTCCGCCACTTTCACTGGTGGAACAGAAAAAAAAAAAATATTTCTAAAAAAAAAAAAAAAAATTTTTTTTTCCTATTCCGCCACTACTAGTGGCGGAACACTGTTCATTTGCACTAATTAATCATGTTTAGTCAGTCAAACGAGAAATTTTTGAAAAAACTGAAAATTTACATGTTCCGCCACTAGTAGTGGCGGAACAGATTTATTCCGCCACTAGTAGTGACGGAAATGATAGTTACCACATTATTTTCAAAACAGTGACAAGTATTGATTTATTTTGGGGAATAATGGTATCAAAAAAAAAAGTCAGTATTTGAGTTGGAATGGCAAACATTTTCCTTCACCAAGCTTCATTTCTTTTCCTCTAAAAATGACCATGACTATTTTCTTACAATTTTAAATCTCTTTTCAAATGCTCATTCTCTCAACAAACAAATAAATAACTCTTTTTTTCTCTTCGTCTTTTTCGAAATAATGTTACAAATAATCTGTGGAACGAGTATCATGGGCGTCAAGATCGGCGGAACCAGACGTTGTATTAATTCGTATTTTTTATTGTGTGCAATATTATTTGCTTTTTATTAATCGGAACAGACAAATGTTATTTTTAACTATGACTTATCTAGTATATTGTTAGCTTAATTCAAATATGTACTTTTTTTATTCTAATTTTTAAACTATTATTTTTTTGTGTCTGCAATAATATGACTACTAATATTTATTACTCAACATTTATCATTTCAACAAATAAACAAAAACATTTTATTCATTTACAAGGAGAGGGGCATTTTGCTAAACATGCAATGCAAGGACTGAGACTGTTCGACGCGCACTGCCACCTGCAGGACGCCCGCTTCGCCGGCGCCGCGCCGGGCCTCATCCGCACCGCCGTCGACTCCGGCGTCCTCCGTTTCGCCGTCAATGGTGTCTCTGAGGTGTCGCCTCTCTCAAACTTATGCCTCTCTTTCTACTATTTGAAACATATAGCTTCAGTATTTTATATGTAATTTTTTTATGAGTTTTGGAAGTTGAGGTGACGAATTGATTTTTTTTTACTGTGGCAGAAAGATTGGAGTGTAGTGAAGGAGATGTCTGATCAGTACGCTTGTGTAATTCCGTCGTTTGGATTGCATCCATGGCAAGAATCTCTTTTCCCCATTTTATTACCTTCTGTTTTTCGTTTATTTTGATCGAGTTGAACACGAATTGCTAAACGAGGAGATGATTTTTTTTCTGTTTTCACACAATTGAACAACAAAATCGAAAAAATAATTAGGTAATTGGAATTAATCAGTAAGGAATTCACTGATTTGAGTGCAGGTATGTTGCTGAAAGATCCCCAAATTGGTTCGATTCGCTGAACGGATTTTTTCTCGACACACCTTGTGCTGCTGTTGGTGAGGTAATCTCATTTTATTTATCATTAAATTGTTATATCTTTTATTATTATCTTTTATTTTTTATTTATTTTTATGCTTTTGTAGATTGGATTAGATAAAGGTTCACATGGGAAGACCATTGAATTTGGAGAGCAGGTAAGTGATATAAATCATATTTATTTAAATTATTTTATAATTTTGATAAATAAACAAGTATAATATTGATAATATTTTGTCAAAAATGAAAAGGTAGAAGTTTTCCAAAAACAACTCGAATTAGCAAAGGAATTAAAACGGCCCGTTTCAGTTCATTGTGTGCGCGCTTTTGGAGACCTTTTGGAAATATTAAAGTATATTCATTAAAAATATTTTTTATTAGTTTTTATGTTTTTTCCTAATTAATTAATTAATTAATTTATTTTGTAGAAAAACTGGGCCTTTTCCTGAAGGAATAATTCTGCATTCATACATGGGATCTAAAGAAATGATTTCCGAGCTTTCAAATCTCGGTTCTTATTTCTCATTTTCAGGCTTTTTAACCAGCATGAAAGAACAAAAAGCCAAAAATATGCTCAAATCAGTATGTAATAAAAAGATTATGAATGAATTATTTATTGATTTTATTGTTGTTTTTGTACATTTTGTCTTCATCTTAAAAATGTATTTTTTTTTTTTTTTTGAGGTTCCCAAGGACAAAATTTTGTTAGAAACTGACGCGCCTGATGGTTTATCGCAATATAAAACGGAATCTTTGCTACGTATTTCTGAAACAGAATCTCTTAATCATCCAGCTAATATTCACAACGTAATTTTGTTTATTAATCTTGATTTTTACATATTTATTTATTTATTGGTCAAATAAGTTGAAATAAATAACGGAAATGAATTTCAGGTTTTGGAGTATGTTTCAATGTTGCTTGAGATGCCAAAAGAACAACTTGCAGAAATAAGTTACCAAAATGCTTTGAGGCTTTTCTCTTTTCCTGGATCTAAAATTCATAATGGAAGTTAGAATTTGTAAAATTTGTGATCTTGTTTTATTTTATTTGTGTAATGTATTTTTTTTTAAGAAGTATTTGTGTAATGTATTAGAGAATAATTTTTTTTTGGGTTGTATTGTATATAGTTAAGATATATTGTGTAAGTTACTGGCTTGGATGGTTGAATAATCATTATATTGAGTTTGGATTTTTTTTTTTTTTTTGTGAGTTGGTTACTAATTAGTCGAGTTAGTCACATTTTGAAGAAATGCATATTGTTTACACCTAAGGATTTCGCATATATTTCTTGGTTTAATTCATTTGTATATACTTCCAAGCTTTTATATCACATAATTTATACGGTTCATGTTGATTTTTTCTTTTTTAAATGGTCAAGCTCCACAAGAGCCACACATACAACTTCCAAGATCAGATGGCAAGTTATGTGGAACTTCATGTTCTGGTCAACTGTGGCAATATTCTGTGAGGTCTTCTGTGTAGCCATTTATTTGATACAAATGTTTTACTTCTCAAGTACGTTCTCTCAATGAAAATTCTATATAATTTATCCCAGAAAATATTCAATAATTTTTTGCTTTTTATTAAGAATGTAAATTTTGTTATGGGAGTTAAAAAGAGCTAATGTCAGATTTCGATCATACAATAAACTTGTAGAAAAAACAATAATACATATGAACGATTATGAAACGAAATATCTAGAACTCTGAAAAATTATCTTTCTTAAACACGATGACTGTAGTGTTCGAACAATATATAAACATACATATATTTAAGAAAATCCTGCTAGCCCGAAACAAACCTTCCTCTCTCCATTTAGTTTCACTTCTCATCCTTCTCACTTAAATTCATACTCGTATAATTTACGAATATTCATTGGAATAATAGCCCTTGAATCATCATTAAGAAATTTATATGCAATAATATTATTCATAGTTTCAGTCGGGTGATACGCATCCCAAAACACATATTTCGTTCTATCATCACAAAATACCGAGCTTGAATTGACACAAAGAAATGGAGGAAAACTCGCACCGCAACACGGCTCATCATAATTCACAAAACCTAACCATTTCAAAATTGGATTTTATCATTTTCAAACTAAAATCTTGATATGAAAAATATTAGAATGAGAAAGAGACGAACTTACCATATCTCACGGGATTCTTTAGCACTTGCATTACAATGTCATATGAATTTGCATAGACAAAAATACTTTCTGGTCCCAAATCATCATGATTAAGCTGGTAAATCATCTGTCTTAATTTCGTATTGTAGCCTTGAACTAATTTATTAGTATTCAAAGAACATTTTCCTTCTGGAGTTAAATCCATGGCTCGAACAAATGGTATGCAACCAAGTGGACCCACATCCACCACAAAGACCTTTCGTGCACCGAGTCCATGCAATTTCTTCACAAGTTATAGAAAACTTAAACAAAATTATACAAAAAATCTATTAATACACCATTTTAATAATTTATATCACTCTTTTTACCTTAAGATATAAGGTTAAATTGGAAATCATCATGTCTTGAAGAACTGAAGGTGGTGGCTTCTCTGTATTAAAGAAAGGTATAGAGGGTTGTATATAGTTCAAAATATCATTAGAACCAATTGAAAGAGAAAATATTGCATTTTTTAAGAACTCCATTGTTGCATTTTCTCCCATCATATTCACCATTTGCACTCTAGTCGCCTCAAAATACTCTATTTGACGCCTCAATGGTAATCTCCCAATCTAATCAAATACATATTAAGTAAAATAACCTAATTATAATTATACTAAAATATAATTTACAAAGTTGACGTTATTTAATTGCATACGAAATACGCGCCCGTCTCATCCAAAATGCCCGATGAACCAGAAGCATAGTTGATTCCTGATCGCAATATGTTTTCGCTTGAATTAGGCGCTAAATAAGGAGGTGAAAATGACTTTTGCCCTAATCCTTGACCTAGAAACGTAAACAGACTTACATCCATACTTTTTTCATAAAACATTATTAATTACTTTTAACATATTATTAACATTTATTTTACCTATTAGATCTGAGATTGTTCTTCCATTAGTGAATCGACCAGTCGGCTGGCCGCCAGATGGTCTGAAGTCAATTCCATAAGGCGGCAAGTTGGCTTTTGAGACGGTAAATAAATAATCATTATTTCCCGCATCTACTAATGAATCTCCAAATATAAATGAAACATAAGATAATGAAGGAGAGATGTTAAGATAGATCAAAACAAGTGGTAAGAAGAAAGAAGGAAAATACTTTTTGATAAGAGCCATGTTTCATATCAATGTGGTAGGCTAGGTTAGAGCATAGTATCAAGTGGTATATAAATATATTTCTCATTTGAATTTTTTTCCCTTTTTTAATGAAAATACTACTCATTTGATTTGTCTGATGTAAGAAGATCAATTGGTCTGGCCCATGTAAGTTGTAACCGCATGTCAGTTTGTTATGTCCTTTTTCAAATCATCATATATGAATATTTCAACCATCTTTATAATTATAATTATCATTATTATAAATTACAATCAAACAAATTAAACACTCTCTAAAAAATCATAATGTTACACATTGTACATCAATCAACAACTAGCAACTCACATCATCCCACACACCAACACACCATCACACTTCATCAATCTAACAAATCAGAGCTACCATATACACAACAATAAAATCAACTCAAAATTCAAATTTCAAACTTCCAATTCTCAAACCCAAGCTTGTCTCCCCTCATTCGAATCAATCTCCCCATTTTTCTTCATCGATCGACTCAATTGAAAAACAGGATGTCTACAGAACTTTACCACACCTTTTCTAAAACTAAACCTCTCACTATTATTATTCTCATCATTATCAAACCCTTTGACCTCACAGTCAACGTTGACCAGATTGTCAAAATCAAAGGTGGTTCGGTCAATGGTTGGGAAATCTTGATTATTGTCTTTCTTCTCTATGTTAATAACATTTGACATTTCATTATTATTGTTACTATCATTTGGGGAATCTGAGCATGACGTGTGGGACCCACTTGCAGTGAGTGATTCTTCTCTTTCACGAATTGTTTTTAGAATTAATGTTTTGAGGAAATTCATTACTTGTACTGCGTGGATTAATGCTGTCAGTGGATCCGCCATCTGTAAAAAAGAAAGAATATATACAAGTTTCGTTATATGGGTAATTTTATAAATACACCCTTCCAAATGTTCAAAATATCAAATTTGTCCTTCCAATACTCAAAACACTAAATTTAGTTTCACTCTTTGAAAACTCAAAATTTATCAAAAAATTACCCTTCCATAACTATTTTACCTTTTCTATTATATGGACAATTTTGTAATATAAGCCTTCCAAAAGTTCAAAACATCAAATTCGCCCATTTATAACTCAAAACGCCAAATTCAATCTTCAAAACTCAAATATATCAAAACTCGATACATGGGCATTTTCACATCCACCCTTCCAAAAGTTCAAAATATGAAATTAGCCCTTCCAAAACTCAAAACATCAAATTTACTCTTTAAAATCCCAAAATATATAAAAAATTCACCCTTCCAAAAACCAAGGTAAGCTCAAAATATATCAAAATTCACCCTTCCAACAACCAAGGCAAATCTAACATTTCGACCATCAAAAAGGGTAAATTTCACATTTTAAAATTCCACAACTCAAAACGCAAAAACTAATTAATCCAATTCAATCCAACCAACCTGAGTCATGTTAGGGGCGAAAACCATGGCGACGCTCCGCGCATTCATCTTGTTAAACCGCTCGTGCTGCACGACATCAGCCATCAAATTGACCGCCCAATCGAGGAGCGCCAGCTCAGCGGACGGCAGGTTCCGCGCCAGCTCAGCGCACTCTTCCTCCGTGTTACATTGCATTACTTCCTCCGGAGATAGGGCATCTAATACGCCAGCTGGCAGTTCCCTGAACCACGCCTATTAAAAAAAATAAAAAAAATATTAAGTTGGGGAAATTTATTTTGTTAATTGATGAAGTATGGGCAGTGTAGATATAAAATAGTGGAAAGATTAGGTTGCGTTAATTTTTTTATTAATTTGTTTATTTTTTTCATCTAGTGAGAGGCGGTAAGCGAATTGTGTTACGGCGGTAAGCGAAATGTGTAACGCTGGTAAGCGAAAATAAAAAAACAACTCACCGCGACATCATTTTCGCTTACCACCGCAACACATTTCACTTACCGCCTCTCACTAGACGAAAATACAAGTGATGCGGTGCGACACGTAGGAAGAAGAGCGCGCTGAGCCCGCGCTGAACCTGCCGCCTGCTGAGCTGGCGCTCCTCGATTGGGCCGTCAATTTAATGGCAGTATGAGAAATACAATAACAACAGACATTAAATTGAGGGACCAATCGAGAAGCGCCAGCTCAGCGAGAGGCAGGTTCCGCGCCAGCTCAGCGCACTCATCTTCCGTGTTGCATTGCATTACTTGTTCAGGTGTTAGTGTGTCTAGTACGCCAGATGGCAGTTCCCTGAACCACGCCTGGATAAGAAAAGTTAGAAAAATATGTCCTTTATTTTGTTGACTGATAAAGCATGTGTAGTGTAGATATAAAATTGTTGAAAGATTAGGTTGGTTAATTATTTTATTAATTAATTTGACTTTTTGTTTTGAGTAGGTTTGACCATGTGGTAATATGATATAATGGAAAGCGAAATGTATTGTGGTGGTAAGCATACTAAAAAATTACATCAAGATTTGCTTACCACCACAAAGCATTTCACTTACCACCTCTCACTAGATAAAAAATACATTGAAAAAAACAAGGTTTTTCTATAGTTTTCCTAACTAAATCCTAATTTATATTCTGACATAAAACTTACTAATATCATAATCACATAACCAAGTAAAATTTTCACAATTTGATTGAAATAAAAAAAATATTAATTTTAAAAATTTAATTTAAATTACCTTAATTAAGCCCGCTAAGCAGTGCAAGTCAACAGAATCAGGAACAATTCCTGTATTCAATTGCTCTCTCACTTCCACTTCCTGCCCATTTTCCGCGTTAATTCTGAATATACCCTCAGCCTTCAATCAAATCACAAAAAAAACCATTAATCTAATCTTAAAAACTCCAAGGGCTTAAATGAAAAAAAGGTGGAGAATTTAGTACCTGAAGGCCTCCGTTTTGGTAGAGGTGTCTTTGCATGGAGAGCAAAATCGTCGGAATGCTATTCCCTCTCTTGTCGATTGAGCATTGCATTGAATTAGGCGAGACTCCAAATACACTCACGCTATCAATTAAACCATTAATTCGTCAAAAAAAAGTCAGTAATTTTTCAAAATTTTGTTAATTTTGAACTTTTGAAGTGCAAAGATTCGAACTTTTCTACGAACCTGGCGCTGGGGATTTGTGTGGGAAGCTCAGGCTCTAACTCCGACGGTAAGCCAAGAAATCCGTCGAACGGATCAAATGTGACGTGCGCGACGTGTCGCACATCCGTGGGCCAGCTGATGTCCATGCTGGACCTCGGAGGCGGCGCCGCCCCTTCTTCCAGTTCGGCTCCGACGCTGCACATCACCAGCGACTTCCTCACGGCGGCCACCAGCATCTCAAAGACGGAGAATTGACCCGTGCTTGGGCTCCCGTCTCTGTCTTCTACTCCCTCCGAAGCTGCGGGGCATATCAACGGAGACGAAATTGGTAATTCTTCTTCCTCCTCCTCCTCTTCTTCTTCCTCTTCCTCTTCTTCTTCGTGTTCGGATTCTAGTTCGGAATTATAGTCTGTTGGTTGGGTGTTGGTTTGTTGGGTGGAGTGGAAGCCGAAACGGATCTGAAAGGGCGCCATTATTGAATGCAGTCAGGGTTTCAGAGAGGGAGGGAGAGTACTGTTGAATAAATGAGAGGTGGCGGTAGAGGAGGTGGAGAAGAGGTGCTAGAAGAAATAATCTGAGAGAGAGAAGAAACAGGAGTGAGGAGATAGATGGGACATTCTATTATTAACACATAATAATAATAATAATTTGACCTTTATTTACTATTTTTTTGTATTTTTATTTTTGTTTATTTGTTTATTTTTTTTGTCTTTGCTTTTTGAGTTTTACATCATTTTGTTCTTTCTTTTTTGGTTTTGTTTTGCTCGACTTTCGGCCCAATCTACAGAATCCTTATTTCGTTCTTCTGTTAGTAATTTGTATAACTGATTATGTAGAGGGTCGTTGTTCTTTTTTTTATTGACCTGCTACATCGTGTAATACATGGAATTTGTAAGATTAAGTTTTGGTTAGTACTACAAGGCGTATAGATATAGATTTGTTTCATTTTTGGTGACAATTTTATGGAGAAACGAGACTTGAAGGAATTTTTCTGGTACATGCTTCCCAATTATGTATTTGATTATGAAGCATGTCTAACAAATCTTCATTTGGTTTAGTTTTTAATTGATATTTTATATCAGTACATGGTAAGCTTTGTTTTCTCCACATGCATTGTATACTTGTAAACTTGTATTGCATTTTCCTTTTGAGTAAATAAAACTTTACACACTGCTTGTCAGTATTATACAAAATCATATAGATTTGAGTATTTTATCCATCCAGAAAAATGAGAAGGCGTATGAAGTTGAACTTGAAAGAATGAATCTCAAGTTGCGTGCACAGCATAAAAAGTACAAACTAGAAATTAATTATGAGGTTTAGTCTTTTTTATTTAATTTTGAGTAGGTTTAATTTACTTGAATCATAAGCAAATTAAGTACTTTCAGATATCTAGTGGAACCCACTTGAGTATGTTTTTCAACTTTCAAGATTAATTTCGTGTCAAGTTTTTTGGACTTTTTTTTTGAACCCGCCAAAAAAAAAAAATTCGGAGAATAATCTAATTTTTAAATTATTTGTGAAACTAGCTGTTTCGCCTAGTCATTGAGCGAAACTAAGCTAGTTTCGCCAAGTGGCTAGGCGAAACACACTGTTCATTTTTTTTTGCCAGTGAAGAGTGTGTTTCGCCCAGCCATTTGGCGAATGTACTGTTCACTGGCAAAAAAAAAAAAAAAAAAATTTTGCCAATTTCGCCCTGCCACAGGGGGAAACAGTATTTTTTAGCTTAATTCAGTGGGAAAAAAAATGAGAAAATTGATATTTTGCTCCGCTCTACTTATTGAGAAATAAGGAAGGCAAGATTGTGTTCCTGCTATTTTTATATTTCTTAGATATTAACTGTTGCTCTAAAGATTTGTAATATTTTAGTTTTTGTAGTTCTTTCATTGTAAATAGCCCATATAACGATTATTTATTCGTATTAATACAACATAATCAAACGCTTATCTTTCAAAAAAATAAAAATAAAAAGGAGTGTGGACTTGACCTAGCAAGATTCAAATCAAATGTTAATCAAAAAGAAGAAAATGAATCAAATGCTAATAAAAACAATTCCAAATATAAGCAATTAGAGACATACTCATATCACCAAGCACTATTAAAAAATACTGTTTCGCCCCATGACGGGTCGAAACTGGCAAAAAAAAAAAATGTTTTTGCCAGTGGACAGTATGTTTCGCCCCGTTATTGAGCGAAACGGCTAGTTTTGGAAATAATTTAAAAATTAGGCTATTCTCCGAATTAATTTTTTTTTTTTTGCCACTTCAAAAAAAAGTCAGGTTTTTGGTACACCGATTTTGACCGTACCACTCTTGTTAGGTGCACAAATACTTGGTACAAGTGACCAAGTCAATAAGCCAATTAATCATTCATTATATCTTTTTTGGTTTGAAACATACAATTTACAAATGGTTTGATTTTTGCTTTTGATTTTGATTTTTTGACAATGTGTCTTGAGTAGTCAGCGTGATAATCATTGATCAAACTTTCAGCTGGATAAAGAAGCTTTTGTGTTTCACGTGCCAAGTAGCTCGTATAGCTCTGTTGTTTGTTTGCCTACTACCTAAATTCGCAATTAGTTACTTCATTTTTTAGATTCTAACTCATATTTGATAGATCCATAGACTTTTAAATATGTGCTAAATAAAAATTATGTTTGCTGAATTTTGAACACTCAATCTCTTATTACACATGTAATATGTCGTGTCAAGTATCAACTAAGCTAGCTATTTACCAATTAGTTACTTCATTTAACAAAACAAAATCTAAACATATTAAAGATTTATTTTATGATTACAAAAAAAAATATTAATGACAGTCATAATAAGTTCATAACTCAAACGGTAGTAATAAATAAGTTTGCAAGCATTAAATATGTTAGCAATATAGGGAGACCGAAAGGATCAGATCACAAGAGCAATTTTATGAGAAAGGAACGAAGCAGTTAAATGTCTTTCAGTCTATGTCAATCCTTAAATATTGTGAGATGGAAAAGAACAAAGAACAATCAAATCTCACCAAGTACAGCCTAACACATATTAAACTATAAAATCTATTACAATTACAAACATATTCTTACATATACACCCTTAAAAAATCTTATTTGCAGGGTTTTTTTAAAATAGGGCAGGTGAGATTCTAGTTAAACCAACCAATGGCTGATCAACAAGTAACCAATTAATAAACATGCAGTCGCTTTTGTTAGCGAGATTTCAATAGGGAATCATAATTTCCAGCTAGAACTAGACAACTTAGTGGAATATTAAAAATTTGTAAAAAATTATTTTCATTCTAATTAGATCAACACAACACCGTCCACGGGTTGCATGCAACCATGAAAGTACAAACCTCTTAGTACGACGTCACGGCTAAACCATGAAAATACTTTGCCAAAACAACCCTCATTTTCTTACGGATACAATAAGTTCTAATTTATATAGCAAGCTCTATACAGCTATTTGACAATTTAACAAGTCATTCTTTTTAACTTAACTCATAATCATGAGTTTGAGTCTAAAAAAAAGTTCTAATTTGTGGAAATTATGTTTTCAGATCCTAAATAGGAGCTAATTGTGAATTTAAAAAAGAATTGAAGGATTAGTTTTCCCATCGACGATGAGAATATTATTTTTATAAATTAAAAAACTAAGATAACTAAGGAATTTGCTGTATGATGAGATTTTCCGTTGTGCAGCACGATGGTATATAGATACGATAAAAAATATATAAACTTAAAACAAACAATATATAGAAAACAGGATATACGTGAAAAATAAAAACAGTATATAGAAAACAAAAAAATATATAGAAACACAGAAGAAATAGAATACTGTCGCGAATGGGTCGTGCTCAATTTTATCGTGATTTCAGATTTTCTGATAATTAATTCTTTAGAAAAGAAATTTGAGGGTCATTTTGGAAATAGTGCAATCATAATCATCTGGAAAGAATTTACTTCTCTTTTTTTGTTCTTTTTCAGAAATGATCGGCGAACCTACTTAAATCATTCAAGTTTCACCAAAGGTTATGAAGTATGAACTATAATATACTGTCTTAAAGTTTGATAGAAGTTAAAAATTAGAAGACTGAAAATTATAATGCTGATAAATTTTAGTTAAAAGATTTGATTTCAATTCAACCTATCAATTTCAACTCAAGTGGAGCATTTGTTTCCACGACAAAGGTGATATTACGTGTATGCATGTGCTGGTACACTAATTAAATCAGCTTTAATTAGGTGATTTGTGCAACTACCTGTATTAGATTAAGATTGTGTATATATCTTGCAAAAATGTGCATTTATTAGAGCAAATTGGTTCTAAATTCTAATATATACAGCTATTCTTTTGAGTAAGATTCACCTAACTTGAACTTATTGCGAGAATTAATAAAACTGGATTCAATTCAATTCTCTTGATTAGTAGGGACAGAATTGGGTTGATGTTTGAAATGCACTAAAATTGGTAAAGGAGAGAATTTATTCATATATTTTGAAAATTTTGAGCTCAAAAAGTTGGTCGATTGAGCAAATTGAGACATTAATTTTTGGAATCTTGATTTACACCCATTAATTGGACACAGGCCGGGGCTGAAAATTTTGAAGTATTTTTCTTTCAAGAAACTTTGAAATAAATAAGAAAAGAAAACAACAGCGGCCATAGTGACTGCCATACTTAATTTAACCTATATAAAACGAACTCAAAATGTTACAAGAAAAAGTTTTTTTTTTATATAAATTAAAATAAGATTATTTGCTCAAATTAAAGAAAAAGGAGGGTGATTATGAAAAGTATATCCAACGGTAATCACCTATAAGGATTTGCTTTTTTTCTTTTTGATATATTTACGCGTGAACCTACTACAATCATTCATGTTTCATCATTACTATGAAGTATCCAATATGGAACTGTCATATATTCATATACCGTAAATAATTAGAAGACTGAAAATTATAATACTGATAAATATTTATTGAAATATAAGATTAATGGTCATTTGTTTCCACGACAAAAATGATGCGTGTTTGCATGTGCAGGTACAATAATTACATCAACTTTATTAAGAGATGTTTACGCTTGCATGCTTTAATTAATTAGGTGATTTGTGCAAGTGCAACTAACGATATTAGAATTAAGACACTTCTTTTTTCCAAAAAAATGTGCATTTATTAGAGCAACTGGGTTGAATGTCTATATACAGCTATTCTTTTGAGAAAGATCCACCTAACTTTAATTTTATTGCAACAACAACTAATAAATTTGGATTTAATTCCTCTTGATTTAGTAGGGACATATTTCTCAATCTTTACGTCTTGGAATGTAACTTAAACTGGCAAAAGAAGATAATTCATTCATATCAATTAATCAAATTTGGACACTTCGAAATTTGGAATTTTGAATATTTAGGGCCATCAATTCGACACAGACTAAGGGCTGAATTTCAAAATATTGCAAGAAACTTTGCAAAAAAGAAAAAACAATAGTAAAATAAAAAGAAACACAACAGAACGGTTAATTTAATAGAAACAACTCAAAATGTCAATAGAACAATCTATTTAATACAATTATTTACTTAACCCAAATCTATCCTAAGGAATAACTCTTCCCACTAAACACTTCTTGCTTCCCCTCGTCTTTCTTACTTTCCTTCTCTGAAACCTAAAATTATTAAAAAAGTAAAAAAAAAATCCAAAAATAAAAAATAAAAAAAAATTCAACAGTAATTTTTTTTTTTTTTGAGAAAATTCATAGAGGGCTTAGAATCCCCCTTCCAAATTGATTCATTAAAAGAAAATATTTACATCTATAGTCCTAACTATTTACATAAAAAAGAAAGAAACCTAAATCTATATCATTTTTTCTGCTATCTATTCTCCATGTTTCTGTTATCCTCTATACTCTCTAAAAAACAGCAAATTACATATTGAAAAAATTTGGCCCATGTATTAGCTGTGAGTATATAAACCTCAAACCTCCAGATATTTCCATTTCTCTCTCTCCATTCAGACAAGACTTTCACTTGCTCTTTTTGCTGGCGGCGCCTCACCATTCCTTGAGAGCTCCGTCACCATTTAATCCAACAGTAATTACTTCAAAAAGTTGGATTTATTTTTTCTTAAGAGAGGAGGTGAAACTGAATTATGGTGTTAGAATTTGTTTTTGTAGGGAAGATTGATGTGTACGTATTTGCCTTATAAATGATCATATTAGAGCTCATTTTTGTAGGGAAGATTGATGTGTACGTATTGATGTGTTAGAATTTGTTTTTGTAGGGCTCATTTTTTCAGTTTCTTTTTCTTTAAAACAGAAAGAAAAGGGGTGATGATTCGGACATGAAGAAGTTTGATGAAGACAGCAATATTAAGATAAATTTACTATTTACCCTTGACCAAATGGTGGGCAATGGATTTTCTCTTTTCTCTTGTATCCGTCCTTTTTTTTAATTATTTTGTCATGTTAAATTTGATTAAGGAGGCAATAATCCAATCACCCATTCTTTCTTTCTCTAACTATTTATTATGATTCATAGGATTTAAAATTATATAATTTAAGAGAAATTATACCCAACCCTAGAATCTCCATCAATTTTTAGCATTATTATTTTTTTTTCTTAATGACAAGTGGTTATTGAAATAAGTGATTATTATAAATTATGGTTATTGAAATTATATATATGTGGAGATTGTGGGGTTGTGTATATAATAGGAAATAAAAGAACAGGCCAGAGCTTAAATTGGACCATTCTTAGCCTCAAATGAAGGCTCAATCAATATCCAGTTAAACTATTTTTTACTTGAATTTTTAAATTTTCTAATAACAATTTGTTTCATTGAGAGGTTCAATTGCCTGATCAGAATGCGTAGATATTCATGTCATTATTGTCACCTCAAAAAACTCTTTTTCATATACATGTTACAATGTGTAAAGCAGAGCAAATTTCACCCAAAATAATCACTCGACTGTATAATTGTATTTTGTTCAAATAATCACTCGACTTCATTTGTGTTTTACCCAATTAGGTAACTATTTGTCTTCTAATTTATCTAATTATTTCATCATTTTTTTACTGATATATCAATTCATTATATAACACCCAAACATTAAAGAATATGTTTATACTCAAGCTAAAATAAATCAGCAAAACAACAAAAAAAAAAACTCTGTTTAACGACTCAAAAGAAGTACCAGCATATGATTAAGAACTAAGACAAAATTCAAACAAACATAACCACATGAACTTATAAATTATAATTTAACAATGAATTTGCATCTAAATATTCAAAAATTAGATCGTAGACTCGGCACAAACCAAGTACCGCCTTTCACAAAAGGACATGATAATTCTTCTGCTCTCTCACTCTCAATTTCATACCGACAAAGGCTATAATTACACCCAAAAGAATCTTCATTTTCTTTTTCCTTCAGAAAATAAATGCAATTCCCTCTAAATCCACCAAAATGGCTCGCACTAACAGAGAAACCGTTCGATTTATCCAAAAACAGCATTTGATCCCTAATACTTTTCATCCTGGTCCAATCAGGCTTATCATTTCCAGTTCCAAAATCCAATTTGTGAATTTCGAATTTACATTGGTCGAGCGGTAAAAGCTTATCATCATAATAATTAACTCTTAGAATCCCTTCAGATGAGTAAACAAGATACTGAAATCCCCTCATTTGAGTCGGCCTCTCAATCTCATAACACACCATCTTTTGACTTGTAACATCAAAAATTTGTACATTACCCGTTACTCTATTCATGGAAATATACTTACCATCACAATAACAACCCCAACTCGATAATTCATAAATTTCCATCCATTTCATATTCCTAAATTGAAAAACCGCCGAAAAACTAACCTTCGGATGCACAGAATTTCCACACAGAGCAACCACATAGTTCTCACTCTGAACTGGATCCGGACCAGTCAAAACCACTCTCGGCCTTTTGAGATCTAAATTCGGCAGCTCAATCTCTTCATCCGTAAGCGGATTAATCAACCGATAACCAAGACTTCCAGGTAAATAGCTCAGAAGATACCCATGCGAAGGTCCGTCAACCCACCGGCCGGCGGAGCTAGGGACCTGGACAGTAATAACTTCGCCGGAGGGACTGGAGGAGAGGGAGTAGAAACGGAGAGCGGATCCTCGCCAGTCCTTCTTCTCGAGGAGCCACGGGATCTGTGACGGAGGGTCGGAGAGCGGAGAGGCGGCCAACCAGGCCTTACAAACCGACCGGAATCGGATGAAGTCGGAGATGTTTGAGAGGTTTTTGGAGATGATACGGAGTAGATCAGGCGGGAGACTTGACCAATCCATTCTTGTTCAGCAATGGAGGAAACAGGAAGAGAAAGCGAGAATTGGAGAGTGAAGAAGACGAGACTCTGTATGTAATTAACAATCAACAGCCAATGTTTATATCAACAGCCAATGAAAGTAACAGGTTCAGTTCAACCCACCTCAAGCTTGCATTCAAAAAAGAAAATAACAGGCTCAACACTAATGGAAATCATATGGTTGGTTCACATTAAGTGCGATGCACTTGACCATAAACTAAGCCATGCAAAGCCATTCACACTTAAATAGACAAAGGCAAATCTTCAGAAAGCCTCATCCGCACACAACCAAATCATACAATCCAACTCATATAACGACCATTTCTTGGAATGTGCGGGTCACCCCAACCATTTCGTGGAACCAGCACAAGACACCACGCGTCCTCATCTCACTCTCATTACCTATAAAAAAAAAAAAAAAAGGAAAATTCTTCAAACCCCCCTAAGTTTTTGGGTATTTATCAAAACCCCCTAATTTTTCAAATTCTTCAAAAACCCTATAAAATCATTTGAATTTTTCTTTTACCCCCTATGAAGTTAAATTAAACTTTGCCATCCAATTTTTTTATAAAAGACCAAAATGCCCCTCATTTTTTTCTTCATATTTTAGTATATTCAATTAAAAATAATAAATAAATAATATTTTTGAATATATTCTTTCATGATTAATTTTATGATATTATTTTACAATGCAATTTTTTTTATTTTAATGTATTATATTACAAAAAAATATATTTCAATTATCCTATATTTAGAATATAATTTTATTTTACGTAAAATATTATTTTCTTCTTTATTATTTATTATTTATTATGATTTGTTTATATTCTAGTTCTCATGAATTTATGTAAAATATAAATTTACTTTTTACTTATTTTTTAATTGAATAAAGTAAAATAGGAAAATAAACATATGAGGGACATTTTAGTCTTTTAATAATTTTATTGGAGGAAAAAGTTAGAGTTAACTTCATAGGTCATGTTTGGCAGCAGGATAAGCCAGGGATAAACTGGTTTATCTCTGATATCCCTGCCAAACAGAGAAACAAAAGAGAGGAATAAGCGGGGATAACCGAAAGTTTAACCCCAAAATTTAATCCCACCTCAAATCAGGGATAGCATTTCATCTTTTTTATCCCCTGGTTTTAAGACCAAAATGCCATCAATTTAAACCCAACTCCTCTCTTTTATTTTTTTTTATTCTCAATATTATTCTCTCTCCTCCACCTCATCTCTTTCTTCTCCAAAAAAAAATATCAAACACTCCCTATTCAATTTTTGCTCAAATCTCAAATATTTCATGATACATTTACTATTTTCATAAATAAATTATACTAATGGATTCTATATTATTTTATCTTCAATTTGAGACCATGATTGCATGGGTTTAGTGTTCATGCTAATGTGTTCAAACTTAGGTTGCATTCTATATTATTTTATCTTCAATTTAAGTGTGTTTTGGTGTGTGTTAGTGTTCATGCTAATGTGTTCAAACTTAGGTTGCATTATTATTATATTTGTAATTTGTGTGCTAAACATGAAGAAATTAAAAATAATGAAATTTTTTTTTGAAGAAGAATAGTTTAAAAGAAATTAAAAAAACATAATAGGAGCCCTTTTCCTAATTTTTTGTGTTTTATGTTAGTGGATATACAATCACAACCGTGTCTAATTTGAGAATATTAATAAACACTATTTAGGAAAATGATTAAATTTTGTGCAATGTTTGATAAAATGTCAACCAACTTGGGGAAATTTCTGATATTTATGCAAAGGTTTTTGTACTAATTATGTGGTTATGACTAAGTTCATTTTGATATGCAACACTTAAAATGACTAATAATGTTTGTATGATATAAATTATTGTATGATAATTTAAGTTTATTTTAATATCTCCCTCAAAAAATAAGTTTATTTTAATATGCCTACTGGTTTCTTCAAAAAGATATATTAATATATATAATTTATACATGGTATATATATTAATTACATGTTGTGTAATTGTATGTATAATTAAAATATATCATTATAGTTAATATAATCAAACATTTTTTTGTTCAAATATAACAAAAGCTGTTAATTTACTAAATATATAAATTTTTATCATTCATTGTTAATTAACTATACAGAAGTTTTTTTAGCCTTTCAATAGAAAGGATATTTTGGTCATGTACAAAAAGATCATTTTTTAAATTGAACGTTATCCCTGTTCCATTCTTATTCTCTCGCCAAACATCATTCAATAATATAGAGTTAAGGAGGAATAACTCCTTATCTCTATATCAAATTATCTCTCGCTTATCTTCCTGCCAAACAGAGCCATAGGGGGTAAAAGAAAAATTCAAAGGACTTTATAGGGGGTTTTTGAAGAATTTGAAAAGTTAGGGGGTTTTTGAAGAATTTCCCAAAAAAATATGACTTTTTTTTAAGTTGCACATTTTTGAACTCTTAACACCCGCGATGCGAAATGGGCAAGGAAGACATGAGGGAGCGTCTATGGAACTACATACCCAACTGTGCCAAGAGAGACGACTTGAGGGTGTGCTTGGATGGCGGTAATATGAGATGGCTATAGGAATCACAATCCTTAGAATGTATCTTCCGAGAATCACATTCCCATACAATGGTAATATTTTTGTTTGGATGTATCTTTCTATTCCAAGGAATGTAACATTTTCATGTTTGTTTGATTGTTATGTGATGCTTGGTAAAGTTTACAAATTATCCATTTTACTCTTTTTTTATTGTGTAGTTAAATAATTGATAACTTATTTATCTATCGTTAATAAAAAAATAATATCTTAATAACAAGTTAGAACTATAAATGTTCAATGTATAAAATAATTAATAATAAATTAGAGTTTCAAAATATGAAATAATTAGTAATAAATTAGAGGAAAAATTGGAGTTTCATAATATAAATAACTCGTAATAAATGAAAAAAATTAGAGTTTCAAAATATAAAATTACTAATAATAAATTAGAGAAATATTAATAAGAAAAATACAATTAAGATTAATATTTTTATTTCTAAATAACTAATGATAAAATAATTAACAATAAATTAGAGTTTTAAAATATAAAGTAACTAAAATTAAATTAGAGAAACAATTAATAAGAAGAATATTTAGACAATTAATATTAAATTAGTTTTTTTTTGTGGGAATGCAACATTCCCACCAATGTAACATTCTCATATTTTCATCATATAAGATTCTCACGCTACACCCAACGTGCTACACCAAAGATGACAATTTTTTTTTGTATGTTGATATTTTGATTGGACTGTATTAGGACTTTTTTGGGTTGTATTGATTAGTTAGGACTATTTAGGTGAGGGGATGATAAAAAGTACTAGGTACAGCCAGTAACGCCCCTGCCAGCATTGAGATATGGAAAATGTATATATGAGTACATCTCACAACAGTATGTATTAGGCAAAATTGACGAATGAAATGGCACCTACTGACCTACGGGTTTATATGCAAAAAAAAATAATAATAATAAAAAATAACAGATCATCTCATTATCAACAGTGCGTCTGTCTGTTTGAGGCTTGTTGTTAAAAGTGACTTTTTTCAAAAGTTTTGATTTTGAAGGACCCTTTCATAATTAACGCATGAGAAGGTGCGAGATGATATTAATTTTATGTAAACTAAAATAAGGTTATTTATTCAAAATAAAGAAAAAGGAGGGTGATAATGAAAAAGGAGGGGCGAGATGATATATGAACTTGCTTTTTTTTTTTGTATATTTACTGGTGAACCTACTAAAATTTCATCATTACTATGGTCTATGAAGTATCAAATATGAACTATCACATACAGCATTAGAGTTTAAGAAAAAGACTGAAAAATATAATTTGATAGAAAAATATTAAAAGACTAGTTAATGGTGCATTTATTTCCATGACAAAGATGATAAGAATAATATGCATGCGCTTGTACACTAATAAATCAACTGTATTAAGGATGCATGCTTTAATTAGGTGATTTGTGCAACTAATTGTATTAGATTAGGATTTATATTTCTTGCAAAATGTGCATTTATTAGAAAAAATGGTTTGTATGTATATACAGCTATGCCTTTTGAGAAAGATCCACCTAACTTGAATTTTATTGCAACAACTAATAAAAGCGGATTTGATTCCTCATGATTTATTGGGGACATATTTTCCAATCTTTATGCCTTGAAAGGCAACTAAATTGGCAAAAGAAGATAATTCATTTCATTCATATATTTTGAGAAATTGGAGCTCAAAAAGTTTGTTTGGACCCTTCAAAATTTGGAATCTCGAATATTTAGGCCTATCAATTGGACACAGGCTAAAAGGCTGAAATTTCATAATATTGCAAGAAACTTTGCAAAAAAAGAAAATAAATAATAAAAAAACCAAACACAACAGAACAGAACAAAACATTTAAGTTAATCTATATTAAACAAACTCAAAATGTTAATGGAACTATCTATCAATAAACTTTATACAATCATTTACTCAACCCAAATTTATCCTTTCAAGGAATAACTCTTCCCACCAAACACTTTCAACTTCCCCTCTTCTTTCTTACTTTCCTTCTCAGAAACCTATAACCATTAAAAAAGTCAAAAAAATGAAAAAAAATAATAATAATAATAATAATCCAACAATAACAATTAAAAAAAAATATTACCTCTTGTGTTTCTTTCGTGTTGTTACTATTAGAACTGGAAGAGCCAAAAACGAGCTTGCCAGCTGGCTTATTACGAGCAGGCCCACCACTATTACTCTGTGAAATACTACTGGTCGTGTTTTGCTGTTTCCTCTTCGAACCGACGAGCGGATCCAGATCCGGTTTCGGATCGGGTACAATTGCCTTTGCGGGCTTTCCGTCCAACCTTTTTCCTCCACCAGTAAATGGGATGAATTTGTTTAAGTCCTTTTCTGGGTCCTCAACTTTCTTATCTTTTAAAAAATAAATAAATTATTAGAGCATTTTATATTATTATTAAAATATCATACTAGTGATATAGTAAATTTAAATAATTTTGGGGGAATTTCATATTTACCCTTCCAAAAGTGTAAAATGTCATGTACCCTTTAAAAAATCTAAAATATCATATTTAACCAATAGTCAAATCAAAACCATCCACTTTTCCGCTTTGTTTATATTTGATATTTCATAAGTTTCAAGTGGCTAAATATGATATTTTAAAGGTTTTGAAGGGTAAATAAAATACAATATTCTAACATTTCAGAATGGTAAATATGAAATTCTCCCATAGCTTTTAGACAATTAATTGAATTATATTTTTATTATTTTTACCTTGAGGTGGTGTTTTAATTAATGAATTAGGGTTTTTGATTTTTTGAGGCTCTTTATAATCAAGAGGCGGAGCGAAATCCACCTCACAATCCGTCTCGATTATACTAATCGCATTTGAAGGCTTAGTTTCAACTATATCGATATAATATTGTTTATTATTGTATGAAATAGATATGCTGTCTCCTGTTGTTAAGCACGAGAAATTCCTTAACGTTGTCTCCAATCTGTTAAAAAATTTATTAAAAATTATTTTAAAAGGATGTTTTTTTTTAAAAAAGCCTAACTTTTCTGAATGTTTTAATAACATCCCTATATGAAGTGATTAATTCTGAATGTTTCGAATAGTTTTTGAGATTAAAAATATAGGGTTTTCTAGTAGTTAGAAAGTTAGGGGGGTTTTGAGAAATTTCTCCTTTATGGAAATTTTAGTAAATAATATTTAATTAAAATAAAATGAGTATGTTTCAAAACCCCCCTAACTTTTCTGAATATTTAAATTTCAATACACCCCTAAATAAAATGATTAATTTTTCAAAAACCATCTAACTTTTCTGAATCTCTTTTGAGCTCAAAATAATGCTTTTTAATATTCAGAAAAATTAGAGGGTTTTTGAAAATTCCCCATTCTACAAATTCAATAAAAATATTTTTTAAATTAATGATTAATTATTCTGACATTGCTTTAGGGTTGGAAATATCAAGAAAATCGGTGGTGTGAGGCTGAAGCTTGACATAAGTGCCTTTTGGTAGACTCGCGTTTTTTAACCTAATTATATCTCCTTCTCGTAAAAGCATATTTTGCATCATCTATTAAAACAAATATTAAAAAAATTAAAAAATATATGAAATTCCTACAATTTTACTTTATTTTTGGGAAATTGTCAAAAACATGGCCCGAATTGTGGTTAAATTGCAAAAAACAACCCTCTATTCTCAAGAAAATTGTAAAAAAAAAAAACTACCACTTGCTAAGAGGTAAACAGAATCAATTTAATCAAAAAAAATATTAGTCAGATTGATTAAGGTGAGTTAACAAATAATAGTGTCTTTTTTACAATTTTCTAAAGAATAGAGGTTTCTTTTCGCAATGTAATCATAATGCAGGGTCTTTTTTGTAAATTCCACTTTGTTCTTTCCTATTTTTTTAACAAAATTTATGTAATAAATTACCCAATAAGGCATGTAAATCATTCCTTCTTCAGCAATGAACTCCAAAACTCCACAATGAGAAACTCTTTGAGTCGCGTCATTATGAATTTCAAATAACATTGGATATTCAATGTGTAAAGACGCTGCAACATAAATTGATCAAAAATATTTATTATAAATTGTGATTTATGAAAAAAGGAGGGTTTGATTGTGAATTTGGGAGTTTGGCTTACCAAGCCGATCTAGAGCAGATGGGGGCATTATTACTGTAATGTCGATAAAATAAACAAAAAAATTAAATAGTATATTAAAAAGAGTATATTAAAAATGCTACAAAATTGAAAAAATATTATACTGAGAGAAATTCGATGTGGAGTTATATTATGTTATGTACCTTTATCACCAATTTCTAGGTTTGGCTGCAAAATGAAATTGAAGTGTTATTATATGAATTAAGGGGAAAAATTTTAATTTTTAATTTTGTAAATCGTGATAATTTGAAAACCATAGAAGACCTTGTCAATAAAAGAAGCTGGATAGCATCTGTAAGTCTGCTCGAAAGAATTTCCGCCAAAAATTCGCCCTAAAAGCTGCAATGAAGGAGAAGAAAAAAAGATAAAAAGAATAATTTATATTTGTTTATACAAAATCTGGAGAAGTAAAAAGTGTTTTATGTCAATTAGAACCATTAAGTACTCACTAAAGGTTCTCGTTTATGGTTTAATAACATAATTCAATCATTCCATGATGGGTTTATAAAAACATTATATTGAAAAAAATTAAAATTTATGCATACCATTTTGACTAGATCTCTGATATAACCCTCCAAAAATCCTGTTAATTAGCACAGCACGCAAAAAGAAATTAACCAAAAATATCAAATAAACAACTAATAATCATAAAGGAAGATAAACAAATAATAAACATAAACAAACGGACAACATATGAATTCCTGGATCTTCTTAGAATCAATGCGGAAATGGAATCATGAATCATCAGATTCCAAAACAATAACAACGCTTTGGAAATCGAAAGGTAGAATAAATTAGAAAAAAGAGGGAAATTGATTAGCGTACCGCTGATTTTGAGACGAGAGAAATGAAGAGGAATCGAAGAAAGTGGAAGAAGAATCCGAAAAAGAGGAGAGGAAAGAAATTCGATCCGAATTTTAAAGGGCGCTACGGTGACCTTGACCAGGTCAACCTTCTTAGTAAATTAATTAATATAAGGCCTAAAATATTTAATTGGGTTATGAATATTATACAATTATCCATTTAGGCCTAAATTTAAACTTATTTAATTTAATTGGGCTAAGGTTTATACAAATATATTTAATTAATATTAGGCCGAAATATAAGTTACTTTCATTTAGATTTTAGGGTTTAGATTTTAGGTTTTTCTGTTTTTCTCTTTTTATTTCATACATGTCAATTCTCTTGGCATGAACAAAACATTTGTATCTTACTCCATTTTATTTAATATAATTGCTTGAACACCAGGCCATCACCTGGGTTCATTTTCAAAAAAACAATAAATTTCTTTCATTCCTTGGGCTGGACTGATAACAATCCATTTATACGCTAGGCTTTATAAATTTTCTCTATTTTAGTTGGACTGGACTTAATAAAATATATATATATAAAGGAATCAGGCTTTATATATTTTAGTTGGACTGGACTTAATAAAATAAATATGTATAAAGGAATCAGGCTTTATAATTAACAAAAGAAAATTACTAAGTTTTTCATCAGCCCAAACAGCTCAGAATCTTCTGATATATAAACAACCAATCGAAGGAAAACAAAAAGAGAAAAAAAAATCAAGATCTGAATTTCTTCGTCGTCTTCTTCTTCTTCCTCTTCCGTACGACTTTCTCTCCGATCCGATCACCGATCTCCTCCGGCGAAGATGTCTACTTCCTCCTTCAGCGGCGATGAGACCGCCCCCTTCTTCGGCTTCCTCGGCGCCGCCGCCGCGCTCGTCTTCTCCTGTAATTTAATTTCCTTCTCAGTCTCTCCGTTTTTATTAATCTCCTGTTTTGGTTATCGTAGTTTCTATTCTGATCGATTAGTTTAACTGCGGATTTGGATTTGGATTTATGAATCGTTAGTAGAAGTCAAACATGTACTAATTTTGTGATGGAACAAGGATTCCGATCATAGAATAGCTTGATCTTTGATGGAACAAGGATGATTTATTGTTCGTTCTTGCTCCTTTCAGCTCATTTTACCGATTCCTAACCGGACATGATAAACTAGTTCTAAATAAAGTTAGATTAAGCCTACATATTCATGAATAAACGCTTCGGATCTGATCTACCTTCTAAGATCATCCCGTCTATTACATTCCAAAAGCTTATATGATAAAACAGTTATACTGACTTAATCACCTTACATTCATTTCTTGATCACTCTCTATAAATAAACATAATCTTCAAATCTCAAACTCATAATCAAACCTCTGTAAAATCACAAAACCAAATAACATAAAAATCATTTTCTCTTCTTTTAAATCCGTACATGTTCTTTAAACACGTACGAATTTCACCGTATAAATCTCCGATTAGGATTCAGATCATTGATTTGTTCAATCTTTCATGCAATACCGATTCAGTACTGTTGATTCTTGATTCGTGCTTCTTTCATCTTTTTATCTCCAAATCAATCTGATTCACAATCAAACACCACATCTAATCCTCAAACACCACATCTAGGCATGGGAGCAGCGTACGGTACAGCCAAGTCCGGAGTCGGAGTGGCCTCCATGGGAGTGATGCGGCCGGAGCTCGTGATGAAATCCATAGTTCCGGTCGTCATGGCGGGAGTGCTGGGGATCTACGGGCTGATCATCGCCGTCATCATCAGCACCGGCATCAACCCCAAGGCCAAGAGCTACTACCTCTTTGACGGATACGCTCATCTGAGCTCTGGACTCGCGTGCGGCCTCGCGGGGCTGTCCGCTGGGATGGCTATTGGGATCGTCGGCGATGCTGGTGTCAGGTACGAAAATTAATATTTTTTTTATTTTAATGTTAAGAAAAGGGAGTTTTCTGAATGACTGTGCAGTACGTTAAAATTTATTCCGTATTCGACCGTCGTGAACTATGTAAAGAGAAGAAATTAATGTAAATTTTATTTTTCAGAAAATAAACATTTTTGCTCTTATTTTACTTTTTTTTTTTTGTGGAAACTTCTGGAAAAAATCTGTATTTTATGTTATCTATAAGCAAGCTTTTGATTAGCCTGCTTTGTGAACTTTTCATTTTATAAAAGGGGAAGAGTCTACTTTTGGCCCCCTCACCTTGAAAACCCTGTATTTTATCTGTATTTCATTTCTCAACCTTCAAATACAGAACTTCTAAATTTATTAAGTCACCAAAATCAACGGAATAAATAGCACAATTAATTCAATCGTCAATAATGTTATTAAAGGTAGCAATACAAGAGAAACACAAAATTCATCTCATTTCTTCATATAATCTTGTGAAAAGAGCAAATTAAACATAAATTAACTGATAGATTGAACAAATTAAAACATCAGGGCTCTGTTTGGGAGCAAGATAAGGTTTTTATAGGGATAATGAGTTGTCACATTTTATCTCTTAATATTAGAATGATGTTTGGTAAGATGTTAGGGATGAAAATTGGGATATGTTTGAATTTAAAATTATAACATTGTGTAATGACCTAATTTAAATTAGAGATATTACATTATATACTAATCAAATATTAGTAAATAATCAATAAGTTAATTTATAGTTTAACTATATGTTTTAGTTATAAATATAAGAGTAATTTATTTTTCAATATTAAATATATATCAAATTATCAATATTAAATTATTAGTTAATTATACATTAAATTAATATATTAAACTATGAAAATATTAATTACATATTAAAAATATAATCTAATTGTATAATAACCCAATTAATTATATAATAATTACGTAAGTGTTACAAATTAAATACATTTCAATTATATGTATTAATCACATATTATTATTAATTGTATATTTTATATAATTATTAACTAATTAACATATATAACTAATAATTTTTTTAATAATACACAAGGATAATTTGGTAAAAATTAAGTAGGATAAAAGGGATAAAACTCACCACTACTCTTGAGTGGTGATAAGTATCCATCCTCTTTTCTTCCCCTACTCCATTTTATCCCTCATAAATTAGTTAGTGTTTGGGAGATAAAGTGGGGTTAAGTGGGCTTATCCCTCTCTTAGGTATCTAATTGAACATTCAGTGAAAGTTGAGGAGCCAAAAGGAGACTTTTCCCTTTAAAAAAACCCTGATTTTGAGATCTTCAAAAAAGAAGATCCCTACTTTAACTTTGCATTTTAAAGAAACCTCTTCACAAACCCATCATACTTTTTTTTTTATCTAATGTTAAATAATACATAAGAATGTCATTTGTAAAGACTGTAATTTCTTTATGCATGCAACAAGTCAAATTTTAAAACTGACAATGTTTCGAAATGATCTAAAATCGAAAAACTAAAAGCAGTATTTGTCTGAATGTCCATGCTAGCGGTGTTTTTACAAAATTGATAAAAAATAGTGGTTATTATTTTGAAAAATCTGCCTTCTTTTTTTTTTTTACTTTTGGTTTCTTAATTTCCTTTCTGGATGTGAATTTAAGTGTAAAAGACCTTTCTTAATTCTTTAATGTGATATTTGAAATATTTAAAATCGAAAATTTGAAACTTTAAATGTAAGGGTTTTCTCAATAAATTCCAAATGCTAGTGTTTTTTCATAAAAGTAAGAAATTTTACTAATTTCTTTTCTTCATATAAGTTTAAATGTTTAATATATTTTTTTATTTTAACAGGGCTAACGCACAGCAGCCAAAGCTTTTCGTGGGAATGATTCTGATCCTCATTTTCGCCGAGGCTCTCGCTCTGTACGGTCTCATCGTCGGCATCATTCTCTCTTCCCGCGCCGGCCAGTCCCGATCCGATTAATCACTTTTTCAGGGGTGAGTTTGTGAAAAGTACGCATCATGATTAAATTAAACATTTCTTGTTTCTTCTCTCTGTTAGTTGCTCCTTTCAATTTGGAGAGACTTTTGAAAGTTTGTTTGTTTAAACTAGTCGGATGATTGCACTGTTTGTTTTCTTTATGTTGGTATTGTTCTGGTCTGTAATTTAATTATGTGTTTGTTAGGGGTCCTTTTGCTTGCAAAATAAAGGTACAGAAACTTGGCACTTTTGCAAGATGTATCTATTGAGATTACTGTTAGCTTGTCTTGGAACAAGTTTTAAGTATTTCTATTTTTTTATATGATATTTTTCTTCTTTGTTGAATTTGTGCTAATCTGGAATTCTCAACTGTTTTGGATTAAAAGCTAAACTTGCGTTTTTGTTTACTTTTGGATTGCTTTTGATATTGTGAGTTAAGGGCTGTTTGGTATAGAATAAGGCCCGGTACGTAAAGCCCACTAATTGGACGCAAATATACATAATACAGTGACTTGGTTAGGAACTTATTCTCATAAAATTGCCTTGTCAATTTCTTATTCTGCTTTCTTTAGATAGTCTTTGTTCTTTTTAAATAGTGTCATTTTAAGGAGTGAAAAATAAAACCTCAGCTTTAAATTTGATTGATCCAAGAGATCTTAAATACTAATAACAGTTTAGTAAAGCTTACACATGCCACTGGCAGTAGATAATTATAGCAAATATAAGTAATCAAATTCTTTTCTCACAACTATGATAATTGATAAGATTCATATCCTTATCTATCTGATTATATACCAAATAGAAATACTGAACGGAAATCAAATCGGTGGTAATGCAACATCATAGCATGGCTGGTGGAGTGAAACATATTTCCTTGAGACAAGGATGAATTTATGATGAAACAAATACTTGCATGTTGCTAGCCTTCAATTTACCCACCAAAACTGTCAGGTGTATTTATTTCCTCTCGCTTTTCTTCACTACCACGCACTTATATCGCACGAGCAACACTACCAACATTTCAGCACCTACTCTATTCCACCATTTATACATGTCTATCCTTCATTTTAACTAATTTTAATATGATAAGTATTCAATATGATTTACAGTATAATAAATACGATATTTCTAAGGGTGTATTTTGTTGGCTTATGTCACATGAGAAAAATACTGGATCTATGAGCATTGGCCAGGTGACTGGTAGGTTCCAGTCGGATCTGTCCCTTTTCCTGTCTCTTTAATCCAGAATTTACCCCCTCAAACTATTCCATCTCTTTTTTTATTATTTGAGATTCATTTCTTCGTATTATATTTATATTACTCGGCTACTGAGCTTCGATTAGGCCCACCATTATCTTATCTTTTTTATAAATATATCTGACAAAAATCCAATAATTAAAGGTTCATCAAACGGTCACCTGCATGCTCTTTGTCACTATTGGCCATCTCAAAGGCAAAGAAAGACAGGAAAATTATACAAGATGCCACTGGTCCGTATTAACAGAACCAATTAAAACATGCCAGATCAGCTAATTATATCAAATCTAATGCTCTGGACCCTCACCAGCTAATAATTCCATAAAAATCCCACTTAATAATTTCATTTGTACACAACATAATTAAAAGACGACTACTATAAAGTACTTCACAAGTGCAATTGCAAATCAAACAAGACCAGGGTCGACAAGAAAAAGAATGGTCCAATTTTCATTTCATCAAATGGCAAGTCAATTTTACAATCAATCCAAATACAACAATCAGACCCACCTCCACATGCTAAATCTAAAAAAAATACAAACCAAACTCCTCATTTTCCTCCCAACGGCTACTTTTGGTGGGAAGACAAATCATCAAACAAAACTAACCTACCAAAATCCAAACAAAAAAAAACTAAAACCCATTAACAAACCCCCGAATTATTTTCAAGCAGGCGAATGCTGAGAAGTAGGATCAGCCGAAGAAGGAATATCGGGCCCCACTCTGCACCCTTCAAGCATAAAAACCACATCGGTCATAGCGGGTCGATCAAGCGGGTCAGGCGCGGTGCAAAGCAACCCCACTTTGACCCCCAATAAAAACTCCTCCCACTCGGAAGATTCCGGATCCAACTCCAACAAACCCGGCTCCAATAACTCACCAATTTGCCCTCTTTGTAACTGTCTCTTAACCCATTTAACTATATCCTCTTCTTCTCCTTCGAACATGCCTGGCCTTCTGCCGGTTAACAACTCCAGCAGAACAATTCCAAAACTGTACACATCACCTTCCTTGCTCGCCTGACCTGCCATGGCAGCGTCAGGCGAGACGTACCCTAACGAGCCGACCGGAGCGGTGCCGGACGTCGAGGCGGCGGCTCCGGCGGCCGCCGCCGCTCCGGCGGTGACAACCATCGGCTCGAGCCCGAAATCTGACAAATGGGGCTCGAAATCCGCATCGAACAAAACGTTCTGAGGCTTTATGTCTCCATGAACAACTCCGCTCGTGTGCAAGAACGCCAAACCTCGCGCGACGCCTAAAGCGATGAGGTGGCGCATCGGCCAGTTCAAAATATGCCCGTCCTGATGTGAAGCCTCTTGCAACAAAGTCGCGAGGTTTCCGTTCGGCATGTAATCGTATATCAACAATCTCACATCGGGCGGCGGGCCCGCGTAATAACCTCTCAAAACGGTCAAATTTCTATGTTTGACTTTTCCTAACGACTCGGCCTCCTTTCTGAACGATCCTTCTTCAATAGTAACCGCTCCGTCCGAAGAAGTAGAGGGTAGCCTCAAAATGGAAAGCACGGTTCCGTCTGAATAACAGGCTTTGAAAACTAAACCGTGTCGGCCGCGACTCAATACGTTTTCTTCATCAAATTGCCGAGTCGCTTCGATTGTGTCAGAATAAGTCAACCGATTGTTGAACATGATTAATTTCGGTGGGGCACCTGGTTCTGTTCCTGTGCTCGACCCGCTTCCTCTACCAGGACTTCTTTTCTTCTTAACTCCGTTTCTTCCATCGACAAATCTCTTTCGCCATTTTAATAATGTGAAGAGACAGCAACAGCAGAATGAGAGTATGATGAGCAGAGCTGCTGATGCGACACCGATTATGAGCGCCAATTGCTCGATTTTCTTTCTTTTGTGGCTTTTGTTAGAGGATTTACAATTTGTGTTGAGTGGCGGGCCGCAAAGATTTGGATTGTTTAAAAAGGATGAGGGTTGCATGAATCTCGATGCGAGGATAGACGGGATTTCGCCGGAGAGTTCGTTGTTTGACAAGTTGAGGGTTTTCAAAGCCGGGATTTGTGCGAGCGAGGCGGGAATATGACCGGTCAAGTTGTTTGATGAGAGGTTGAGATTTTGTAGTCTTGAGAGGTTTGAAATGGATGAAGGGATGTCTCCAGTGAGATGGTTTCTGTCCAGATTGAGAGTTGTTAGTGAAGTGCAATTGGAGATCTCCATTGGGATTTGACTGGAGAGATTGTTTTCTCCCAAATCAAGAAGTTGCAAGTTTACAAGGCGAGAGAGATCTGAAGGGATTTGGCCTGACAAGTGATTTGCACGGAGGTCTAGGATTGTCAGGTTCGAGCAGTTGGCCAGCTCCGGCGGAATCTCGCCGGAGATACGGTTGTCAGAGAGGGAGAGAACAGAGAGAGACTCGAGGTAGCCGAAAGTTGCCGGAATCGAGCCGGTGAAGGAATTACCTGAGAGGTTGAGTTCTTTTAAGCTCCAGAGGCTGCTGAAACCTTCAGGGAGATCGCCGGAGATGGAGTTTCCGGCGAGGGAGATGACCTGGAGGTCCGGCAGGCCGAAGAGCTCGGCCGGAAGAGTTCCGGTGAGGTTCTTTTGAGAAGAGAGGTCTAAAGAATGGAGATTTATGAGAGAGCCGATTGAAGAAGGGATTTTGCCAATGAAGCTGTTTGAGCTCAGGTTTAGTGTTTGTAAAGCCGAGAAATTTCCGATGGAGATTAAGGTTCCGTTCAGCTCGTTTTTGCTCAAATCTAAGAACGTGAGGTTGGTGAGACGCGTAAGATCGTCGGGAAGAACTCCGGCGAGGCGGTTATGGCGGAGCGAGAGGGTCTCGAGCTTAGAGAGCATGGAAAAACTCGCCGGAATCGAGCCGTACAGAGAGTTAGAGCCAAGGTAGATGTTTCTGAGAGAGCTGAGGCTGCCGATGATGGACGGAATCTCGCCGGAGAGGCGGTTCTGCTCAAGGTCGAGAGTCTGGAGAGCACCGCACCTGCCGATCTCAACCGGAATTGCGCCGGAAAAGGAGTTCTGGCCTAGTCGGAGCTCTTGCAGGGCGGTCAGCCGGCCGAGCTCCGGCGAAATAGGACCGGTGAAGTTGTTGCCGGAAATGTCGAGTATGGTGATCCCCGTACCTCCGGCCAACCACGCCGGAAATGGTCCGGCGAACTTGTTCTCCTCCAAGTCGAGAACTTGAAGAGCTGAACTGAGAGTTACTGAAGAAGGCAAAACAGAGAACTCGTTATATGCAAGCTGAACGATTCTGAGAGACGAGTTACTGCTCTCAGGCCGGAACACCGAATCAGGCACCGCACCGGTGAGCTGGTTGTGGCTGAGCGTGAGGATTTGAAGAGAAGAGATGGCCGGAATAGCTGCCGGAAGAATGCCACGTAGTACATTCCCCTGCAGGCTAAGGTGAAACAGAGAGGTGCAATTCGCAAGGGCGGCCGGAATGGGACCTTCTAGAAGGTTCCAGTCCAGCCAGAGGTAATGCAGGTCTTGGAGCAGGCCAAGAGACGGCGGAATGGTTCCACGTAGCCGGTTATACGAGAGGTTTATGAACTGCAGACCTCGAGCGGAGCTGGACAGATTCGAAGGTATAACTCCATTGAAGGTGTTCGATGAAAGGTCGAGGTAATGAAGGTTACGCGGAAGAGAAGCAGGGATCGGTCCGGTTAGAAGATTACTCGAGACGTCGAAGGTTTGGAGAGTAGAGAGATTTGAGAGGAAGGAGGAGGGAATGGGTCCAGTTAAGGAGTTGAACTGGAGAAAGATGGACTGGATGCGTGGGAGGCGGGAGAGAGAAGGCGGAATCGGTCCGGAAAATGCATTAGAGCGAAGGCTTATCTTTTGAAGGTATTGGAGGTCGGATAGCCGGCCGGAAATGGGGCCGGAGAGGCGGAGCCGAGGGAGGAGCAGCTGAACCACCCGGCCGCCGGAGCAGGCTATTCCTCGCCATGAGCAAGGGGCCGAGCCGGAGGATGGGTCCCAGGTTGACAGAGACGCCGCCGGATCGTGTAGGGATTGCCGGAATGCTGTGAGCGCGTCGATCTCTGATTGAATGCCGGCCGTTCGATTGGACGGCTGAGCGGCGGCAGAGAGTAGAAGGTGGGTTAGGAGAAGAATGTGAAGAAATCGCTCTAATGGAATCATGGTGTGCTTGGTCAAATCAACAATGGTGAAATGTTGGAAGTTTTATTCACTCATTGAGAGGGAGCCAAAGGAGTGTACTGTAGAGTGAGAGAAGTAGAAGAGAGAGGAAACTGGCGAAAGGAGTGTACTGTGGAGTGAGAGGGGAGAGAGAGAGAGAGAGATATGGGGGGAAGGGTTTTGGACGGGTTTCCCTCCTTTGATACAATCGAGGCAGGCTTTTGAATCAATAATGAGAGAGGAGGAGAAGAGAGAGCGCATTAAAAAGCGAGCATAATTGGCAATTAATTACTCACTGCAAAAGCTAACGTTAAGTTAAGCAACTTTATTATTATATTATATTAACTATAACCGGCCCCAACAAAACACAGAGCCCAATCAATTTTTTTACTGTCTCAGTTCTTGGCTTCTTTTGACTGATCAGATTCCTTCACAGTGTACAACTGGGACCGTGAGATCTAAATCCTACGATCACGATTTATCTTTATACATGTAGGAAATACAATAATACGCCTTTGTTTAATCTGGACGGTTGGATTTAGATCGGACGGTAGGATTATAATGGGACCGAATACTGAGCTGTACTAGCCGTTTAATCGTAGGTTACTGTGTGTTTTAACGTGGTGGGATTTTAAAGTAATGTTTCATTGTTTTGCGTCTGAAAATTTCACGTGGGGAACAGAAACACAGATTGAGCGGCTTTACATTTGGTGGGAAGAAAGAAAGAAAGAAAGAGGGAAAGAGCCCGTTAAGTTAATAAGATGGTACTGAATGCACTGGAGAAATTGGGGCCAATCATTACGTATCTTTTTTCCGGAAATTCAGAAACCAGGGAGCCCAATTTGAATTGACTTGACTCGAAATTAAGTTTTATCTGTTGAGAGATAAATGTGAAATTTTATTTTTTATGTTTAGTAACTTAATATCAAAGGATGAATATTGAGAGGAGCATTCATGGAATTGAATAGAAGACGGGCTAATTAGTAATTCATGTTATTTGCATTTGGGGTGAAATCAGAAATCTTTCAATAAATAATTCACGTTTTCTAACAAAACAAAAATGAATAGACCATTCATAATATAGGGCCTCTATTCAAATTTAGAGATTCCATAATCTGGAGCGTAATTCCAGAAAAATCTCGAGCGACTCGCTTGAGTTATTTCTTCGAGCAAATAAATACAGTAAATATGTTGGAAAAAGTAAATTAAATACAGCAAAAGTTTAGGAAAAGTAAGTGCGGTAAAAATGCAAGAATTTATAAGTTCAAGTTCAAGTATTGATGGATTGAAAAGACCACGTTTGGTATTAAAAGCTAGTCGTCTGTACGTGCAATGTCATGCTGCCCAGACAGACCAATATTAATTGCAAATTACACACAAAAAAAGTTCATTTATTACTATTTCTTTGCTTTTTATAATATGGTTGTTTGATTAACGGAAGAAAAAATTGATATTATAATTACATGATAAAATGGCAATTTATTGAAACATGGAGCATGTCTTAGCTTTTGATTATCAATTCATGGAATCGTGGAAATGGTTTCCACAAACTGCATCCAAAATTGCGGCTTTCAACTGATTGAACTCTTTTTTCCTTTCTATAGCGACTTGAGTGATAACAAAGTTTATGAAAAGAACAAGTGTATATGTGGCGAGCGGTGTAGTGAGTCGATTAGATTTATTGCCCCAATTTCCGTTTTCCTTTTACGTTTTATTTTATATCTGAGCTAATATGACTTAAATATAGTTGGAAATAATATGATTTATATTAACTAAGAGTTAGTTTTTGTAATTTCAAATTATTTCTACAAGATCATCCTCTTATTATCTCTCATAATATATCTATTTGTCATAATTTTCGTCTTTTTTCTTTTCTATCTATTCTTTATGTCTTATTTCTTATATTTTTTTATGTGATAATTTACATATTAATTTGTTCGGTTTGTCACAATTATAACGGAAAGATGTACATTTATTTATCTTTTTTTCTTCAACATATACACTATGAAAAACTCACACAGAATATTCTCGATTATATGCCATATAGCCAAAATAAATTTTAAATCAAGAAACTCTAGTCCTCCTCCCTAGGATGAATGACTTTCTTATCTTTCTCAAGTCTCATTTCTCTTTAAACTTCTGTATCAAAATCTTTTTTGGTACATTAATTGACAGTAAATTTATGTTTCACAATACTAAAAACTAGTAAATTTAATAAATGCATGCATCTCTCATAGAAATTATATTTGAATTTACAAGAAGACTTCAACATAATATGATGTAAGCACATAAAATTATCGTAACTTTAGATATGTACATAATTAATTTCATTCATATTCTTACGCCAGCTGCTAATTTTCATATAAAATAACATTTTATTATTTCTACTATTTTACTTAGGTCAAATAGTTAAAATATATGTTTTGATATTTTTAACTATAATATTATAATTTAACATTTTCATTTTTAAAATTTTATAAAACATCAAACAATAAAATAATATAGCAGACTAATATATTATTCTACCATTAAGTAATTAGTACAACTATTAAATCTTCCATATTTTTACCAAATATAAACTTATAATTTCACTGCAATTCAAATTATTCCAGCTATTGCATTTATTTTATATGAAAGTTATTAGAAATTGTATTTAAAATGTGGGTATAAAATGAAATAAATTAATAAGTTAGTGAGTTTGTAAGGAGGGATGGGGCGATTTTGGGCGATCAGAGGAGAGGATGGTTGGCACCTGGTGGCACGGAAATCCACCGGCTCTGCTGCCGCCGCTGGTAGATATCCTAGAAACCTCAAAGCCGCCGTCAACAACAAAGCTGCTGCCGTCAACAACCCTTCCAACGCACAAACCCTAACCCTAAAACCTTCTCACCCCTTTTGGCCGCTAAACCCTAACTCCACCCCTTTAAATCTCCCTCTCCCGCAAGCAGTCAGCCTTACCAAACCGGCGTCCATCCTTCCCTTGAACCCTAAACCTCTATCACCCTCTTTCTCTTCTAAACCTTCAACCCTAACCTACAAAGACATTTTAACCAAAGGAACAACAATGAACCTCCTTCTCGGATCCAGAGGTCCTCCTCCACCTTTTCATCCGTGTTGTCTGATTGAGGCCTATAGGGGGGGGGAGGGTTAAAAGGCCTAATGTGCGGAAACGTGAATATTTGTATTTTTAGGATTATATATATATATATATATATATATATATATATATATATATATATATTGTTTTTAGACTTTTATTGATGGTTGTTTGAATACTAATTAACAAAGAAAAATAAATAAACAACAAATTAGAGTAAATAGAAAAATAAAGAGATACCGAACACACAAACCTGTTGACGAAGTTCGGCGATGTGGTTGTGTTAGCCTTAACCACCCGTTTACTCACTAGCGGCCCTTACCGCGTTCACGAGTTGCCTACTCTCCGGGACTTGCCTTGCGGCTCCGATTTCACTAACAAACAAGATCGATTACAGGACCTCGAACCACCGCTCGTCTTATAATAACCTTGACGAATCGATGGAGCAATAACTTACAATACGATCTCAATAAACTCAACAAACAAACACGCGCAATACGCTCAAGACTCCACTAATCTTACTTTAAGATTTAGAATAATTTAGCCAATATTAAGAAGAGAGTTTTTCTGTCTTTTCAATTGAAAATTCGTCAAAGAAACTGAGTAGGGCGGCCCCCTTTTAAAGGAGGAAAGAACAGCCCTCAAAAATGGAAACCTGAGCAGTTCCGTTGCCAACGGACCAGTTCCGTTGCCAATGGAATGCAAAAACAGAAGGAAATCAATGAGGATTTCAAAACAAACGGCTATATTCCTGCAGTTTCGTTGCCAACGGACTAGTTCCGTTGCCAACGGAACTCACGAAACAATTTTTCAGCCAAAACTCCAGGAAGAAGAAAATGACAACGGGGAGGTCCGTTGGCAATGGACTGGATCCGTTGCCAACGGACTGCTTCCGTTGGCAATGGACTCTGGGTCCGTTGCCAATGGAACTTCCGTTGCCAATGGAACTAGGTCCATTACCAATGGAACTAGCAGAAATTGAATAAATTGCAGATTTTACTCTCTTTTTAGTACAAATTAAATTACTTACTTCACACAACACACTAGAAGACTAAATAAGCTTGCTGCCACGCCTTGAAATCCTCTCTGTAAATCCTTTAAAAGCGTGACGATTTCTAGTCTTCCCGAGATCAGATAGATGCTTCCATTCCGTTGAAATCTCCATTTCCGAAAACTTGAATGTGTGACATTCTGAGCTAATAAGACATTCTCAAACAAGATTAGTAATTACGGAATTATTTTAAACATCATCAAACCGAGAACAACAATCCGGTCTCACCTCTGGAGAACCTCCCCCTCTCGCCAAACCCGTTGAACCCCCCATGGCGCGGGCGGTGCTTCAAATGTCTGCGTAAAGGGCACCGGGCGCGTTTCTGCCGGTTCCCTAAGAGATGCGTCCGATGTTTCGGTGAAGGACACTCGGCCAGAAGCTGTGCTGCCAATTTCGTTACACCATTGCAGCCCTCGCCGTAACCTTCAAACCCTGCCCCAGCACAAACTTCGCCTCAACCCCAAAACCCTATTTTTAAGTCTCCGTTTGTTACGGGAGAGCTATGCCGGAGGACAGACCAATAACAACGTATCACTTCTTATCCACAGATGACGCTCACCATCGAGAGCTTTCCTATCTGGCGAGCGCGGTGGTTGTGAGGACTCCAACAAAATCTAACCTTAATCTTCAAGCTGCACGTGAAAAGCTAGCTCTGTTCTGGCCGGACTTGGTAGACTCTTCCGGCATCACCCATTGGTACGACGACTTCTTTCTTCTCATTCTACCTAAAGGGATGAGTCGGGAGAAGTTCATAGGTGAATGTCCAGAAGTCTTGACGAATGAAGGCTTCGAGTTGACGCCATGGAGTCCTGGACTTCGTGGGCGTGCTTTGAACTTTAGATACAAGATTTGTTTGGATGCTCACCAAGTGCCTCTACAAGGATGGAGAGCGGTTGATATCGCGCAAGGCGTCAGTTCTTTTGGATACTGTCTCACACATATCACCGTCTCATCTCCGCTCGTTGTAAATTCTCCGTGTCACAATGGCTGTTCACAGCTTGAGTATAGTCCCGATTTACTTGACGTGGGTGATAGATGGCTTTGTGCAGAACCTACCTACAACGGTGGTTCAGTGGACTGATTTTCAGCCGGAACTAGGTTCAGATATCTCTTCTTCTACTGAACATTCTTCCGGTTCCCATAGAGATTTTGAAGAACTTGACTCTTTGGAGGTCTTGAGAGCTAACTCAGAAGAAGACTTGTTCAACCGAATCCCCTCTTCAAACTCCTCCGAGGATTCCTTTGAGAAAGAATATAGACCTCGTTGGTACAACCATCAAGGTGGTGGCATGATCCTAATGATCGAGTCAGTTGCAAGAGAGTTAGCCTCCGGCATTGAGTGTCCCGTAAAAAGGACGTGGGTTTTAGAAGAGATAGAAAAAGCAAAAGAGAAATCGATCAGAATGGGAGAAGAAAAGCTTTTGAAAGAAATCGAAGGAGGGAGAACTGAGTCCGTCAAAACTCTTCCCCCTACCGCCGGTGAACTGGAGATTCAACCATCGGACACAACTCCGGTAACTCCTGACGTGGGATTTGTGCTGGAAAATTCTGCAGCCGATGACGTGGATGTTTTGGATGAGGTGGACCAATCAGGAGAAGGGGATGTGAGAAGTATTGTTAATGATTATTTGCATGGGGGACGAAATGGGGTACACGAATGAATTGCAGCCTCCAATGATTGAGGAAAATCATTGCATTCATGACGCCGTTTTTCCAGAAGTACCAACGTTAAAGACCGTGCAGAAAGGGATAGTAGAATTACTGAGCGGATTTGACGGAGTCAAAGAAGAAAATGCTGTATCTAGCAATAATGAGAAGGATTTAAATATGAGGGCTAGCTCTAAGTTGAATCCGATTGGGCCTGATGAGTTTATAGCACAAGTTCGAAAGCCCATTGAGATCCTACAAGCTGGACCGAAAAATAAAATTCTGAGGAAAGAGCCCACTGAGGGTAAACTTAGAAGAAAAAGTGAGAGGGTTATGCAAATTTCTGTAGCCCGTCTTGACTCATTGACAAAAGACACCCTTCTCAAAAGAAAAAAATGGAAGCTGAGTGCTCATCTTCGACTCAAACTAAAAAAGGAGGAGTAGACTCATTGAATCAACAGAACCTCTTGGAGCATGCAATGGCAAATGATAAAATCAAGGAAGTAGTAGAAGAATGTCAAGTTTCTCTAGATGAAGAGGGGCTGTTGGCGCTGAATAGAGAGCTCGAAATGGAGGAGATTGAAGAGCGTTAAGAGTCAGAACAGTCGGTTGTTAAGAGTTAAAGAGTTATTATTATTCAATGAATTTTACAAATCTTTCTATTTTAAGTTGGAATGTAAGAGGTTTGGGTGAGGAAGCTAAATGTAATTCAGTGAAGAGTGTAATAAGAAATTTGAATTGTAATTTAATTTGTCTTCAAGAGACAAAATGGGCGGTGAATTCTCTATTTTCTTTAAAGAAAGTGTGCCCTCCATGTTTCTCTCAAGGTGAATTTAAGGATGCGAATGGATCTAAGGGGGGTATTTTGATTGCATGGCGTCGTAATTTCTCTCTTTTTTCTTCTGTGGTTTCGAACTACTCTCTCTCAGTTATTCTAAAAAACTCAGTAGATGGATCGGAATTCCGGCTCACTTGTGTTTATGGGCTGACAGAAGACTCAGAGAAGCAGGATTTTTTAGATGAATTAACGGCTTTACGAGATCAATCCGAGTTACCAGGGATCGTATTTGGGGATTTCAACCTCATGAGAAGTTTAAATGAGAGATCTTCAGGATTGGGAGATGTTAATACTTGTTTTGCCTTAAACGAGACTATTAACTATTTGGACCTAATTGAGATCCCTTTTGTTGACAGAAAGTTTACGTGGTCGAACGGTAGAGAGGAACCTTCTCTCTCTAGAATTGACAGGGCCTTTATCGATCACTCTTGGCAAGGAGTTTTTCCTAATATCTCGCTTTCTGCTTTGTGCAATACTACCTCGGATCATGTGCCGTTAAGACTCGTTTCAAAAGGGAAATAGAACTCGAAGAATTGCTCGTTTTGAGCTCAATTGGATTCTAAGAGCTGAAACACGAGAGTTGATCAAGGAGTTGTGGGGAGAAGAAAGTTTGAGTGAGTAATCGGGGCTTAACCTTATGCTTAAAGCCCAACGTACGATCAAGGGCTTGCATAATTATTTTTCTGGCAAGAGGCGAAAGAGTGAGATAAATGAGAAGTTGAGAAAATGCAAGAAGATCATTGAGTTGTTAGACAAGGCAGAAGAAGGGAGAACTTTAACATTTCTCGAAAGAAAATTGTGAATAGCTTGCAAAGTGGCGATACGTGAAGACGTGAACCTGCAAGAATGGAAGTGGAAGCAGAGATGTCAAATTAGATGGTTAAAGGAAGGAGATGAGAATACTCGATTTTTCCATCAATTCGCCTCAAATAGGAGACGTAAAAACCGTATCCATCAAGTTGAGGTTGAAGATGAACAAATTACTGAAGATAAACGAATCCGAAGAGCTTTCGTAGACCACTTCAAAAGATTCACAGGTTTGGAGGATAACAATTTGGTCTCTTTTAATTTTAACATGTTGTTTCCTAATGTGCAGGGACTTGGTTCCTTGTGCACCGAACTATCCGAAGTAGAAATTCAGGGTGTCGTGTTTTCTTTACCAAAGTGGAAGGCTAGTGGGCCAGACGGGCTTCCAGGTGAATTTTGGGCTAAATATTGGGAGATTGTCAAAGGTGATCCTATGCGCTTTGTACGAGACTTCTTTCATTTAAAGGCGGATCTTTTCAACCTTAATCGAGCTGGCATTGTTCTCTTATCGACCCATTAGCATTATCAATGGCCCACTAAAGATCATCTCTAAAGCTCTCGCCAACCGTTTGACCCCCTTCATGGTTGACCTGGTGTCACCCGTCCAATCCGGTTTCATAAGATCGAGGTCAATTGCGGATTCTTTCGCGGCTGCGAGAGAGGCCCTCCACCATCTCTCTTCCACCTCTACCCCCTCCTTTCTCTTCAAAGCTGACTTCTCGAAGGCTTTCGACACTCTTAGCTGGAAATTTATGTTGAAGATGCTCCACTCTCGAGGTTTCCCATCTAAATGGCTTTCGTGGATGAACTCCTTGTTCTTAAGTTCTAAATCAGCAGTGTTGATCAACGGAACGCGTTCGAGGGTGTTTAGCCACAAAAGAGGAGTTCGACAGGGTGACCCTTTATCGCCTTTAATTTGATGGTGTTATGCCCTAGGCCAAAGTGTTTCTGACCTAGATGATGGATTGTAATAACAAACATAATATTTATTCTAAGATATTTCATATAATATGTGCGTATAGGTTATTTTAATATAATTAAAGTAGACCATGAATATGCAATTCAGCTTTATATCATCAAAGTGCGTGACTTTGATAGTAAAACTATAAAGTATTATGAATGCTATTCTAAATCGTCCCTGGTCATTTATAGGATATTTGTGGAGACAAATATACTTGCGGATATAAATAAATATATATATTTATATACAAGCTATAAATGTACACCAGTATATTAGTTGACTGATGATTATGTTTTACTGATCATGGATAAATAGTTATCAAGTCATTAATATAGGTATATGTTAGAGACCATATACTGGACTGACCCGCCATAAGAATGCTACATGTTTTACGTCATTAGCGATTCTTGTAACATAAAGTATTTATGGTCCTTTGACCTGAGATTGTCTCGGTTCCCAACATGAGTAATTTTATACTTTAATATAATCTAACACTGCCTTTAACCGGGTAGTCATAACGGTTATAATTAGGTATACAATGAATCATGTAGAGGGATGAGTGCAATCAAGACGGGATTTGTTCCTCTCATAAATGAGAGAGATATCTTTAGGCCTCTTGATGAATTGAACTGAAGAAATGTATGGCCATACTCAAATGAATTAATAAGAGTTATTAATGTTATTTGTTCTTATTCAGTTTAATTCGGGATCAAGAAATATTAATTCGATTAATATAAGGATGGCGTCTTACATGCCTTATGATCGATATAGATATCGTGTGACAAAAGGACTAAATACGTGATTGTTGATTAGGTAAATCGGATCACCGATATTCACTTAAATTGGGTAGTCATGATGGCTTGCTAGAGTCCGCTCATGATTTATAGACTGTCAAGTCTATTGCCAACATTAAGTGAACCTGCAGGGTCACACACAAAGAACAAACTGAAACGGGCACAGAAAATCCTAGCGACTTATATGATGAGTTGCATAGGAATGTCACAAAAGATATTGTCATCTTATGTGATAAGATGTGATATATATGTATATAAAGACTATGAGCACACAAGATCATGTAAGCTAGAAGAGTCTAGATGATGATATGTGGATAATGATGAGTGATGTCATACACATCTTTTAGTGTGAATAGACATGACTCTTCATCTCTATATAAGGACATAGAGGGCTCTAAATTCATTGTACCAAAAAGATTCTCTCTCTCATTATTTCTCATTCTCTTTTGTGAGACAAAAAGAGAGAAAATATCCTTTCTCATTTGTGTGACAAAATTACTAAAGGGTGCTTTCCTTTTATATGATAAAATGAAAGGGTGCAATCATATGAGAGAATTATACATCTTTTGTGAGACAAAATAAGAAGAAGAAAAAGAGTTTTCTTGTGCAAGAGAAGAACAAGCTACTAGCATATATATTGTTCTTCTTCCCGTTTTAAGAAGTTTGTTCGTGTGGACACCGGTAGAGGCGTTCGTACTTTCGGCGCTTGTGATCTATTCGACCTAAGAAGATGAGAATGGGTTGTTGAGAGTTTCGGTGGAGACCGATTGCGTGTGTGGTAGATGACTTCCGCACGATCCGACCTGGACGGCCTAGACGGACGTAAAATCGGTTAGGACGGTAACCGGTTTAGAGGCGCATGGACAACACGCATGGTTTGAGCGTCACGGATTAAGCGTAATCCGAAAGGTATCTTTAAGATTTATTTCTTTGATTTAACCGATACGCATGGGTCCTCGGATTGGTTTTGGACGAAATTTTTTGTTTTCCGCTGCGTTATGCACGTCCGAAACCAACATAATTTTCGTCTTGGCCGCGGATGCCCTTCAGCGAATGATGAACAACGTTTTCCCCTTCGGACAAAATGCTCTCCTTTCGAATGCATTGACCTTTCAATATGCAGATGACACCAATTTTTTGCTCCGTTTTGCTGATGACGATATTTTTCGGTTCAAAATTCTCGTTCAGACTTTCTCCCTCATCTCTGGTCTTAAAATTAATTGGGAGAAAAGTGAGATAGTTCCGATAAACCTCTCTGCGGAACAACAAGAAAAACTTATTTTTGCCTTTCGTTGAAACCTGGCCGAGTTCCCCATAATCTATCTCAAAATGCCTCTGACGATTAACAAACCCCCCAAATCTAGCTACGCGCCTCTGATCGACAAGTTTTCCAAGCGCCTACCTAGATGGAAAGGTTTGTTTCTCTCGACGGCAGGCCAAATCACCTTGGCAAAAACGGTGTTATCTTCCTTGCCAACATATTTTATGCAATGCTTTAAACTCTCCATCTGGGTCATCGAAGAAATGGAGAAGATTCAGCGCCAATTCATATGGAAAGGTAGTTCTCAAACTGGGGTTCATTTGGCGAGTTGGGAGCTCCTGATTACTCCTAAATGCAACGGAGGTTTGGGTTTGCGAGACCTCAAACTTCACAATATTAGCCTCCTTCTTAAATGGTAGTGGAATTTCTATCGATCTAAAGACTCTATCTGGACTCTAATAGCAAGGAATAAGTATGGTCCGTCAACCTTTCCTCTTACGCGTATGAATAGGCAAGCTTCTTTTTTCTTTTGGAAAGATCTCTTGGGAATTCTGAACATTTTTGTTCAGGCAGTTCATTCAAATGTCGGAAATGGACTCGCCACTAGCTTTTGGCACCAATCTTGGATAGATGTCATTCCGCTAGCAAAAGCTTTCCCGTTCCTATACTCTTTTTCGGAGGCTAAAAATATTACTGTTGCAGAAGCTCTCACGCATGGTAATTGGGATTTAATTCTGCGGGATGACCTATCTCTACAAGTAGAATGCGAACTTGTGGCTCTAGAAGCCTTGTTGGCTGATTTCACCCCCTCGATGGATGAAGACACTTGGGCGGTTCTGGGCTCAATACCGGGCAAATTTCCAGTGTCAAAAATTTACAACTTCTTAACTTATGGAGGAATTAAGGTGGAAAGGGCAATAGCAATTTGGCAGTGGAATATTCCTGCAAAAATTAAGTTTCTACTTTGGTTAATCTTACGAAATAAAGTCTTAACGGGAGAAAATTGGTTGAAAAGAAGAGGTGACGGTCTAGGTCTATGTGTATGTGTATGTTGTCCCACTTCCAGCTTAGAATCAACAACTCATCTTTTCTTTGAGTGTTTTTTTGCTAAACGAATATGGAATCGAGTATTAACGGTTTGGAGAGTTCAACAGCAAGGTATTCACATCCAAATGAGCAACTGGGATTGCGCAATTCCTCAGACGGACAAAGAACAAAGGAGAAAATGGGAAATATGGGGGGGATGGACATGCTGGCATATTTGGATATGTCGTAATTTTGCAAAATTTCAAGGTGCAGTAGCAGAGGAGGAAGAATATTTTTGGAACATCAATGCAAGTGTTATAGATCCATTGCTTAATTTGTGAGGATATAAATGTAGTAGGCTAGCTGATTGTATTTTACCTTTTAATTTAGTTCTAGTCAGTTGGTTTAGAGAGTGTTGTTTATGTATTTTTTTGGGGTTCCAGGATGCATCTCGATGCAGGCCTGCATTTGTAATTTGTCTCGCTTTTAAATGAAAAACAGGGGTTTCACTACCCCCTTTTTTCCTTCAAAAAAAAATGTGAGTATTATGATCTAAATTCTGTTGATCAAAATCAAGCATATTTTCATATGCATTTCAGATTAATCGTTACACAGATCTACATATAAAATGTGTATTTTCATATCTACTGTCATATATCTATTGTAATTATATATTAAAGCTATTAGAAATTCAGTTTCAAATTTGATTATTATGATCTAATTGCTAACAATTTAAGTACATTTTCATATGCACTTTAAATTAACCCATACATAGATCTATATACAAAAATAACGAAAGATCAACACCCCTTGATGCTTAGTGGAATCACGCGTGCTGGCATGACTCTTTGAGTCATGAGATACTAAAGCAACCATTAGATTTTTCTCATTTGGTAATTAAATCTCTCTTTTATTTGATGCTTTACTCCTTTAAGTATCTATTACCATAACCAATTATGTCTAATCAATGTTCGGTCCCTTTTGATACCTAATTAACGGCTCTTTGTCCCTTTGTTTGCCATAATACTCCCCAACCACAGAATTTTAAATTTTAAAGGGCACAAATGTGTAATAAAATAGAAAAGGACATTCATCATCACAATTGCTAATTTAGTGTTAAGTGCTTTCTTGCATCATTAACGATAATTAGGGTGTTAAATTAATCCGTGCCAATTATTTTATTTTGATTTTACTTTGTATGGGCTTTACGTTTGGGCCTTTTCATATGATGAAATGGAATAAATGAAGGTTAAATAACATATATACCACATAAATAACTTGGATGCATGTCTATTTTTTTTTTTTAAATATACAATTAAATGATTTGCAGTTAAATTTAACTCATAAGACCAAATGCAACATCATCTGCAAAACCAAAGGCATATTGCAGCTATTAAAACTACCAGCATAATAAAATACCAGCATCACACCAATCCAGAAGACCAGCACCATTATTTTGTTGATCACTATCACCAATCTAAAATAAAACTATCTGATTGTCACGTCAAAACATACAACACTTCTCTCATCATCAGTATCCTCATTTTGACCCGGAATCTAAAATGGATAAAAACATGATAATCAGTTCATATATCCATATATTTGTTTATGAAGTATTATTTTCTTTCAAACAATACTAATTTCCTCTCTTTTATTTACCAATTTCAGTTAGAATGAAACGGAGAATCCATTCTCCAACAATGTATCATATCTGATCATGCATCAAAAGCAAAGAAATAAAAGTTATCGCTCCGAATCAAGCCATCTTCATCATCTTCGCCTATTGGAATTTCAATTTCATAATAGTGATCCGGTATTTCCTTTTGGATTTCAAGCGCAAGCATCCCATCCATTGCCTCTTCTTCAAAGGGAAAACCCGCAAGAAGACGGACCAAGCCTACCGAATTAAAATATTCAGTAGGATTTGTGTTGAATCTCAGTGTTTCGCAAGTTTTTTACACGATCTGTTCAAAATTGGCCTCGTGTATCGTCTGTAGCAGAATTTTAGGTTTTTGGTTAAAAACCTTTTTGGAGCATATGAAAACGTTTCGCTTCCCAAGCTATGATTGTTTATATAATGCTTAACAAGAAAAAAGAAAAAATTATAAAGTTGTCAAATATAATGTAATTTTATAATTGAACTGAATGTCATTAATAGAAAGAGTACATGAGAATTTGTTTTGATTTTCTCTAATTTCTCATGAAAAGAAAGTATGCTCCAGTGCTAATTACAAATTCAACACAAATCTGGATTCTTCCCATCAACTCTATATTTATATTTATAGTAGGTTCTCATATTATTTGCATGCCAGAAAGTACATGGTCATGCAAAAAACATGTTTGACTCGAGACTGATCAAACTTAATTAGCCAACTCAGATTCATAATCTAGCTTAATATCTCTTTCATTCAACCACGATCTTTTTAAAATTATGAAGGGACCAGGCATGGCATAAGTATGGGCCTAATCACATTTTCCCTGAACACATGCAGAAGCAGAACTAGCCCTAAGCATTATTGATGTAAGAGGGCTCCTCCAGTCGAATGGTCATAGATTTAAGTATAGTAAGGATGTTTCCCAACAATCATATAGTTGTAGTGACAGAGCATGAGGGGGAAAATCTTAATATAAGATGAAGAATTTGGAATGGAAGAATACTCTCATTTGGGGGAGATTAACTCTAATCAATGCGGTACTTCTGTGGTTAATGTTCTTACCTAATAATATATTGTGTAGTATAAAATTGTAAAATATAATAATGTATCGTAAAGTAGTAACATAAAAATAATATGGGCTCTCTGTTTAATTTTGATTTTGATTTTTATGGGCTTCTGTTTGGGCCTTTACAGATGGAATAAGAAAGTTAAAAAACGAGGCATAATATATAATTAACTTGGATGAACATCTCTCTTAGAAAAAACATATTATACTAAGTATATATAAAAACTGGCCATTTTGTTGACACGTGTCGCAACCTCAACCAGCTGTAATATCTGACCGTTCATATGAAATCTAACATCCAGCATGAATAATGGCTCGGTTCAACAGAGCAAGCCAATTTTCCAGCCCAAGTCCATAACAAATAACTTAGTCAATGCTTTTAGAAAGTGGGATTATATAAAAATCTCATTTTACCTAGATTTATGAAGGTGGGACTAAAGTTAAACTACATAACCGGAAGAAAAACACAAGCAAACACGGCAGATTTTTTGAATGAACCTGTTTCATGTACTCGAAAATTAGTACAATGTATGGTTTACATGAACCGATTCCACGCATAAACTATTTGAGTGGATTTTGAAGTTATTAATAGTTTCTGCGAATACAAAAAGGTGAAAAACTATGCAGCGGGTCAAAATTATTTAACACTTAGACGGCTACACGAAAATCCACAGAGATTCAGTCACAAAAAATCCAGTGAAGACTGAATATATAAACGTAAAACTGGAGATCTCCAATTTTTGTTTTACACTTTCTATCTCCTTCGTAAGAGCAATTCTCCGTCCCTCTATCACTCTCTTTGCAAATTTTTGTACAGACCCCTCAAAACATAGTAAATATCAAATAATTTTTCAGAACTCACTTTTTTTATTTAATCAAAATAAGTTATTACTCATTTTAAATATTTCACTCATTTTTATTGCACATTTCTATACCAACCCTTCAAAAAACATAAAATCTCAAAATTATTTCTCAAAGGTGATGATCAAATTTTCATTTCCAAATAATATTTTAAAAATAACAAATATTTGATATAAATCTATAAAATGCAACGAAGAATGTTGTATTTTTTTTTGCTTTGATTTTTGTTAAAATTATCTTATTTTAATCACTTATTATCAGAATGACAGAGTAATGTAATACAACCCAAAGCGGAGCGAGAGGACATCCTAGTACAATTAAGTGGTGGTGGTCAAATTGAACTCAAATATCTTTCTAATCATATCTAGTTATCAAAGCAAATCTTAATTTTTCTTCTATTTCTTTAATTTCACAAACATTAAAATACAATACAAAACTAACCTAACAATACAACAAATGACTCAACACAACCTACATCCCTAAAACAACATATGGAACACATCAACACATCAATGAATCTAATAAAACCAGACACCCATATCCAAACACACTAAAACTTGTTGGACTTGGTAACAAATTTATTATTTTGCAAATAAACACTTTTTATAACAAACAAAACCTAATATATAAACGGAATAATGGCACGCCTCGATTTTGGATAATCCTCAAATTTCTGTTTATACCATCTGTGTGTTTCTGCTGCTGCAAACCCTAAATTCACCACCTGAGTTATTAAAATAAAAAGAGAGGGGTGAAAATGCAAAATAATAAAAAAATAAAATAAAAGCTGTGAAGTTTAAAATGAAGACGTTTAATTATGAAATACCACAAATATGAAAAGGAGCCAAATTGTAATATCAGATCCACCACTAGCTACTAATATTCCAGCATATATTACCTACAAAATAATCAAATAAAAGTATACTAATAAATATTACTTTCTGACATGATAATTAATTTATAAATAAATAGATTATAAATTAATATAATATACTTACAATTTCAGCAAAATAATGTGGACAAGAAACATATTTAAACCAATCACCATACGGAATCACATATTCATCCGCTCCTTTATTTTCCCTCAAGGAACCCTTCAAACACAAAAAAAAAATACAAAAAACATAAACATTATATTTCAACATAAAAACCGTAATTAAAAAAAATCAAAGAACAAACTTACAAGAATTGCATGGCATCTAAATTGATGTATCGATCCCCAAAAGAAAATCAACGCACCAATCAGATGCCGCCAGCTCAGCCCAAGAAGAGGTTTGACTAGACCAAAAAAGTCAACATTCAAATCCGGCATTCTTGCTCTCCCTTTTACTATAAACTCCTCAATTTGACCTTTCATAAAAAACATCGCCTCATTTATACAAGGACTCGCAATAGAAAGAGGCACCATTATATAAAAACTACAAAAAAAAAATTATAAATTTTTGTTAATTCATCGCCGAAGTTTAAGATCGAATCTTGGTGAATAAATGAAGCAAAAAACTTACAATAAACCAGTTAAATATCCAAGAATATGCAGGCGAGCTGAAGGGCTGTAATGGAACACATTTAACGTCTCGTGTAATCTTCTCAAAACCTGAATCTCCATTAATAACAGAAGAAATACAGTTTGCCACGCGAGATTCTTCTCTTTTAAATTGATTGAAGGGGTATTTTGGAAGAAATTATTTGATCCGCCAGTTAATTGGCTCACAATGGTGGAGAAATTCAAAGAATCGGAGGATAAATGGGCGAATTTTGTATATGCGTACAGCCAGATTGAGAGTAGTAAAACAGTTGTGAGGATTGATCCCACGATGTAGAAATGCAAGAAGAATCTTTGCGGAACAGTGAATTTCTGCAAGAGATTGGAAGTTTGAGGTAATGAACAGTAAAAGGGGGAAACGAAATATTATCAAGAAGTAAACTTTTTTGTTAATTCAGAAATAAAATTCCACTAGTGAAATCAACTGGAAGTAATAGCTCACAAATTCGAGCTTCAAGTGGACAATAAACACGAAAGTAAACCCCAAAAAACCCATCACAAACAAATTCAGCTCGAAAAGGAGGTAAAGAACAACTCACACTAGAACCCTTCAAGGTTTTTCCTCTTGCAGCAAACCCCATAACTCTCCTATAAACAAACCCCATGAAAGGCAAAGGAAGAGAAGCCACGACAATGGGCAAAATCGCAGCCGCCCAAGCCAAACGCAGAATCCCGGCCAAACCAAACACCGACTCCATTAATCACCCAAAATCCCAAGAAGTAAAGAATTTATATAAATGCGCCTGGATGCTGTATTAGAGAAGAGGGGAAGTAATCAGAATCAGAATGAGTGGCGAGATTATCACGCATGGAAGTGGATTGATTGATGCTCGGATAGAGAGGAAGGAGAAGAAAAGGAGGACGAGTGAGAGGACGCAAAGAACAACCCATCCCGTGTTGCCGCGTCAGCATGATGGACGGCTCAGATTGATTGATCAAGGAATTATTGGGCTTCCAGGTGTTTGGTTTCTAGAAGTTTCTTATTGCCACGTCATTCGAATAAAAGGCCCAAGCCCAATTATAAGGACCCAAACGCTCATCCTTATGAAAAATGACTTTTTTTTTAGCAGTACTTTTTTGAAAAATAATTTTGAGAGTAGAACTTATGCATAAAAAATTAAGTAATTAGCACTATCGTCAATTATTCTTGCGGTATAAAATCGTCAAAAATTCTGGCGGTATAAGTTATTTTTTTATTTTTTTTGAACTCCCGAATAAAAAAAAATGAAAAAAATGGCCTGTACCGTCAGCTAATCCGGCGGTAGTGCTAGATGGCCAATTTTTTTGAAATGGATGCTATTCCATCAATTAATTTTCAAAACAGTGTTACTTTAAATAAATTCTAAAAAATCATGGTCTATTTAAATTACCATTGCAGGCTAAACCATATGATTGTAGTTACGAACACATGTAAAACATAATACATAAAGCATATATATATTTAAGCACAATATAGAAGAGGAGCTCATTACATTACACATGACTGAGCTCACTGCAACTCAAGGGAAACAACATGTAAATGCCCCCCACAATCATAAATCAATACATACCACGAATATATAAAAATAAAAAAACATGACTTTGAAAAACAAAAAAATGAGGTCAATTAGACAAAATATTATGTTGTTTCTGAGCTCAATAACTCGGTAAATGTCGCAAACTCATCCTTATCGTTTTCTTGCAGTAAAAGTTGTACCTCTTCAGATTCACGACTAATGCAATTATTCCAATCAGCTGAAAACTCGACCTGATCTGAACTGAATCTTTCTTCTGGACTCAGTTGAGACGCGACAAACTTGTCAAGTGCTCGCCAATCAGTTGCATTAGCCAAAACGGGCAACGGGTTTGCGTTTGGTTGAGACACAAGTGGAGGTGTGGGGCTTTGAAGCTCTGGCACTTGTATTGAGTTGTTATTATTTGAGTGAGATAAGAATGTGAGGTTGTCAAACTCAGTCTCCTTCTTGCAAAGAAGATTACTTAGATTAGGGTTTGGTAATTTGTTTTGCATGTAGTGAAGAGGGTTAGGCATCATTGAGTAGCTCGAGTCCCACATGTCGGTTAAGCTTCTTGAAGGATGATAGGACGTTGCGCGTTTTTTGAAGGCTCGACATATTACCCAGCCTTCTTCCTGTAAAAAATTATTAAATGGAGAGAATGAATTAGGAATAAAGATCAAATATTATAGAATAAAAACGGCATTTTTCTGATATAAAGTATAAATTAGAGTGCCTCTTTTAAATGATGCTTTTTTTTAGACTTGACATGGTTTATTTAATAATGGAAACGGTTACAGTACTTTTTGGATGCTTAATGAATATGACATATATAATTTGCATACAAAAATTAAAATTAATTATATTTATCTTAAAAGGCATAATATGATTCTTTTGTTTATGTTATTTCTTACTTGTGGTGGTGCATTTTCGTCGGTTTCAAGCCGATATTCATGCATAATCCATTCAGTTTTCTGGCCATTAGGCGCTCTTCCTTTGTAGAAAACTAAGGTTTTTCTCATTCCTATGAGTTTGTTCTTCTCATGAACTGCCTTGTCTCGCCCTGTGGCCTTCCAAAATCCTGCCAATGTTGCTCTGTTCGTTCGGGTTCCGGTAGGATACTTCCTATCCTTGTGACTAAAGAAGTACCAGTCACTTTGTTCTTCATATCCAATCCTACATCTCTCTACAAACACAAAAATGTCAATAAATCTATGGAAGATCAATATATGAACTTTATAAAAATAAAAGACATGAATGACTTTGCATCTCATAATAATCTAACCTTGAAGATCCCATGGTTCTATCCTGTAAAGATCAATGTCTTTTATTACATCAAGATCTATCTTTTGAGAAGCCACCTTCTTCTTGAGGTAGTATCCAACGAGTTCTTCATCAGTTGGATGAAACCTAAAGCCAGGAGGAACACATGATTCCATTGGCTCCATCATCTAGACAAAATGTACAAAAACTAGCTGTAAATAATAACGCCCTAGTTAAATAATAATTTAAAAAACCAAAAATGAATTAGTTTATATCAAGATGCATTAGGATGAGAGCCTATACAAAGTCAAGACAAGAAGGTTATTTTTGTCTGCTTTAAAGCTGAAGACTAGCTGTGATGTGTCACTTCAGTGTTAGATTTCTAGTCGTTTCTATGAAGAAAGTCTGGAAATGATTCCGAGACATGGTACAAACCTCATGATTATTTTGTCTCATGTAGGAATGGTGGAATGGAAAGGAAGAACACGTGAGAAATTTAGTCCAAAAGAAATTATTACTTTCTTTGAGGGAAAAAGAGTGTGAAGAAATTTTTCATTAATATGTAAATAAAATAACATGTGTAAAATAAAATCCTTTTATGATTAAAACGTAAATGAGAAAATCCATTGAATACAGCAGAAAAGATTAAGAACAAATATTTTCCAGAAGTAGCTCATACTTAATTTTCAGTTAATTCCTTAAAAAGAGTCAACTAGCTTGGTAATGGTGAAACAAAGTTGACTGTTCGTCTTTCAAAAAAATAAAATAAAGTTGACTGCTCCAATTTAAAAGTAGGGTTGAAAGACAATTCCTGTGTAATATCTCCATTACTCTAAAGTGCAACATCTTGAAACTTTAAAGTTTATTAGAATAACTCTATCAAATATTATAGCTAGCACAATAAAACCCTAGGTTATATGATATGTCAAATAATACAACAAAAAATTGTTAATCTCTTTGACTGCTCAAGGATCATAGATCAAAGGAAAGAATATAAGTAACTAAAGAAAGAGAGATCGATACAGCACTTTTCAAATTTTATGAGAATGTTAGAACACAAAAAGAGAAAAGGGGAGCCAAAAGAGGAGAAGACAAATGGCTGACTTATCACTAGGAAATGTAAGCACGCGCTTTCTCCTTGTTCAAAAGATTAAAAGGTGGCGTTGAAACAAAAAGAAAACGAAGGAGGAATTGAAGGAAGGCCTTGAGTTGAGCCAAAAAGGTGGCAACTTTTCACTGCACGGTTTTCTGACTGAATTGTTTGTTTGTCTAGGAAATTCTTGACAAGGCTGTGGACCTCGATTCATGTAAAAAGGCCTAACTTTGGCTAGTTCAAGTACTGATTATAATATTGAAGGATATGAATGAGAGAAAGATTTTCTAAGCGACACTACGCTTTGGGGAGTGTGAATACTGTTGATCAGTACTTGTAGGCATGTATCCTAGCTTCTATGTGGGGTAGAGAGAGAGAGAGGAGAGAGAGAGAGAGAGAGAGAGAGAGAGAGCTTGAAAAGCATAACCACATATAATGAGATAAATCCTCATGTAATTCAACAAAAAAAATAAGGATATAAATCATTCCTATTGTACTATATATCTGAAAACATGATTCATCTAAAAAATGGATCAAATTCAACAAGTTTTTTACATGTCCCTAACTTTTAGATGATTAGATATGAATGTAGTATTATTTGATGATTTTGCTTACTAATAAATCCTGACCTCGGTTGTAAGACATCCAACTTTAGCCTTGTTAGTCACGTATAATGTTGCTCGGGAAATAAAAATGATGCACGATTAGTGTCTCAAAAAAAAAAAGAGGATGTGGAGCAAGAAATCAAGAAAAACAAATATATTTGACAGAGAAATCGATCTACATTCTTCGGAAGATAGGGATTTAGTTTCAATATTTTTCTCATACAAATTCTCTTGTTGAATTAATATGATTCAACAAAATCTAATGCATTCTTCAAATCTCCCTATTAAATACGCACCAAGGAAACTCTATAAGAAATACCTTTGCATCTTTTCTTTTCGATAAGATAATCTATTCATCTTGTCACAATGAATGAAAAACAAAAAAACAAATCAACTATTGATCAGGGATGCAACTAAAAGGAATATAAATGATTTATTTTTTGAAGACTTAATATCATAATAATAGCTTAAAAAGAAGTATCATAGAGATTTCTTTTTTGAAGACTTGATATCATAAGAATAGCTTCGAAAGAAGTATCATAGAGCTAGTTATGCTGGATTAATTAGTGCCTGATCTAGCTGAATTTAATCCAGATTCTCATCAATCGTATAGATAATCTAACCACCCTAATTTTTTTCCTAACATTAAATTCCAAATCTTGATTTATCGAAAAAAAACTCATAAAACTCATATATTTTGGTAGCAACTTATACTGGAAAACCTTGCGAGTTGCGACATGAACTATAATGGAACTAGGAAAAATATATTAGTTACAAGACCTAGGAAGAAGATACCTCGCTTTTGAGGAAAGATAATCAAAGATCAAGAAGACAAATAGCAGAGAACTAGAAAGAAAGCAATTAATGTAATCTAATCTAATCTAATCGTCAAGTCACCTAACCAATTGAAGATTTCTATAAAACTCACCTTGTTACGTCTGAACTATAGAGCTGATCCTCTTGAAGACGAAAGGAGATAATGGAAGATGAAAGGAAGAAGAAGAAGGTCTAGGTTAGAAGAAGAAGAGGGCAGAAGGAAAAGGATGGAAGGTATAAAAATGAGAAAAAAGAGGGTTTGAGAGTGGCCCGCTTTTGATTGCGCGTGGGTTGGGAGAATGAAACAAGACGCCCCCACCATTGTTGACGTCAGCCCACACCTTCTTCTCTTTCTCTCTCTCCACCACCTTTTATCTCTCAATTAATTTAGTAGTGCCAATGCCCTAGTCTTATTGATTGAATATTTGGAGTAAAATAGAATGAGTTGAAAAGGCAAAATTTCTTAAATACGGCAGAAACTCCTTAAATTAATACTCGATAAATTAATAAACTCTCTAAAATAATAATTTTCTCCGGTGCCGACATGGGCCCATTATGTAAATTAATAATTTCAATAAAATAATAAAATAATAATTTTTCTGAAGACCCTTATATAAATTTATGGTCCCATCAACATTATAAATTAATAATCTCCTAAAATTACAAAGATAACTAGAATAATTTAGTAAAATATGAATCTAAGTGATCTCTTTTGTACTCACATACTGCCTTACGTATTTGGTCTGTCATAGTTATTTTTTGGACACATTTTAGATGGGAAGCCGTTATATTATTGGGTATGATTTTTAAAAGTTTTTTTTTGTTTATATAGTAGTTATTTTCATCATTATACATTGAACGTATTTAGTTCTAGTAAATTTTATAACTATATTAATAAATTATTTCATGCAGTTTCCTATGTAATTAAATTTATGTAAACTTAAATGTTTGAAAGTATATATTATTTTTAGCAAAATAAATTATTCAATTATATATCTTATCCTGATTAATGTTTTTACAAAATTTCAACAACAAATAATTCATAAAAATGAAAAAAAAAAGTTCAAGTTTACATAGTTACATGTCAATGAAAATCTGGGACTCAAAACTTTTTTTATTTTATTTTGGGAGGACTCAAAACTTTTGTTGATATCAAACATGAATGAAACTTTAAATACGTCTAACTAACAAAAAATAGAACCTTACATCTAATTTATTTTTCTCTTTCAAAGTCATATTTTTCTTTCTTATTTTCTTCTTTCTTTCTTATTCCTTCCCTAAGCTGTTCGGGACTCTTTCTTAATTCTCATCTGTAATTATTCTAAAAACAGTTTTTATTGCTTCAATTAATAAAATCTCAGCGAGGCATTTCGCCTTCAGAAGCTTTAAAAAAAATTATTTTTCTCTTTGATGTATTGTATATTAATATGTTAAAGATCCCCTTTTCAGTTTTCACTGAACAATTAAGCATCATTTTCAGAAAGTTAATTAGTCTAACATCATGCGCATAATTGGTCGGGGATTAATGTTCATTGGGAATCGTGTAGTTTTGTTTGCCACGGTCCTGAATTCTATGTTGCATCTCTTTTCATGTCATTTACCCTATCTACTTATGAAATGAATCACTAGGTTTAATTTTCTACAAGTTTTGCATTATATCTATATATATATATATATATATATTGAATATATGACTAAATACTTTATTTTGAGATCTCATACTTAACCATGTTAGTTATTGAATATGTATTAAATCCGTACAATGATATCATGTAATAAATAAATGTATAAACATATTTTACTGTATATCCAGTAAATAAACTCATTATTTAAATGTATTACCATAGCTTATTGTATGTCCAGTAAATACTAAGATCCAAGTGTATGAAACGACAGACATTACACGAGATAATAAAAGAAAACGTCTTATTTCACAAAAATATGTAATTCAACTTAGTTGCTTGGTAGTTACTAGGAGTGCCACAAAGGATCAGAAACCACTTTATTGTACCTAAAAATATGAAGGGTCATCATCCATCCTCATTGGTTTTACTAATCTGATGATTATGATGGGCTATAAACCCTAGTTAAAGTAAAGCACTCACGCTATGTACAACTTATTCCCTTTACCATAGAGGTCTCAATTACTACAAAAGTAATAATTCATTAGCAACTTATGACTAAGTTAATCAATTCCACTCTTTTATTTTTCATCTATTCTTCGACATTCTTATTGTGTCACAGTCACACCACTTAAATTATTTTAGACGTTAGATTATGAAGTATGTGTAGATCTTAATAATTTCAGATGATTTGGGAACTATGATTTATCATTGACGATTTTTTATGTCTATTACATTTTAATTGAATTTTATATCTTATTTTTATGAACTTCTATGTATTTTAGCAAAACCACATCACTCAAATAATGTAAACCATCTGACCTTTAATCAATATGTAGCGTTATAGTAGACCAAGTTTTTCTGGCGAGTTTTGATTGGTTTAAATGAGTTACTTCATACTTTCTCTTCTTTTTCCTATATTATACAAAAAATATTAGTGATCATTAATATAATGTTATGTTTCTTTTTTGCTTAAAAGATATTGTTTCTCACTCTAAAATATCCATCTCCATAAATACATTTGAATTTTGTCTGGGAGGAATTTCACTATGGTTTCAACTTATATTTTCTCGGAATTATCTAAAGTGGCTATGTGAGAGAATATGTGGGAAAAAATTATGTAAGTGACGATGGAAAAAATATATTTTTAAATAATTTTAGATATATCCTGACAAATTTTATAATACCTCATATTATGGTGGACTTCTACTAGCTCATGATAATTTCTGAATTTTGTTTCTTTTATTTTGCTGAAGTTTTCTCTCATTAATTGCTCATCCTCTTCTAGACAACACACCTACAATCACTACCGGATGATTTTAAGCTTTGTAATTTGACAACTTATAAGTGAATGATATACTTTGAATTTCATTAATAATAATCTGTAAAATTTTGAACCGATTTTCTCCAATAATAAAACTGGAGAAACATAAAAAAGCGACAGACCAAGTCTTAATAGCGACCTTCCATGCAAATGTGTGGTTTGGCGTACATTTTACATTGGCAAAACAAACAAAGAAAGGAGGTACTTAACGTACAAGATACACAATAGATACGATCTAAGACCAATTTTAGATCCGTATCCATACAAAGTCTCATTAAGATCTTAGCTAGATTCTTAATCTCCATTTGAACTCAAACTCAAAAGTTGCAATTAATTAACCAACCTCCCAGCTCAGCACAATGATACAAAAATACATTGAATTAGCATAAAGACGACAAATAGTTTTTTTGTGATGTTCAAAGTCTACAAATAGTTATATTCCAAAGATTTATTTCCGCTTCTTACTCATATGAGCATAACAAGGGTATATAATTAATAATCACAAGTATACTTCAATTTAGTAACATTATGAAGGAAAAAAGAAGAAGAATGATAAATTTCTACCTTTTTATACGCGGTCTTTCATGGCTGGGGCGGTGAGGCGGTGGCCCAATGGCGACAGTCGCCATGATTGAGAGTTCCCCTTTTCAGCTTCTTCTCAAAAAGAAACGATGGCCAATAAACATACATCAAAGCCTCCTTCAAAATCCGAATCAAATTGAGCTCTTTCTTGATGGTGGGCACCACCACACGTCTTATCTTATCTATTTCAAATCCAATTCATTTTCCTAAGTTCAACCATTTACAGTAAATCACTGTATATTTCCAATTAATTACGTATGTAGTATAGTGGGACTGGGTTGGTCGTGTAATTTCAAACTGTGCAAGTTGTCAATGGTATAATAATTAAAACTCGTTTTTTATTATTTATTTGTGGTTTAATTGATTGAGAAAGCACAACGGCAATGAATTTCACAAAGAAAACGAGCGGCCTAAGCTGAACACTTGGTGTCTACTCCTTGTCCCTTTTGGTCTTCTTGTGATCTTCAAGCTTCTAACTTTCTTTCATGGCGTATCATTACCCTCCAAAATGATTGACATACTTGAAATATCCCAAAAGGAAATACTTCTTTATTTCAACACTAAACCTGTTGAAAGCTACAATTCGATTAGCCCGTAAAAATGCAATTATTTTATTTCGCGACGGTTAGTAAAATTTAAATCAATAGACAGGTTTCAAAATTAGAAAGGATTTGGAGCTGGAGAGATCTTGATAAAGAAAATCATTGGCCCAAGAAGGAAGTTGAGAGAAGTATTTCAAAAAAAAAGGAAGATGAGAGAAGATAAGGAGCTTTTTATGATTAATGTTTAGGTGTCAAAACAGATACTTGTTGGTGGAGAGAAATTATAGCGATATACGTTTCCATACTCCATTGTACTCACAATTTCACATGCCAACATTACATTACAGGATTGGTCTAACAGTGAAGAAATTGCATTTAAAAAGAAAATAGAATAAAAAAGTCAGAATCAAGAAAAGATCAACAGAGAAGAGAGATTGGAAGAAGATGAACATGGCTTGGACCATGTGAATTCTGAGTAGTGGGGTATCCTTCAAAGTCAACTGTTTGTTCATGATTGAGCATAAACAAGAGAATAAATTGGGCCTCAAAAATTGAAAATTATTAGTCCTCTATATAAATCGTGGCCCAAAAACTAACAGGATGTCGGGCTGTCAATTGCAGATTCATTTCCTACAGATTAACAAGAAAAAAAATGTACAATCCAGGGAATTTATGATGTTTTAAAAAAGGCTAATCCAGGGAATTTATGAAGTACTAAAAAAAGGCTAATTCAGGGAATTTATGATGTATTATAAAAGGCTAATCCAGGGAATTTATGATGTATTAAGAAAGGCTAATCCAGGGAATTTATGATGTATTAAAACAAGGCTAATCCAGGGAATTTATGAAGTATTAAAAAAGGCTAATCCAGGGAATTTATGAAGTATTAAAAAAGGGCTAATCCAGGGAATTTATGATGTATTAAAAAATAATATTATTTTGAGGATGTATTAAAAAATATTGAATCCAGGGAATTTATGATGTATTAAAAATTTTTGAATCCAGGGAATTTATTCTGTATTTAAAATTGTTGAATCCAGAGAATCTATGATATATTTAGTCAATAATTCTTGTAAAGTTGAGATCATAATTCAAACATGCAAAATTGAACAAGGCAATTTAAACAGAAATCTAGGGAAATTCAAACTAGATATTTCTCAAGCAAACAAAATAGCATACATATCAATTCAGTCTAAAGCACCATCACTCTTACATTATAAGCTAACCCACAAATTTACAATCCTAAAAACAAATCTAACCCACATACTAATTTCCAAATCAAGCCCTAGCTACTCTGGCTTTCTTCGCGCCAGGCGATTTGATCGACTTGGGCTTCTTCGCCTTGGCCGGACTCTTCGCAACCTTCTTCACCTTCTTCACAGCAGCCGCCTTCTTAGCCGGCTTGACCTTTGCTTCAGCCTTCTTCTTTGGCTTGGCAGCAGCAGTGGCACTTGGAGCCTTGCGTTTCACACCAGCAACAGCCTTCTTCGTTGGCTTCTTCACTTTTTCAGTCTCAGTCTTCTTCTCCTTGGCCGGCTTGGCCGCCTTCTTAGCCTCCTCAGAGAGCTTGAATGAAGCCTTGACCTTCACAAGCCTCCCCTTGGCAGTGGAGTTCCTCAGTTGGGTCAACAGCATCTTTTTGAAGTTGGCTGGAAGTTCCCCCTTGTGATTCTCCTCCATATGTTTGGCTATGGCGACAGAACTCGAGCCAGTCCTCTCACGCAGAGCCAAAATCGCTTCCTTAATCATCTGAAATCACAAAAACAGAGCAATATTAATACCCAAATCTCAAATTTCAAAACCAACAAAACAAAATACGAGATACAAAGAACCATTTGATTTACCTGAAAGTAAGGGGGGTGAGAGCGGGCTGCTGCAGAGGGTTTTGCAACCTTGGTGGTCTTCTTCTCCTTGGCAAGCTTCGCCATGGAAGTCTTAGGAGCAGTTGCTACAGCAGGCATTGTTACAGATCAAAAACAGAGAAACAAAGAGAGGATTAAACACTCGGATTTGAGATTGCAATGAATTGTGATTTAACAAAGTTAAAACTGACAGTATTTATAATGGACCTCCACTATTAGCGAAGAGAGGTGACTTGTTCGTCTCTGATTGGTTGACAACGAGCCCCACGGATCGAATCCGGAGTGACTAAGGAGGAGTGATATCAGCCGTTGAAATGGACGGTGGATTGGGAAAAGGGATTAGTAACCGACTTCTATGGGGTATTTTAAATTTTTGGGTTTTTGATGGTTTTGGATGGATTGTACGAATTTGTTGTTTGTTGATAAGGATGAAATACTGTTTCGTTGTGTTTCGAGTACATAAATAAAGGGAAGTTTGCTTTATTTGGGCCTGTACATAAAGTGAAGTTTGCTTTATTTCAGTTAAAGTAAATTATTACCGAGACGATCCAAATTATAGGCCCTTAGGCCAGACCAGCAAAATTGTGAGAAAGGACCCCAAATATCGTAGGGCCTGTTATACATACATAATATATGTACGTAAGTTGATGTTCAGCCCAGCTTCAACACGCTAATAGAAAGAAAAAGTAATTCGTCAAGAAGCCCCGGCCGCTAACATTTTCTTGCATACCTGGCCTACTATTTCTGATTTTGCGTCCGACTACTAAAAAATATAGAAATTATTTGCACTATCTACTTATAGACCAGCAACATTACCGACATGTCAACTATTTAAAATAACCCAATACAATAATATTTCGCACTCAAATAGGGCCGGCCTAAAATTAAACCTTCTAAACACGCCGGTTTAATTTAACCACGCGATCCGTCAAACACGCCTCCTACAATTAACGTCTTCTTCAAATTCAAGAATCAGTTATTCCTAAACTCTATCATATCTTTGCAAACCCTTTGTTATCGCCGATATGTCTTTTGTACTTGATGATATACCTTTTTTTATTATTGTTATATATCTTTTTATATTGATGATATACATTTTCTGATATGCATTTTTATATTGTTGATATACTTTTACTGATATGACTTTTGTATTGTTGATATGTCTTTTAGTATTTTTCACATTTATTTTTGTATTTAATTTTTCTCTGTCTTTTTGTATAGCTGATATATATTTTTGTATAAATAAAATATCTTTTTGTATTGATGTATGTCTTTTGGTATTACTAATATGCCTTCAGTATTGTTGATATCTCTTTTTATAGTGCTCATATGTCTTTTGTATTACTCGCGTGTTGCAATATGTCGCAGGATCCGCGACACGTTAACGTGTTTCACCCGCGCGCGCGTGAGATTTTTTGTGGCGCGTAGCGCGCATGCTTTTTTGGGCGACGTGACGGCTTCTGAGTGACTCGGTGGTGCGGGTGGTATATAAGCCGGTGGTCTGTATCTGGACTCAAAAAAAATATCTGATTTAATTGCTAAAGAAGAATATATGGACTAAAAAGTAAAAAAAAGGTAATTAAAAATGAAGAAACCAAAGAAAGAAAATTTTAAAGTTGCTCTATTTTCTCATCTGAATTCTGAATGCTAATGCCCTCTCTGCAAAAATAAAATCAATAAATAACTCAAAAATCATCTACACAAGAAAATTCTGAAAATTAGTGAGTGCTCGCAGCTTCTCTCCTCCTCTCAAGGTTCCTATTTATTTTCTCTTTATACATTTTTTTGTTATAATAAATTTAGATAAAATAATTTTTTTTCAAACGAGTTGATTTATTCCCCTAGAAAACTGAAAAATAGCAATTTTTAAATAATTATTAATCATTATACCATTATGTACCTAGTTTTTTTTTTGTGAACTCCTGTAAAATAAAATATTGCTTTTCTTATTTAAAATAATATTTTGCATTTTATTCAGTACATATTGTTTCGGTATTTATAACATCTTTTATATCGTCCGCTATAGCGTTCACTTATTATTATCCGCTATAAAAAGAACATGACCGTTACAAACTACTAAACTACTAAACGCTATTTACAACCTTGAAAAAAAACTCATATAAATAAATTCCTACGAATTTACTAATTTACATCCAAACACACCACTTATTTATGCATCCTAGAGTTTTATAATAATCTAGGATTTGGATTTTACAAACCCTAATTCCTACAAATATTCTAATCCTATACTAGAAAATTTTACACATCCAAATACGCCCTCAGTTTTTTTTTCTCCCAATTTCTATACATATTCCCTAAAAAATACTACCCTAAAACTTCCTTACAAATTCCTAACTGAGCATGCATTACTATGTATCCAAACAAGCATTCGGTCGAAGCCCAATCCAAACTAATCCGGCCTTGGTATTAAGGGCCCACAAGTCAGACACACAAAGAGCACTCGGCCCGCCTTCAATAAAAAAATGAAGCTGAAAAAGAGACTACAAATTGAAGGGCTGAAGATAAAATTGAAAATTCGGTGAAGAAGAAAGGAAATCAGGAAGGCGGTGAGTGAAGGAGCAGACGAATTTCGGAGATATTTTCTTTTTTCGCCTCTTAATCGCACTCCAAAGGTGAGTTTTTTTTTTAGTTTTCGCGCATTTTCTGAGCACTGTTTCCTGTAGCAACAGATGCTTTTGATTGGTGTTGCTTATTTTGCGATTTGCTAATTTTAGTACTTAAATACTCAATTTTGTCCTGTTTTACTGAAAAAAGTATCTTGGTAGTGGCTTTATTTGTGTTCTTTGCGCTTGTGTTTACTGTAGTGGCCTGATTTTAATGCATGGTTTCATCTGAAAAGAGAGCTAAATGTGGATCTTTTTCTAAAAATGCTGCTGAAAACTTTTTAGGTTCAAATCTCATTTAGTGATACCCATGCAATTTGTGAGCCGCTTGTTTTTCCATAAACCTCAATTTCTTTTTCACATTTCAATTTGGTAATACATGTTACTGGCTCTCTCTCTCATTAATTGATAATTTGAAAATCTAGTGAGAATCGATTTTGAAGAAATGGATGATGATGTGCAAAGAGAGAACAGAAGGCACGAAACAGACCATCATTACAAGCAATCCCAAATGCAGGTACTAAACAAAGCCCCCCTCAAAATCTCTCATTTTAAGATTTTCCTTTTTTTTATACTAACACTCTTAAATCTACAACGCAGTGGATGAGCAACCCTCAAACCAGCCACCACCTCAAGGAGAACATGAAGATAATGTCCTTAATCGCCGAGCGAGACAGCGCGTTTCAAGAAATGAGCATCGCTCTCGCCGAAAAGAAAGCGGCGCTAGCAGAACGCGACATGTTTTTCCTCCAACGAGACGCCGCCATTTCCGACAAAAACTCCGCCTTAACACAACGCGACAAAGCCCTTTCCGCTCTCCACCACCATCAACAGCAAAAACAACAACAAAAACAAGAAAATCATCAGTATTTCCATCCTGAGCTATACAACAATAATACCACATTTAATAACAACAATAATGATATTATTACTAACACCAACACTGCATCCAAGTCAAAATGGAGTAAAAAAGAGTCCAAAACGCCTACTAAGAAGCCCAAAGTAACCATCTCAATTCAAAACCACCAAACATCAACACGAATACGTAACCAACAACAACAAGACTTAGGCCTCAACCAACTCCCCTTTGACTTCGACGACTCCACATTTCCAGTTCCAGTCTGCTCCTGCACCGGCAAATACCACCAGTGTTACAAATGGGGAGATGGTGGGTGGCAAAGTTCGTGCTGCACTTTGACCGTGAGCGCGCACCCGTTGCCGTTGACGGAGAGTAAACGGCACGCGCGGATGAGCGGACGGAAGATGAGCGGTGGGGTTTTTAAAAGGTTGGTGGGCAAGTTGGTGAGTGAAGGGTGGGATTTGGGCGTGCCGGTTGATTTGAAGGATCATTGGTCGAGACATGGGACTAATAGATATATTACTATTAAGTGAGTGAGAGTGGGTGGTGGGTGGTGGGTGGTGAGTTGTGAGTTTTGGGTTGTGAGGATGTAGTTTGGATTAGGGTTAGTGTTTTGTTGTGAGTGAGATGGATGAGTTTCTTTCTTGCTAATTAAGATGTTTTTTGAGAGCTGATTCGAATCTTATTAGACTGCAAATTTTTTTTATTTTGTGTTTTGGAATGAACAAATGTTGGGTGTAATATGTGATTCTGTTTTTTCTTAGTTAAAGCAACATATAGAAAGCATTAGCACTCTCAACTGCGGCCCAAATGGCAAAGTGAGAGAAAGAATAATATCAGAATTACAAAGCGAAAAAACAAGTGGGCTTACGGTACATAGGACTTGTTTTTCTTTCTTTCTTTATTGACAAAACAAAAGATTGGTAAGTCATGAGGCCTTGGCCCAAGTGATTTTAGTTTGATATAAATTGAGTTTTTTCATAGGAGTTCGATATTTCGATTACAGATACTATACATCCGATTTCAAGTTCCAGTTCCATGATCAATCAACCAGGTTTACCAGGAGCACACGATTTCAATTATTGTGATTATTGTACAAATGAAATAATTCAGATGTTCACTGGGTTTCAGTTATTTCGTCAAATCTATTTTCTCAAAACAATATTAATTTTGTTCTTGTAGAATACAAGTTCTCTCACAAGCATGATAATACTGATTGATCAATAGAATATTCGTTATTTCTGACAATTAAATGTAATTTTCACAAAGATTGGTATTTTAATTGACTTTTCGATCCTATTTGGCAACGTTATGTAACTTGTTTCCTGTTTTCCTGGGGGCCTGATACATGAATCAAGAAACATTTGAATGTCCTTTGTTAAACAAAAATACTTGATAATTTCATAAAACTTTGAATTTTTGATTAAAAAAAAGCAAAAAGCCTAAATAAAAAGATCAAAAAGCACTAAAGAGTAAATTGCCTCAGACCGTCCTAGTCAAGATTTGTTTTTCAGCAAAAAGCAGAAAAATATCTACTTTCAGGTAACAAATAATCATCACAGGCAAAAACTCATCCATTCAATAATTTTTGAGTGAAAATGCAGAAACCAATTATTTTGCAATTCTATTTCTCTCCTTCCAATATGAATTATCCTTTTGATCAAAATTATTAGAAATTAGCATCAGAGAGATTCCCATTGACTAAGTCAACACACAATCCATTCAAGAATTTCTGATGTTCGTCAATTTTCTCATCATTTGCATAATCCCCAAATAAAAGAAAAAGAAAAAGAAAAGAAGAGTTAAACTATACTATTTATTATTTTTATACTTAATGTTTCCTTTTGCAAATTTCTCTTTTTAATTGATATTCTTATTTCCATTCGGTTTGTTAACAATCTGCATAAAATATTCTCATTTTCTTTTGGTCCAATGGATCTCTGAATCAAAAAACTTCAAATTTTCATAAAACGAAAAGCAATCAATCCAAAAAAAGAAGAAAATCATAAAAATTATACCTCAGACCGTCCTAGTCAAGATTTGTTTTTCAGCAACAAGTAGATTAATTATCTACTTTCTGATACCAAATAATCATCACAGGCAAAAACATTCAACAAAAATCAACAAAAAAAATCAAAGAAAAATAATAAAATTTGGATCAAAAAAATTGAACACAATTTAAACAGAAATTCGTATCAGATTAAGAATATCAGCATACGAGTTACTCAGACAGGGATAACTGTTTTTATTAAAATTTTCTCATCATATACGATTCTGTATTTCGCTAAAAAAACAAATTAAAATACAAAATCAATCAAAAAAAGAATAAAATCAGGGGATTTATCAGTTCTTCCTATCAAATTGAAAGCAAAGATCATCGCATCAATTAAACTTGACACTTTCTCTTTCGCTCAATTCTCTTCATTTATCACCCAATCCAAACAAAAACAACACAACAAAACTCAAAATTCCGACAAAAAACAGAAAATTATTACCTACACAAAAAGAGTTGAGCGAATTTAAAGGCGAATTCAATAGAGAGGCGGCTCAGCCGCTAGGGTTTTGAAGCAATTAGTTCTTTCAATCTGAATCGTAAAACCTTTATTCTACGGTTCCGATTAATTCCATTTTATATGGTAACTTTCTAATTAGAAGGCCTAACTAATTAAGGCCCAAGTTTCATAGAATTGCTCACATTGTATCTATATAATGGGCCTTAATCAATTTAATTGTTTTGTATTGTTAATTCTTCTCTTCTTAATAAGTTTTTGTAAGAATTTAGGCCTATAATGGGCCGAAAATTAATCAATTTCATTGTTTTCTTGTTACTTCTTCTCTTCTTAATTTTTTTTTTTGAGAATTTGGTCCCATAGTGGGCCGCAAATTAATCAATTTCATTGTTAATTCTTGTCTTCTTAATTAATCTTTTTTTTTTTTGAGATTCTCTTCTTAATTAATTACCGTGATATGAAATTAAAAGACAAATCTCTCGTAATTAATCCATCATCACTTCCTTTCCTTCCTTTCTGTTTTTCTCTTAACAAATCTCTTTCGCAAGATTTTTTTTTTCCTTTTAATCGGTTATGAAGCATGAACAACTAGTTTTAAAAGGATAAATTAATTTCCTAATTTTACCATCAATTAAAGACTTTGTAAATTCTCCAGTTGGATCCTCAAAACATTTCCAATGTGTGTTGATAAAAAGGGAACAACCATTTCATTCTTCCTTAAAAAAATTCAGACAATTATCTGTGTTTTACTCTCATTTTATTCTTCTTAGCCATGTTTCATTTTCGCTCTGTTTCTCAACCAGCCTTCTTCTCTTTAGATGCAATCTCTCTTCAATCCTCTGTTTCCACATCACCTTCTGATTCTCCAACCTCCATTAATGGCCGTGGAGATCTTCCTTACGCTTTAGCTTTACCTCCTTCTAAATCTCATCACAAGTCACAGAGTGAAACCCAATTTGAATATGGTGGATTGTTTGATTTTAGTCCCAAAATTGATAAAACGGAGATTAATGGGGAGTTCACTCCTACAGAGATGAAAAAGATGATGGAAATTAAGAATAAAAAGCTCTTTGAAATGGCTTTGGCTGATCCAAAACGTGTTAAGAGGTGATTTAAAAATATGAAGATTGAACTTTTTCCCATTTTAAGTTGTGAAGAGATAGAAATGTTGATTAAAATTTGATTTAATTACAGGATATTGGCTAATAGACAGTCTGCTGCTCGTTCGAAAGAGAAGAAGATGAGATATGTGAAGGAATTGGAACACAAAGTGCAGTTAATGCAGGCTGAAATTTGTACATTATCTGCTCAATTCAGTCTTATGCAGGTAATTTTTCTAAATAAATATTGATCTGCAAAAAATAACTTGTAATCGAAAATTTTATGTTTTTTTATGATTTCTGCAGAGGGAATCAAGAAAAATTGTAAATCAGAATAATGAGCTGAAGATTCGGCTTCAGTCCTTGGAGCAACAATCACAATTAAGAAATGGTATGAATGTTGAAAGCCGAAATGATATTATTTATACAAAAAAATTACAGAAATTAAATCTTATTTATACAGATAATTAAGTGTGGTTTTATTTTTTTGCAGTTTTGAATGAGGTGTTAAAATCAGAGGTCCAACGTCTCAAATTCGATGTTGGAGAGCTAACAACATGAGACTTGAGCTTTACTGAAAAAAGAAAAACATGAGCGTTGTGTTGACAGCAAATTATTGTTTGCAAAATGGAATTACACATCCGGAAATAATTGAAAAAATATTATGAAGAATTAATAATCAAAATATAAGATGATGGTGCAGATGAAATGTATAAATAAGTTCTTATAAACTAATCAACCAATGATAATATTTGTACGTCATTTTCATCCTCTCGTAATTGCTTGTCAAATGATCTCTATAATCGCCATACCTTAGCTTGATTATTAAAAAACAAAAATCCAAACAATTACTAGGCTTTTCATGGGCTTTATATCAGTAGTATACTTGGGTTTCGGCCCGTAATAAAAATCTAGGAATCATGCAATCAAAATTCGTACCAGTCCCAAAGATATTTTTATTCTAACATTTTTTTATTAATTCGCAATCAAAACTCAAAAGTTAGTGTTATTATATTACTCCGGTTGTGGTTATTGTAGGCAAATTGCTTTTGCCAACAAGGAGAAAGGGGGAATGTTTAGAAACGTAAACAATAACCATTGACAATGTCATGGCCGCATCTACCTGTAGGAAACTGAGAGGAAACTCATTCTAAATTTTAAATATAAGTGTTCTATTAGTTCAAAAGAACTTACATACATTCTGTGTCGCCGTTCATGAGATTTAGCTAATTTGATTTTGTCAATTTGGGGGAGAAAATGAATCATCTGGTATCTGCTATGCCGTCTAAAGTTGCCATGGAGCCCTTTTCATCAGTTGATTACAAGAGGTCAGTTTCTTTTTTATCAAAAAAAAAAGAAGAAAAAGTAGGTTTAGACGACATATTACAAATTATTGTTTCTTACATTGGGAAACAAATATAATTGGTCCGACTAATACTCAATTAAGCAGGACTTCGGTTGAGGAAATCAGACGCCTAAGACTAATAACTGGCATCAAGACCCCGTTTCTTCCAGACGGTCGGATCGACCTAGACACATACGATCACATGATTAAAGTCCAAATTTCCAACCGAGTTGAGGGTGTTTTAGTGGGGTCCACAGCCGGCGAGGGCCATCTTTTGAGCCGAGACGAGCATCTCATGTTGATCGGTCACACCGTCAAGCATTTCAACAAATCGATATGCATAATTGGTTACACGGGCAGTTACTCGACTAGAGACGCTGTTTATATGACCGAGCAAGGCTTTGCGCTTGGCATGGACGCCTCGCTTCAAATCAACCCTTATTATGGCAAAACTTCAACAAAAGGTTTAGTTGCACATTTTGAATCTGTACTTTCTATCGGACCTGCTATTATATACGATGTTCCTTACCGGACTGGCCAAGACATACCCGCATCCGTTATGCATGACCTTGCTCAAAATAGCCCTAATTTTATTGGGGTTAAGGAGTGTGTAGGAAATGAGAGAGTCAAGGATTATGTGGATAAGGGGATCGTTATGTGGAGTGGGATCGATGACCAATGTCATGAAGCCATGTGGCGTTGTGGTGCCGTTGGAGTTACTTCTATTGCCGCAAATCTTATTCCTGGTCTCATGCATAAGCTTGTTTTTGAAGGGGAGAATTCCGAGTTAAATGCAAAGCTTAATGTTCTGTTCAAGTGGCTGTCTTGTGAACCGAATCCGATTCCACTTGATACCGCTTTGGCACAATTAGGGGTTGTGAAGCCTGTTTTTAAGTTGCCGTATTACCCGCTTTCACTAGAGAAAAGAGAGGAGTTTGTGGAGATTGTTAAGTTCATTGGACGAGAGAATTTCATAGGAGAAAAGGATGTGCAAGTTCTTAGTGATGAAGAGTTTATATTGGTTGGTGTAGTTCCGAAAAAAATGAAAGACTTTGTATTAGTAAGTAAATATTGATGGAGTTTTCCTCAAAAACAAATTTCCTCAAATATTGATGTACTATGTTGTGCTCATTTGGTGAGCTATTCAGTATGAAATAAACAGTGTTGCAATATCAAATTTTGAATAGTAAAGTTTGGTATCTATTTTAGTGAGGCTAATTACAAGTCATTCCTTGTATTAATCTGAGAATTGCATTCCCACAGCATGTGACCTAAAATACAATATTTTGTATTTGAAATCCTGCACTCTCAGAACAGAAATACCACAGCACGACATAAATACATATCATATTCTCAGTCATGTCACAAAAAACATAAAATACTTAAGTACCAGTACTAATTAGTTGTACGATACTACTAAGTTAATAACCTCAAATACTAACCATTAGTTTCATCATATAACCACCAAACCTTAAATTAACCCCTTAACACAACAACCAACCATACATTAATCATTTTGGAACCAACTTAAATGCCTTCTTTGTAACACGAAATATACGTACGGTCAACTCAATCTTTGTCTTGTCATTTTCCTTCTCTCCGCTCGTCAACTCAAACACGCAATGATCACCTTTCTTTAAATTATTCTGAAATACGAAATCCTTCCAACCCGAAATAAATCGCCAGTTGGTCTGACAGTTAGAAACAATATAGAAGCAATTGACCTGCCAAATCTTGTAGTATTCTTTACACCCTTCATTGTCCACGAGTCTGAGTGAGATCTCTGTTGACTTTCTCGGCAAGTGATTCCTTGCGAATTTAGCAGGTACAATCTGTATATTTTCACAAATATTAAATTTTATAAATTTTTATTAATATTTTTCTTTCATTTTCCTATTTTAATTTTTTTTTTGTAAGAATGTAAAGCTCACCATAGAGTATATCTGCTGGACCTTACAATTCTTTATTTCCTTTGTAAAGGTTGGATTTTCGGACTTGAATTCTGCAGCACGGCGTTTTGCTTTCAATACCTCCTTGTATCTAACAAACCATCGGTCCGATTTTGAAACCGCTTTTTTAACTCGTTTAGATCTTGAAATTTGTGCAATTTTAGCATCGTCGGAATACGAAGGAATCGAGTCCGAATCTGAGCTGTTATTTTCATCTGCAACATTTTTACCTGTTTTTTTGTTTTTCACTCAAGAATCAGAATTTTGTTGCATGTTTTGATGATCGAGCAAAATAAAATATATTTTGTTTACCATTTCTCGACTCGGCTTCCTTGTTTCGAGAAATCTCATTCTCATCACGTGAATCATCGTCACTGGATATCTCCAGTATCTCTTTATCAACCCGACCTGTTTATTCATGAGAAAATCATTTCACTTTCACATATTTTTAATTTGTCAAAAATAAATTGTGTGAGTCAAATGTAAAATACAATATTAACATTTAGCCCAATAAAAAAACAGTTTTACCTTTCTTAAAATGTGAATCTCTACCAGATAAACCGTTTCTCTTTCCATTTGTTCTGCTCGGTCCTCCTCCATTATTATTAGAAAAAACCCTATTAGCCAATCCAGTTTCTTCTTCATTCATCGCTCTTTTTTCTCTTATTATGCGACCAGTTTTATCATAAATCGTCACGCTGAACATGTTTTGATATTCGCGCCAGAAAAGTAACACGTCGTGTTCTTGTAACATGTTTTTCCTCACAAATCTTTTCCATCCGTATTTCAACGTAACCGAAAGATCGCACGACTCAACTTCGATTTGGTGTACAGAGTTGCTAACCGGCCCTTTTACATATATCGTGCTCCACATTTCTCCATTTAAACTGACTAATTGATCCCTTGATATTTTCTGTTGACAAGGTTTAGAAATAAAGAGTTAGTATAAACAGTTAAGAAAATGAATAAACTGAAGATCGAATTATTTAATAGCATGGTTCGAAAGAAATCAGAATCGGATTAAAAAACTGGGTTGTTCGAAAATTTGTTGTTTGTGGATACATATTATGCCAAAATAATTATTTAATACAAAGATGCAAACTAAGAAAATAGTATTTTTATTCCTATCAAATTCTGTAAACAATTAATGAGAGTAACTTCTGTTTTGAAATAAAAAAAAATCATGCGTATGAGAAGTACCAAGTTTGAAGAAAGGCTCTTGCCATGAAGGACAGTAAGAAATGTGGGCTCCCTGTTCTTCCTCATCTGAAAAAGAAAGAAAAATAGAGAATGAGAAGTAGAGTAGAGGTAGAGGAGCTGATTCTTTTTTTTTTTAATTTTTTTGTTTTTGTTTTTTGAGGAGCTAATTCTTACCTCAAATCCTCGCTAAAATCTCTCTCCTCTCTCTCTCTCTCTCTCTCTCTCTCTCTAACAAACACACACAAAAAAGGTTTTTGAATTTAGAAATAGAAGAAGTAAAACTAATTCTTACCTCAATTTTTTTTTGAATGAATTGAGGAGGGTTCACAAGTCCCTATTAGATTAATTGAAATTTTTACCTCAAAATTTGACTGAAATCTCAAAATCTTGAGTGAATCTCTCTCTCTCTCTCTCCTCTCTCTCTCTCACTGTCACTCATTCCTCTCTAAAGAACACGCAAAAAACAGGTTTTCAAAATCCTGGCTAAAAAGTGCTCTCTTTCTCACTCACTTCCACTATAACAAAGAACAGGTTTTTCAATGAAGAAGAAGAACAACAAATAAACCAAATCTTACCTCAAAATCCTGCTGAAATTCCCCTCTCTGTCTCTCTCTCTCGCTCTCTCAAGCACACAGAAAACGAGTCCTTGAATTTTGAAGAAGATGAAATGGGGTTATTGTGGATTTAATATTGTGTTATTTTCTCCTTTCCAAAATGGTGCTCTGTTAAAGAAAAGTTCATATACTAAAACAAGGAAAGGGTTAAAATTTCCGTATGAGTCTTATTACATTTTTTTTGAAGAAATGAGTTTTGATCATAACGTGTAGTAAATGAAAAAACATGTGATTTGTACTTCTCTCTTGATGACATCTGACATGTAATAAGTTTGTGTAGTGTGTTAAATTAATGAGCTGACTAATTAATGGTTTTTCCTTGTAATTATTCCACTAGTTAGTAGAATTAATAATAAAATTAGCAAGTTTTAGGTAGCCAAATTTTCTTTGATGACTGATTAATTAACATATTAGCAAATTACTGGTAAAATTAGCAAGTTCGGTTAACTGAATTATTATTTGAAACTAGTCAAATTAAATAATAAACTAGCAAATTAATAGTAAAATTTGCAACCTAATCTTTTTTTGGTACAATTAGTCAAATAAATAGGAAATTAGCAAGTTTATTATAAAATTAGTCAATTTTTTTGTAAATAGTAAATTAATAACAAAAACAGGAAATTCATTAGCAAAAATACCAATTATTTAAACTCATAAATAGACCAATTTCTTTTCAGTTGGGCTCAGAGTGAAAGTGGACTTTTTGTGCAGATTCTTTTAAGTTGGGCTCAGAGTGAAAAAGTCGACTCCATAAATGATAATAAAAATACTAATTAATTTATACTCATATATAGACCAATTTCTTGCATATAAATGAAATAACAAGTTAGTTTTCTATAGTATAATTGTTCAGACAATCTACTTATCTGTCAATTAAAAACTAAAAAGAGTTGGCAATTTTGTTAGAAACTCCCGAACTTTTTCTAAATATATGTATTTTTGATTCCTTATTCCAGGTCCATCAAACTGGAAAAAACATATATAACCTTTTTTTAATTTTTTGAAAATCTTTTATCTATTTGGTACAATTACTGGATTTGGATCACGTCAAAATTTCTTCATCAAACGTTTCATGTCGATTCACACAAGTTGGCCTTCCGCTCCTTCAGGATCCTACCCGACAAATATTAGTTAGCATATATTTTTTCACTGCACTTTTATGAAAAATTTCGCTAGTCAAATTTATAAGAAGGTTTTGAGACCAAACAAAATATCTTGATTATTAAATTAAATCATGATTCAGGAAAAATATATGGAAATCAAATTAGTTAGTCTACTGGAGAGATTTCATTTATAATAAAATCAAAGTTTACATGCTACATTTGGTTTACAATGGGAGGGATGCAACCTCTTAACCATTCAACTCTAGAGCCCTGTGTCTAGCGTGATACCCTACTACAAGTCTACAAGATCTATCCTAGCCACCACTTAGCGTCTTGTTTGGCTAGCCGCTAGCTCGAGCGCGTCGAAGATCCCCTTTTCCTTATTGTTGAAGTGTCGGTCATTTCGTTCTTTCCACACGTTCCAGAGTGATGCTAGCCAAAGTGAAGCCCCCTGGTTTCTCTTTTCCTTGTCCAGATGGTTGATTGCCCGCATGAGATAGTCGTCACTAACGTAGCTCAGGTTGACTTGGAGATGTTGAGCCCCATGTTGGAGTAAGAAGTCCGTAAAGGGACATTCTTTGAACATATGTGTATGGTTCTCAGTTGTGGAGTCCTTACACAAGTTGCAGTTGGAATTGTCTGGCGTCATCCACCTGGATACTCTGTCTTTGGTGAGTAGACGATATTTAAGCATCACCCATCCAAAAACTCTTAAATGGCGCTCTTATTTTCCAAACTCTCGAAATCTGTCTTGCCCGTATTACCAGTGTAGGCGAAAAATTGGTAGCCTTTCTTTGCATTATAAGGCCCAGTGGACTGGCCCGTTTCCCATGTGAAAACTCTGATTTTAAGTGGCGCTCTTATATTAATTAATCAACTTATATATATATTATGCGTTGTGGTTCATGAGACTTATAGACGCATGAGAATGAGGAATTCTACGGCTATGACTTCATGAAGGCCTCTCAATAATTTGATTATAAGAAGTCAGTTTCTTTATTTATCAAAATAGAAAAATAAGCATTTTTCTTGAAGGAGAAAAATAAGAATTTATATGATATATTGCAAATTAATGTTATTGCATTGGAAAACAAATTAATTAGCCTGACTAATTAATTTGGAGAGCACCGACTTAAATGCAAAGCTTACGCCACTGTTTCAAGTAATTGTTCAGATATTAATGCTGGCTTGTGGAATTTAGAAAATAATCCAGTACACAATTTCTATTTCAAAAAACAGCACAACTTACATTTTTACCTCAATTTAGCTGTATATCTAAATTAGACACGCTAAATAATCATATATCTATCAATTCTATACATTTTCATACAAGATAAATTTCACATATTGTTTATTTACCATCCGAATCCTTATCGCCAGAACTACTTTTGGTCAGGGAAGAAACAAGGGAAAACGGTCCTTGCTTCGCCCACCGTTTTATGTCATACCTTTTTGAGGCCTTCTCTTTGCCCTGAGCTTTACCTCCATTGTTGTTGTTTCTGTTTCTGTCCTTGGTAATGGCAATTGCAAGATCATTAGGGAACAAAGATCTCCAAACAAACGCATGCAAGAGAGTCGACCCGAAAAGCAATGAAACCATTGTAGACGACATGAAAGAGAGACTAAGAGCTAAGCCTTTACTAAAGAAGCAAGGGACTTCTTCCGCGTATTTAATGCTCGCGATTGATACGGTTGTCATTGGGAACGTGTAGGACCACCATGCCACCGAAAATCTATAAACAGGAAACCATTGAACTTCATTAACACATGTATAATCAAAAACATAACTAACTATATCAAACAAAAATAATTGGTGCTTACTTGAATCCTCGGAAGAAATTGATCCTCACTACTAAAGACACAAACAAAAATAGCGCGACAAAATAAAACGTCCTTGCGACAGAATCAAACTCTCCATAAATGGCCTTCCAAGCGATGCTTGCAGCAGAAGGGGTGGCAATAAACATAGAATAAACAGGATGCAACTCCTTTGGCAGCGCCTCATTGGTCGGAAGCCGTTGATACAGCGTAACAAAAACGCAAAGGTAGTGCGCCAGACCAATACCCCACAAAAACTTCCCCCCCTCTGTCCATCCAACTCGTGCAGCCAAAATGGCCCCAACAAAGTTGCCTACAACCGAGAGATGGGATGAAGGATTCGCGACTTTACATAGTCTCCTTTTTCCTCCTGATAACCACTGTCCATATATTTTCAACTGAAGAGCGAAAAGTGGTGCGATAAATACGCACCAAACTGCAGGGTTCAGTTTCTCGGTTGGTGACATGAATGCATGAGGCAAACCGATTGCCAAAAACATGCATGAAATCCACGGAGCGAAGAAGAAGTTGACTCTGACTGGATGGAAGTACTCGCGACGAATGGCCTCAAAGTAAAAGATGCACTTGAGAAAATAAGTTGTTGCGACAAAAATAAGCATGGCTAGTGCAACGAACCATATGACTAGGTTTATGATAGGGGAGATGTGGAGGAATGACATGGCAGGACTGGATGAAATTGCGCCCCATAAAATGGCTTGGCTACTTAATCCTAGACATATGCCAAAGCATCCAATAGGGAACCGAAGGAGAAATGGCCATTTCTCGTCCTTAGGAAGCAGTATGTCCTCAGAGTCCTATATTATGTGTAGATAATAGGTCATTAGATTAATACAAATATGATATAAAAACAAATAAAGTTTAATATTTATATTAGGGAAGTTTTGATTCTTACCCTAACTTGGTCGAGTTCTGGGCCTCTGAGAGCAGCAAAGTATCGGCCAGCAGGAACGCTCATATTGACGGCATCCTCTTCCCGAACTCCTGATAAACCGTCCATGTTTTGCAAATTATCAAGCTCTCTAGATGGAAGCAAGGAGTTTTGCTTGCTTAACGTCGATTTCGTTCTGAAAAGGTTGAAATCCCTTTTGCGCTCATGGACTCCGCCTCTGATCGGACCGCTTAAGCTCTTCCCGCTCCGTGGAAGAGCCGCTGCTTCATCTCTGCGATAATTGCTACAAGTGCCACTCTCAAGAGAGACTTGGCGATTGAAGGTCTTGTTGTTCATCAGAGGCTTTCTGTCTCCACGGAATTTCGGCGGATTGTTGTTGTTTAGCTTCTTGTTTCTTTTGGTTTGGTTGTTTATTTCATTTGGGTGGATTGTATGGATGTCTACAAAGTGGTGATCCACTGGAAATGAAGAAGGCTCTGTCGCCATTGTCTTTCTCTCTTTTTCTTTTGTGAAGACTGAATGGACAATCAATAGGAGGTTTGTCAAGGCAATGCATTGTTAGTTATTTAAGGGTGGTGTTGCTATGCTATGTCTTTCCTTTTCATATTCATGTGCATGCATTCAAGGAGCGGCTAGTATATGCCAACGAAGCTTACTTTGTCGTTGACATTTTGTGATTTTCTCATGTTAATGTGACAAGAAAGTACAAATGTCACAAATGTAGAGGTCGTGACATGATTAATGGGCTAATGAACCATCTAAAAACGAAAATATCCCACGTAAGATCAAAGAAGCTAGTTTGGTAGTTGGCTGATGGATGTAGGAGAAAAGAGCAGCCATATATTTTCATTAAAAAGACTAAGGTGATGGAAAAAAGGTCTATCAACTCACGAGCTTGAATTTAAGCCCGATCAGTTTTGTGGTTGAAACTTAAAACAGGACAGGTTCTTAAATTAGAAATTACAAACAAAATGTCAAAAGATTCAAGAGAAAGATTTCATGGTTGGATATTAAATCTTCAAACCTAAATCACGGGCTGAAGTAAAATAAGTGATCCAAAATCCCCAAGCACACTGCGCAAGTTTCATCACCAATTCCACCATTGAGCAGAATTGAAATAAAACAAACATAACTTTATGTGCAAGAAAATAATAGCAAAGTTAACAAAGATAACAATACAACAATTATATTATTCAGCCTCAGAAAAAAAAAATAATAATAATAGAAATAGAAATAACAATAAATAATGAGTAAATGATATTTAGATATCTTGCATGTTCTCACCATGAACGTGCATACAAGTAGGGCTGCAATACTTATAACTATACTTATGAAACGGCACTTTTCCTTCCAAAGATCCACAACAATACGAACAAACATTCTCATTTTTGTCTAGGATTTTAAGTCCAGCCATTCTTCTCTCAGCTGCAGCCGCCCTCTTTTCTCTCTCCTCACTCAACCTTCTCTCTCTCTCCTCCTGTCAGAAAACAAAATCATTCTCATATTATATAATGAAAAGGTAATTTTCCGGAAATTGCCCCTTGCCCCCTCAACTCTGATTTTCTGTGGCGAAAAAACCGCTTTTGATGAGGTGGCAAAAAAATATTTTTTTACAGAAATTTTTGTTCAAAAAGTTTTTTCAGAAAGATATTGTTCTGATATAAAAGTAATATTTTTCAAAAAAAACTCTAAAACTTTTTTTCAGAATTTTTTTTTCTAAAAAAAGTAAGACTTCTGAAAAAATATTTTTCTTAAACAAAAAATATATTTTTGCTTGAACAAATATTTTTCAGAAATTTTTTTGGACAATTTTTTTTTTTGCCACCTCACAATAAAAATGATTCTTGCCACATCATCAGATAACCGCACAGTCAACAAATTAACTGGATGGAGGGGCCGCCCGCACAAATTAAACTCAAGGGGCCAATTCAACATTTCCGAAGAATTTAGGGGCTCAAAAGCAAAAGTGAGCTTTTCATTTCCCCAAAAAATCAAATAACACTTTTCATAAAACAGAACTAACAAACCTGAGTCAAGAGAGCAGCAGGCATCCAGGCCGCCCTCGCCTTCTGCTGAGCAGCCAGCTCTTTCTTCTCCTTTTCCTTTTCTTTTTCCTTTTCTTTTTCTCTTACTTTTTCTCTCTCCTTTTCTTTCGCTTTCTTGATTTTCTTTAATTCCTTCGCTCTCGCCTTCCGTTTCGCGTCTTTCTCATCCTATGTAACGAAAAAACTCAACTCAAAAAGTCACAACCAAACTTTATTTAGTGAAATTTTCAAGAAAATAAAAAGACCCAGCATTATTGGAAATTGCAAAAAAAAAGGCACCTACATAACTGTTAGTAGTATGCCCTCAGCCAATATATTTGAGACCTAGATGTATGGATTGTGTTAAACAAACATTGTGTTTATTTGGAGATATTTTATATAATAAATACGTATTGGTTATTTTATTCTTATTACTAAAATGAACCTTGAATATGATATTCAGCTTTATATCATCAAAGTATGTGACTTTGATAGTAAAACTATAAAGTATTATGAATGATATTCTAAACCGTCCCTAATCATTCATAGGATGTTCATGAGACAAACATACTTTATGATAAGCTATAAATGTACATCAGTATGTTAGTTGACTGATGGTCACGTTTTACTGATCATGAATAAGAGTTATTAAGTCATTAACGTAAGTATATGTTAGAGACTATATACTGGATTGACCCACCGTGAGAATACTATATGGTTCGTGTCATTAGTTATTCTCAGTAAAGAATGTATCTATAATCCTTAGACTTGAGACTATCTCAGTTTCCTACATGAGAAATTTTATACTTTAATATAATCTAACATCGTCTTTAACCAGGCGATCATAAAGATTATAATTAGATATATAATGAATTATGCGGAGGAAAAAGTTTAATTAAGATATGATTTGTTCCCCTCATAAAATGAGAAATCTTTAGGCCTCTTGATGATTTGATTGAAGAAAACGCACGGCCGTGCTCGAGTGAATTAATAAGGAGTTATTAATGTCATTTCATGTTCAATCAAATTCGGTGTCGAGAAATATTTATCGACCAACGTAAGGTTGACACATACCATGCCTTGTGGACGATATAAATATCGTGTAACAAAGAGATACAATGCATGAACATAAATTAGGTTTGATCGAATCATCTATACTTGCTTAATTTGGGTAATCATGATGCTAGAGGCCGCTCATGATTTATAATCCGTTGTGATTATTGCCAACATTAAGTAAACCTACAGGGTCACACACAAATAACAACTATTGAGATGTACACAGAAAAAAAAATCATAACTTATGTGATAAGTTGTATGAAGAGCTACATAGTCAAGTGACACATCCAATCCTACATCTTATATGATAAGATGTGTTGCATATATGGTTACATAGTTACCATGCACATAGGATATGAAACTTATGGACTATATAGGCACAAGAGACACCCCAAGTAGACATATGAAGATATATTATTTTTCGTCCAATTTTGTGAGACAAAAGGAGAGAAAAATCCGAAAAACCTTCTCTTGTTATTTCTGTGAGAAAAAATAAAGAACGAATACTAGTATATATCGTTCTCTATTCATTCAAAAGGGTTATTCGTGTGGATACCGGTAGAGGACGAAGCGAAGTGCGGCGTCTTTGTGATTCGGGTTGAAACCGTGATTTTGTTTGGAGAATCGATTTGTTTGGAGAATCGGTTTGCTTGGAGAATCGGTTCGTTTGGAGATCGCTTGGAGATCGGTTTGTGAGACCGGTTAGGCGAAACATTCAAATGATCGGTTTGGAAACCGGTTTGGAATCGGGCAAAGAAAAGCGTCAACCAAATTTGCTTTCAATCATTACGGATTAAGCGTAATCCTAAGGTACAAAGTTATGAACTTTTCTTTGATTTAATTGTAATTCACGGATCCTTCTTTTGGGTTTCGAATTCGATTTTGTTTCGTTTTATTTTTCCGCTGCGTTATGAACGGTAGAAACCCAACAATAACTGCCAAAATCATAGCGTTCTTTTTGTGATTTCGACACAACTCAGGGGCTCTTTAGCAAATTTCCCTTCAATTAGTATCCAATATAACATTTTTTTGTCCTGTTTTACAAAACAATCCCCCGCATTATCGAAAATTGCAAAAAAGCCCCCGGATCATTACCAACCTCGCAAAAAAGCCCTACAATTTCGGCAGCCACGTAGGTTTTCTTCTCTCGCAATTTCGGCAACAATCCAGGTGCTTTTTCGCAATTTCCAATAACGCAGGGGCTTTTATTTCGCAAATTTCCCTTCAAACATAACATTTGTAATTACCTGCTTTACAAAACAATCACCTGCATTATTGGAAATTGCAAAAAAGCCCCTGGATCATTACCAACCTCGCAAAAAAGCCTTACAATTTCGGCAATCACGTAGGTTTTCTTCTCTCGCAATTTCGGCAACAATCCAGGTGCTTTTTCGCAATTTCCAATAATGCAGGGGCTTTTATTTCGCAAATTTCCCTTCAAACATAACATTTTGAACTACCTGTTTTGCGGCCTGAGATTCCTCCATTTCTTTGGTCAAACCGCTCGGCACATTAGCGGCTTTCCAGTCCCACTTGGTCAAATTCTCAGCCATGAATCTCCTAAAAGCATCTCTCACTTCCTTCTCTGTGGCCACTGTATACGGAGTTTTTCCCCTTTCGTCCTTTATGCACGGATCCATTCCTCTTTCTAGCAACTCGAGTACTGACGCCACATCAGCGGATTTCGCCGCCAGGTGGAGCTCTGTCGTTGACCTCGACTCGGTTGACTCGTCAGTTTGACTTTGACTGTTGCTGACGTCAGCATCAGAGGAAGGTGGTTTCTCCTCCTCCTTTATTTGTTCCGATTTCTTTCCCTTTTTCTTACCTTCTTTACTGTCTATAGGTTTGATTTCTTTCGAATTATTATTATTATTATTATTATTATTATTATTATTATTATTATTATTATTATTATTATTATTATTATTATTATTATTATTAATGTTATTAAAATATATAATTTCGTCTTTTTCTTGTAATTCGTAACTGAGTTGAGAGAGATGGTTGTAAATGTGTTTGGCTTCCTTGAAAGTGGGTCGGCGGACGGTCAGCGGAATGTTTTGAATTGCGCGGTTTTGCAATTCGAGGTGAGAGAAATAAGTCTGACGGTTTCGTGACGGAGCGTGGATCATTATACACTTGGCGTTCTCAAAGTAATTCTTCCAAGAAATGATTAACTCTTGGATTTCCTGCATCATTAGGGTTTAGGGTTTATCATCATTAGTGTGGGTTACTGAAGGAAAATATAAGAGAATAGTAATTATCGGTCTTTTTGGAATTTTTTTGTAAAGACAGTATATTTTCTCAAATTTATAAAACGACTGACTTTTGGAGTATTAAAAAATTATACTTTTAAGTTTTTGTTTTCCAAAAAAAACCCAAACTTCTCAAGTTCTTAAAAAAAGTTCAAACCTTAATATTAACTTTTATTAAAACAAATAATATTCAAACAATATATAAATAATGATAATAATATAATATGTATACCAGCTTTGCAAATTATTTTACTAATATTTCAAAATAAGTTAAGGTGTTTCCATATTATTATTTCCCTATTACTTCAAAAACGACTTACATTTTTTCAAATAAAACATTAAAGCTAGTCTTTTTGAAAATAAAAATTAAGGGTTTATTTAGTATTTCAAAATTTGGGTTTTTTTGGAAAATGGAAAGTGTAAAGTATTTTTTTTAATTCCAAAAGGCAGGGAATTTTAAAAGTCCGGGGATTTGAACAATGAAAAGTTCAAAGCACGGGTCTTTTTATAAATACCATTATAATATACAGCGGTTTTGAAAAATTCCACAGTATATTATTATTAATTACCCTTTTTAATGCAGCTTCATTATGTCTTCTAACAGAAGATCCAGCTGAATGAGCGATTTTCCCACTTGCATCTTTTGCAGACTGTTGCTTTCCCGCTTTAGCCCTCACTACATACCTAAATCACAAAAAAATATTATAAAAATGCACAAAAATGTGAATAAAATTAATTAAAAAATAAATAACTACCTGTGAAATGTTTTATGAGCCAAGACGGATTTTCCGTCAAATACACATCCAGCGAAATGGCCGCCACTTGCAAGCAAAACGATTCTCAAACAGGTTTTATCTCTCGGTTCAGAAATTAATTTCTTTAATCTGTTAATTATTTCATCTTGATTTATAATATTTAATTTTGATTCGTCTGTTTGAGAGGAAAAAGATATTTCTTCTGATTCGTCCAACAGGAAGGATCGGTGGATCGAAATGGTGTCTCCAGTTGGGTGAGCAAAGTAGATTTTCTGCTTAGAATTTTCTTTCGATTTTTGAGGTTGTTTTTGAAGAGATGATTCATCCCCAGAATCTTCTTCTTCTGAGCCTGATATGCTTGAGACTTCAAGATCATCAAGCAGCGAGTTATCGTTGAGCTCTAATCCTTCGATTTCCTCCTCTTTGACGGATTTCTTGCCGGCCAGATTCAGTTTCACCTAAAAACGAAATTGAATTCTCAAATTCGATTACGGATATTCTTTTTGACGTAATTTGAACTGATTATTTAACTAAGGGAGGAAAGAAAGTACGTTGAGACGGTGGAGATCGGACTTGAAGTGAGATCGCTGGTCATGAAGCGACTCAAACTCAGAGCGGCAAGTATTACACGTCCAGCGCGATGACAACACCTCCTTCCCTTTATCCCGACTAGAATCTCCTCTCGCCGCCTCTCCACCATCGCCGGACTCAGCCGGATCATCGGAAGTAGAAGGGGCGGAAGATTGAGCTGACGAATGTTTGGAGCGGAGGAGGACGCAGGAGTCGAAGAAGTCCGGCGAGAGGTCGAACAAGGAGACGGGCTTCTTCTCCGTTCGGCTCTGCTCCGCAGCCGCCATTGGAGAATGAAGAAAGCAAAGAGATTTTTCAGGATTATGTTTTCTCAAGGAAACTATTTCCAGGATTTGATATCCTGGTTTTATTGTCAACCTTGAATTGGGCCCGACTTGTTGTAATTTATACAGTGAAATATGGGAAACGGTTTCCTGGATTTTATATCCTGGTTTTTGTGGTCAACCTTCAATTGGGCCCGACTTCTCGTAATTTACAGTACAGTGAAATATGGGAAACGGTGTCCTGGATTTTATATCCTGGTTTTTGTGGTCAACCTTCAATTGGGCCCGACTTCTCGTAATTTACAGTACAGTGAAATATGGGAAACGGTTTCCTGGATTTTATATCATGGTTTTTGTGGTCAACCTTCAATTGGGCCCGACTTTTGTTGCCTGGTTTTACTTTTAATATTTATGCTTCGATTATGCCGAAGAGGGCCCGTGAGTTAAGTTTTTCGTATTTCACTACACTGGACCACAACATGAAAAACAAAACATATAGGGCCCATATAGATTCAACATTTTCATCAGTTTTTTATGGGGTTTTTTTTTTTTGCTATATCATCAAATAATAAGAGGTAATTATGAAGAACATGGTAAATGAAAAAAAAAGAGTGTAAAATGGATAGATTAAACAGCTAAATCTAACTGCAAACAAGTCAAACTGCAGGCTTAGATTCATGAAGATGTGTGAGACCCTATCTTTCTGACAAGTCCTCATGCTAGGAATTATTATACAAGCTTGTCACCCCCACCAGGTCCAGCAACAAACCAGACCTCTTTTTTTTTAAATGATACTGCTCTGGAAAATAATTCATCAAATAATAATATTTAGAAAATAATTCAACAACTAGCATTTTCACTAGTCCTTCTGACGTAACAGAGGTAATTCTGCTAGAAGCTCTAGCGGAACTGGTCTTTTTTCATTTTTGTTGATCCCGACCATTTGACAATCTTAAACACGTTTAATTAGACAAAAAAGACAGCTCCGCCTGAGTCTTTGATGTAACTCTGTAAAAATTATTTTTTTAGTCTAAACTCCAAATTTAGAAAAGAAATTAGTATAAAAATTACGAATTTCATGATTCAAAACTAGCATTATTTCACTTTTGATGCTGACTGCATTGCTAACAAGATTTAGCCAAAAAAAAAAAAATAATGAAAAAATTACTATTCTGCCAGAGTAGGTGGTGGAACTGTTCAGTTTTTTTTTTTTTGGGTTCAATCTCTAGTTGCTGGATTTTTTTTTAAATAGTTCTATTTGATGAAGTATTTTTCATAATAATGTCATTTAGAAAAAAAGGTCAACAAACTAAGCTCAAATTAAATCACAGATCAAAACCATAATAATTCATTCATTACTCAAAACACTTGATGCTTCTATCGAGGATACAAAGAAAGGAACAATGATTGATTGATACATACTACTTACTACATGGAAATGATAGAATAGAGTTAGCTGGCTTTCATATCACAAAAAATATGCCAGCAACTCATTCTTTGTCTCAGTCTTAAACAAAACGTCAAACACCTGACATACAAACCTAAAACTTAACTAAAACGACACACAGTTTACTCCTTAACAAACGAAAAAATAAACAAAAGAACTGCTTAATCCTTCTAATTCTCCCCTGTTTTACAAACCCCACCATTTCACAGCACGCTGGTGGGCGAGAAGGCGAGCCTTGGTGGAGAAACACTGTTAGCACTAGAACTATTACTCCCTCCTGCAAGAAACTGCACACCGCCACCGGCCTGAGCAGAAACAGAGAGCTGTCTGGCGCCATTAATGGCGCCATATTCCTTGGGCGGAGCTGCTAAAGAACGAGGCGAGTTGTTTACGTAAGGAGAAGAGGCGGCGACATGGCCTGTAGCTTCCACAGGCTTTCTTGAACGGCCACGTCCCCTGTGCACGTGGCGCTCACAGTACTTCTGGCCGGCCACTACCTCTCTTGAGCACCGCCATTTCTTCCCGTCGGTCCTCCTGCACCGCCCTGGCTCCGGCTCCATACTGTTTCTGTAGTCAAAACAGAGACTTCCAAGGCCCATCACTGTTGTCCAGTTCCCCACAGACAAACACAAACTAAATCAGTAAAACAAATACTAAAAACAGAGGAAAATGAAAAGAAGAAGGTTTACATGAGGGATAGTGATGAGGGCCGAAAGAGGAGGCGGCGATGCTCTTCCAGATGGGAAGAACTAGATGAAGTGGCACCGGCACGCCAGCTGCCATGTATTTGTAGATTAAAGCTTGGTGCTCCAGCTCTTGTAACTGCATAAAAGTGAAAGAAGGTCTCTGAGCTCGATTTCCTTGTGCTCCATTGCCGAGACATAAGCCCAGCCCGAGTCCCAATGGAGAAGAAGCCGCCATTGTCACTTGCCCTTCAATAACAAAACACCAAACTTCACTCAGGTTCTGAAGAAATACCTCGATATGTAGTACTAAAGAGAGAAAGCTTTACCAGCATCGTTTTCAGAAGATAAGCGTGGATGTTTAGAAGGAGGTGGCAATGAACTCATGTGCAGCTCTTCATCTTTATCTTCCACCATTACTGTTTGGTCTCCACTCTTGAATCTTGATGCTTACCACAGTGAGAGAGAGAGAGAGAGAAGGTTTTGAAGTGATGGTGTAAAAACAAAACACACTGGCTGGCTAGAACCAACTGGAGTGAGAAGAAGAGAAGAGAAGAGATACGAGTCTAAGATAACAAGCTAGGCTAGAACAATAGATAGATAGCGTTTCAGGTCTAGCAGCATAAGGATTAGATAGCCAGACAGGAAACATACAGCTGAGCTGAGGGCTTTGGAGTTCTTACAGCGCCGCTGTTTCGATGTAACGGCTTCTGAGTTCTGACCACATTTTAACTGTAATCTCAGACCCCCAATATTATTATTATACATTATGCCTTGTGCTCATCATAAACCATATTAGACAGAGTCAAATATATAGTTATACTACTTAAACCAAGTATTTTCCACGCTTAATTATTGTTCACTGCACAGCTAAGTTTACTAATCTTTCAGTCAGAGTGCTTATGACGCGCTTAATTTAGTGATTATAAAACTAAATTTGAACACAAAATTATCTTTTTTTCATTATTTTTTGCTGTGAAATGCAATGAACAATGAGCATGGGCTTATTGTACTACACACGTAGGTAGTATCTGTAGGAACTATATCTGACACGTTGTCAGCCTTTCCTTTTCATCTTTCGCGCCTGCTCTCCCACGTCACGTCATCCTGTTCGTTGATTTGCGTGATTGCTCCAAATCAACGGCTCAGATTCATTAAACTGAAATTAAGCTTAATCAAGGGCTTATGTGTATTAAAGTATGTCATCTGATTATCTCAGATGTGCCGTTCATTTTGTGGGGGATTAAATCCTGACCGTGGATGGAAAGGGAATCTTTTGGTCGTCGAGTCGGCGTGCGATATGACTATATGAGAAAAAAGATAAAAAAAAGATTGATGGAATAAATCCTGACCGTCGAATAATATACGAAATGTATGTATAGTACTATAGTATAATATAGTAAGATATGTTGAGTGATATTATTTTGGTATCACGTGGAGCTCGAGGAGGGATCTGACAGGATGTCAGAGGGGCAGCAGCCTTTTCTGTCTCGTCTTGGTTTTCTTTTTTTGAGAAATTAATATGACTTATCTTGTTTTTAAACAAACGAAGAGAGAGACAAAGATCCAAAGACGGGCGTGAAAGCAGGTGTACTTGCCTCGTTTTTTATTTCATCCATCCCTCCTCTCCACTTACGTATTGTTGCTTAATATTGGGCCACAAAAGCTAACATATTGGGCATCTCCTTGTTAGCATTATTTTTTGAATAATAATATAGATTTATTTTAATTTAATTTTTGTGATTGTATGAACAAAATAATTTATAGATGTAGGCAAGGCAAATCCCATGAATTTCATTATTTCCGTTTTAAAGGCCCATGTATTTCCTAAAAAAGAAAATCCTTATCCAATAATTATCCGGGCCTTATTCCTCAAAAAAAAAATTATCTGGGCCTTAGAGAGGTATTTAGGGCTGAAAGCTGAAATCCCCTACTGAATTTGAAGCTCCCAATTTATTCAGTCCAGTCTACTTCTTTTCCTTTTCCTGCTGAGAAAAGATAATGGTAATGAACTAATGATTAGAAGCACCGACACTAGATTTGACCCTTGTCAAGAGCTATAATCCAGTCAAACCGTACAGTAATCTCACAATTATCGGTCGTTCGATATAAATCTCCTCAAATCCAACGACTAAACTTTCCCATGCTAAGAACATAAATAATTAAAATGACAAAGCTCGAACTCAAAAAGCCCGTATTATATCGCGCAGGATCACGTGTCCGCTTGCTTTTATCCGTCAGTCAGTACACACTGCAATTCCCAAGTCCTAACCCGAGTTAAACTAAACTAACCAGACCATGGTTAACTTCCAACCTAAGGCTGAGGCTGAGGCTGAGGCTTAAACCCTAACTCAGAGGCTCAAACCCCCATGCAAACCAAACCATCTTTTATCACTCCTCCATCAACTTTACCCTTTCTTCCTCCTCTTCCATTCTTCTTACGCCATGGCTGCCTCTCACCTCTCATTTCTCCTTCTACTAACCTTCTCTCTTCAAAGCTACGCTCACAACATTACAGCCATACTCGAAGGATTTCCAGAGTACTCTGTCTACAACAGTTTTCTCACTCAAACCAAGGTCTGTGATGAGATCAACTCGCACGAGACCGTCACATGCCTGGTACTCTCCAACTCCGCCATGTCCGCCCTCTCCGACAAGCAGAGCCTCGCCGGAGTGAAGAACGCCCTCCGTCTCCTCAGCCTGTTAGACTACTTCGACCCTCAGAAGCTCCACGACCTGCCACGTGGCACCACACTCACCACTACCCTCTACCAGACCACCGGAAACGCGCAGGGCAACCTTGGATTCGTCAACATCACAAACCTCAAAGGTGGCCGTGTTGGGTTTGCCTCAGCTCAACCTGGCGCGAAGTTTGACGCATCATACACCAAATCTGTGAAGCAAATCCCCTACAATCTCTCTGTTCTTGAGGTTTCGGCACCGATCATCTTCCCTGGTTTAATGGATGCTTCAGCCTCTTCAAACCTCACCGCCATGTTAGAGAAAGCTGGGTGCAAGACCTTCGCTTCTCTCATCACCACCTCTGGTGTGCTCAAAATCTACCAGTCCGCCATGGCTAAGGGCTTTACTCTGTTCGCACCAAATGACGAAGCTTTTAAGGCAGACGGTGCGCCTGATCTTTCGTCTCTCTCAAGCGCTGAGCTTGTGACGATACTTCAGTTCCATGCGCTTCCTTCTTACAGTCCCAAAGCTTCCCTCAAGTCCGCTAGAGGGCCGATCAGCACCATGGCGTCCAGCGGGTCTGGAAACTACGACCTTTCAGTGGTCTCTCATGGCGATGACGTGTCACTTGATACTGGTTTTGACACCTCGCGAGTTGCTTCCACAGTAATCGATGAGACTCCTTTGTGTGTTATGACAGTAGATAGCTTGTTACTTCCGGTGGAGCTTTTTGGCGGAGCTCCAACTCCGGCACCAGGTCCGGATGCACTTACGCCGGCGACTGCTCCGGCTCTGGTCAGTGAAGCTCCGGCGCCAGCTCCGAAGGGAAAGAAGCCCAAGAAGGCAAAAGCGCCGGTGGCCCATTCCCCACCTGCACCGCCCATGGGGTCGCCGGAGGCGGCGCCGGCGGATTCTCCGGCGGCGGAGTCGGACAGTGCGGATGTGAAGAAGGATGCAGCTGGAGCTTCTAAGTTGGTCGGAAGTGTGGGTCTTGTTTTTTCTGCTGTTTTTGCAGTTTTTTCGTTTTTGTGAGGGTAATATCAGTTGTGTTGAGAGTGAAATCTGTGTTATTTTCTTTCTTATTTCATTTTGATTATTTTCTTGTTATTAAGGAATTTCTTTTTGCTAGTGGATTGATTGTAGGGACTATTGTGTTTTGGTGGTTTTATTGTTTGTTATTTGAACTTGAATTTATTATTATGGGCTTATTTATTTGTAAATTCTCTGTTTAATGTCGCATATGTTTGTTTCATTTCCATCATTCTGCCAATGGATTCTGTACTTATTATGCTAAAAACAAGATGTGCCCCCCATTAAATTTGATCAAATGGACTTCAATGTTTTTGTTCTGTTTAAGACTAAAAATCCAAGTAAAACATAGTATTCATAGTTGTTTTTGTTCTGTTTAAGAGCTTGATTGAGAGAAAAATCCAAGTAAAAATATAGTAGACATAATATTTTATAGTTTGACTCATTGTTGAAAGAAGAAGCAGGTAATCACGCTGCCGTCCACCAAAAAAATATGCGAACTTCAAGCAATCTTTGTTTTGGTTCGATTTGGATTTTGTCTCTCCTTTCTTGATTTGTGAACAGAGAAGAGAGCCTTTCATAGCTGGAAAAGTAAAAGAGCGCCCTTGCTCTCTGTCCTTTTCTTACTCGTAGTCTTGTTTATGGTTGTCTCAAACTTTCGTAATACACATTATAAGGTATTTTAGAGTCTTAGACAGACATTGCTAAGCTAAAAATAATGTGAGAATGATTCTTTTGTCATAGAACGGCTTTTTTGCCCATTAACTGCACATGAATCTACATGCAAAGAAAATCTCAAATAACTAAAACACCTTACAGACTGGTCAACAAGAAGATGATCAAGTTTCTTAGTGGACCGTAAAACTTGTAGACTGGTCAACAATGAGATTATCAAGTTCAAGTGTCGGTCACCAAAGAATGAATATCTGACATAACATTATGGACTCCTACAGAAGTAGGAATATTTTAAAACAAAACATAGAAGAACATTTATTTGACAATATATTAATGAATGCAAATGCAATACACGTTCATAAATATGCATAATCAATAAACATGATCAAGAGTCGGTGAGTGGGTCCTAAAGAACCCAAACTCGTGCAATCAAATCCTACCCAGGTCCGGTGCACGCGCTGTACTTTTTTATATCATTTCTATGGTCTCCATTGTTCCATGTTCAACTACACGTGGTGTAACATTGATCATTGTCTTTCATGTTGGGCCCAATTACTACATCATTTGTTTGGAGACCATAATTGTTCCAGTTATGATATATCATATTTACTTACTTTTTACTGTATATATACGACCTCATGTATAAATCTTCAACCACTGTCCATTGTTTGTCAACATGTCAACATGAAATTAAAAAAAAATGTTAGTCCTATGTTAATATCAGTAAATGGGCCTTGATTTTCTTGGATGAGCCAATATAGGCCGTTTATGGCCCAACACAAAACAGAATATTGATGATAGCTCCCATTTGTTTGGACTGAATCGATTTTAGCCACAAATAGCTTGTGGCAGCCACACAACGAAATCGTTCTAAAACCCTTTCTTTCTTTATCTCCCTCTCTTTCAGTCTTTCTTACCCAAATCCAACCTACCACCACTCTTCCACTCTTTCACTAATTATCAAACAGATGGCTTCGTCAATCGCCGGAGGAGTAATCGGAGCTCAGTTCGCCTCCGTCTCTTCTCTCAAGCTGAACCAGAAGCTCCGCCGGCCATCTGTTTCCGTACGGGCGGAGGGAGGAGGCATCAATCCGGAAATCCGCAAAGATGAAGCTAAAGTCGTCGATTCAGTGGTTGTGGGCGAACTGGCCAAACCTCTCACCGCCTATTGCCGGTATTTCAGTTAGTTTTGATTGTTTGATTCGCGATTTTTGTGGGTTTGGTTTGTTGTTGATTATGATTTACGCTATGATTGAATTGAAGGTGTTGGAGGTCTGGGACGTTTCCGCTGTGCGACGGAAGCCATGTGAAGCACAACAAGGCGACTGGAGATAACGTCGGGCCATTGCTGGTCAAGAAGTAAAGAGAAGAAGGTTTTGCTTCATTAGAGTGACAAGTATATGTGATAATATTGATGGTTGTACTGAATAAGTTGGATTGGTTTGGTTCTCATTTTTGTAATTCCATCATTTCTTGTACTAGTCAGATAATATTGTCAGTATTTTGAGTTGATTATGTATGTATATTTTCTTTGTTTTAATGCTCTATTTTGTTGCACTAATCGCCTGTTTGGTTAAAATTGTGAATCCTCTTTTAAGATAATTGATGGTCTAGACATTTCTTATTGGGCCTGTGTTAGATAAGGCCCTATATAAATGGGCCTAAAATGATTCTATAATTAATCTGTTTAAATAATATTTAATGTAGGATTTTGAGTATAATGGCCCCTACTAACCGTAAAATAGAAAAAAAAGTAACTATCGATTATATGATATAGTATATTATGTCCATACAAATATAAAATTTAGTAGGGTTGGAATGTAAATGGAAGAAAGGACCAATTGAAAGTGAAAATATGATGAGCATCGTCAAACTAACGTGCTAAAGGAAATAATGTAAGACCAACATCGACATGTACTAACTACTTATATATTGCCTCGTTTTTACTCTTTAGTCTTTATACATGGTCCCAGTTATTATTACTGTGTTGGCACATAGTCATGTTTGCTACGTGTCATAGAATAATATTAATAGCATGCATGTTTTGGATATACAAAAGCCGCATTGCACTTAAATTCGGATCTGTTCAAGCAGTCATTTTTGTCAATAATAAAGTTCTAGCTTTCATGCTACATTTCACAGTATATACAGGTTTCCATGACCTTCTATTCTTGTTGCACCGAATGAGCAAATAAATGTGTATGAATACTGATATGAGTGTTATGTTTGATACCATATTAATATGATGATACAATAACTACAAAAATTAAATCGGGCATAGTATGTTTATTGTATATAATATTTTGACTATTTTCTTGACAATAATTTATCTTTAAGTTAATATAAATATCTATTGTATATAGTATTTTATGTACTAAGGATAATTTTTTATCATATATCATAATGTATCTTATTCTCTTTTTTTTGGGATAAAAGTATAATGTGTCTTATTCTCATCTTAGAAGTTTTTGAAAAATATGTGGTATTGTTTTGAATAAAATATTCAAATGTATCGTATGGAGTATATATCTGGAGATCGTACGAGCATCAGTAGCCGAACAATATAGCTTAGGAAAACCAACAACAATAAGTTTAGAAATATTCCAAAATCAGACCCTAAGACAACCGTAAATTAAAAATAAGAAAATTTTATGTTCTTTATTTTTCATTTTGTTCTATTTAGTTTCAATTTTTAAGTTGATTTTGAAACCTATTTTTGAGTTCATTTGAATTTTGAATCAACAAATTTACATGAACACAGAACTTGCACTAAAATCTTATAGCTTTAAGGACTGCATCCTAGGTTTATTATTTATTATCAATTTCCTTTTTAGCTAATCTTTTCTTATCAAACATAAAACAACACATCATACATCTAACCCAGTCAAACCTAATAAAAATCCATTGAATCATATATTGTGCTTGAAAAATTCTCCTAAATTCATTCATGTAATTAAATAACAAATCAAGGCAAGCACATACAGGTGCTTGCACCTCAACTCTCAAGCCGTCTCGATTAGCACTAGGAACAAATTTCGAAATAACAAACACGCCTTTTCCTCCTTATTTCTCGCTACACTTCTTCTCCATCTGCCATCTGTATTCCATCTTCTCTCTGTGCTTCTTCTTTTCTCCATTGTAGTTGCACCAATTAACGCCTGATCAGTGAGTGATTAGTCTCTCACCATGTCTCTTCCTCTCTATTGTGAATCTCCAAACAGAGCCTCCACTCATCTTCTTCCCAAGAGCACTAAGGATTCTCCTCCTCTCTCCCCCACAAGACCCACAAATCAGTCGTCTCAAATCCTCCGTAGAACCACCATTGTTCTCTTCTTTCTTGCTATTCAGGTCGTTCTCTTTCTTCATGTTCGGCCGATTAAATTATTCAGCCACCGTGAACCATCTGCATGTAAATCTGGACTAGTATATGTATACGACCTTCCTCCTCAATTCAATATTGATCTAATCAAAGCTTGTGACTCACTTTTTCCATGGGCGTCCTTCTGTCCTTCCTTCTCCAACTCAGGCTTCGGCCCGGCTTCCTCTTCCGATCCAGAATTCTCTGCTCTAGTCCCCTCCCCTGTTCTTCAATCATGGTTTTCTACAAACCAATTCAGCCTAGAGCTCATCTTCCACCAAAGAATGCTTAATCACCAATGCAGAACCCTAAATCCATCGCAAGCTTCTGCATTCTACGTGCCTTTCTACGCCGGCCTTGCAGTGGGAAGAAACCTCTGGTCGCCGAATTCCACTGCTTCTGATCGAGACAAAGATTGCTCGCTTCTCCTTCAATGGCTCAAAAAGCAGGAGCCCTTTCAAAAATCGCACGGCTGGGACCATTTCATCGCATTCGGTCGGATTACTTGGGATTTTCGCCGGTCCAGTGATCCTGACTGGGGGAGTAGCTTTCTTTACATGCCTGAAATGAAAAACGTGACTCGTTTGTCTGTTGAGCGAAGCCCTTGGGATGAGATGGATGTCGCAGTACCATATCCGACCAGTTTTCACCCTAAATCTCTAGCCGACATACAACAATGGCAAAATTTTGTTTTAAACCACAAACGATCGACTATTTTTGGCTTTGCTGGTGCGCCACGAGCCGAGTTTAAGAACGATTTCAGAGGATTGCTTCTAGATGAGTGTATCAAAGCGGGGAACAAGTGCCGGTCGGTGGATTGTACTAGCGGTAAGTGTGAGAAAAGCGGTGCAAGAACGATGGAGCTTTTCTTGGATTCTGAGTTCTGCTTGCAACCGAGAGGGGATAGCTTCACACGCCGGTCAATGTTTGACTGCATGCTGGCCGGTTCCATGCCGGTTTTGTTCTGGAAAAGAAGTGCTTATTTGCAGTATAAATGGTTTTTGCCTACACATGGCAAGGAGTTGGATTGGTCAGTTTTTATCGACCGAAGAGATCTTAGAGGGGGAAATGTTAGTATAAGTGCGGTTTTAGAAGAGATAGGAAAAGAGAAAGCTAGAGAGATGAGAGAGCGAGTCGTCGAAATGATTCCGAAATTGATTTATTCAGCGGAAGCTCACGGCGATGATATAAAGGATGCATTTGATGTTGCACTTCAGGGCGTTTTTCAACGGTTCAAAGAACATCGATGGAGATTGCAATTGGGGATTTCGAGTTAAATTAGGGAATTTAGGTTTTTGTAGCCTTTCTTTTTGTTACGACAATTTGTGAGATCAATTTAGACCATCTCTGCAAACTGCAGGTAATTTTAACGCGACGATAATGCCAGTAATGTGCATTATTTGTGGTGTTCTTCCTGCGGTCAGAGACTCGGAGTATCAGAAATCAACATGACAAAGATTATTTATAACTTTTCCTTCTAGAATTTAAAGATTAGAATTAATCTAGTGTAATTAACTCGTAATACGATGACCTATAGAGTTCCTCGTTACTATTGTTGGTGTTGCGGAGGGAGTATAAGAATAAATTGATGTTTTTTTGTTAAAGGTTTAGTTATAGTTGGTTGATGTAAAATTGTAACTTAGTAACTTTTTTCTAGAATTTATTATTTATTTTCTTGTTTGTTCTTATTTTCCAAGTCTAAATTTGTTCTATGAATTAGTTCAACAATGTCAAATATTGGACTGGGAAGGCCATTCAGCCCATGAGAGTTTCTAAAGCCCATTGATGGTTGGGCTTGCGTAGGCATTACTCTTGATCATTTATTAGATCCATAAACTTGTCATTTCAAAAGATATTAAATTAAATTAAATTAAATTAAATTAAATTTGAGTAAGCAAAGATTCAAAACAGGTTTAAATTAATAGAAAGATTGCCACCAACATCAGCTATCCCTTATTTATTTCTCATCGTTTGAAGCACCTTGATTTTAGAGATAATTGATTAAGCTATGTAATCTGAACCCTATTTTTCCTTTATTTTATAATGAGGGCGTAAATTCATGTGCACTCTCTTCGCAACAAAATGCTTAAAAATGAGACATCCATGTGACTAGGGTTTCTGGATTTTGACTTCAGTTAAACAAAACTATAATCTAATGGACAGGATCCAAACAAAGTGTTCTTACTTCTAAGTAACTGTACCAATTCTCTCATCTGCCAGAAGCAATGAAAACAGCACTCCTTAGATCCAAAAATTCCTTCCACACTTTTTAATCCAAGCATTCATTTGCATGAAAACCATCAACAAGACTAGAGTTTAATCTTACCAAGGTAGAATTTCCACTCTTAAGCGCAATGGGGTACTGTGCTCTTCACACTACTACAACCATTTCAAGGTCCAAATTCACAACAAGGGGCCGCTCAAAGATGAACACCTCTCTCTCTCCTCAGAAGGACAAGATCACCATTACCATTCATCTCACTCCGTTCAATCGGGCAGCTTTGGTCCTTGGTGTCATTGCTTTTCAAATCGTGCTCCACCTCTATCTCTCGGCCTTATACTTCTCCTCCGACGGGTTCTTACCGCTCATCCCGGCCCAATCTAGCTCATGTAATGATGGGTTGGTCTATGTATACGACCTTCCAAAATCGTTTAACCTAGATCTCCTCAAAGGCCGTGATGCACTTGACCAAAGGTTTATGATCTCCGAAACTTACGCCAATGCGGGTTTCGGTCCTCATGTTTCTTCAGAATTTGATTCTATAATCCCCCCGCAGTTTCGATCTGCATGGTTCGCGACAGACCAATTCGCGGCAGAACTGATTTACCATCGTCGCATGTTGAACCACCGGTGCCGCACCTCCGACCCCACGGTTGCAACCGCATTTTACGTCCCTTTCTATGTTGGTCTCGCTGTTGACCGACATTTATGGAACTACACCGCTACACCAACTGAACGAGATCTCGATTGTTCTATGCTCCTCCATTGGCTCAGAGATCAACCCCCATTTAGAAGATCCAACGGCTGGGATCATTTTCTTACTATCAGTAGGATTACCTGGAACTTTCGGCGCCGGCCTGGCGAGAATTGGGGGAGCAGTTTCCTTGTCATGCCAGAGATGCAAAACGTGACACGACTTATCATTGAGCGGAGCCCGTGGGATGAGATGGATGTGGCGATACCTTATCCGACCTCATTCCATCCTGAATCAGCTGCACAACTACGCGATTGGCAACACTTTGTTCTTGAACGGGAGAGACAGATATTGTATGGATTTGCCGGTGCGCCTAGACCAAAGATCAAAGGGGACTTCAGGATCATGCTTAACAAATCGTGTGAAGAAGCAGGGCCCGCATGCAAGGCGGTGGATTGTAGCGATATTAAGTGCGTGCATGGGAATGCGGAGACACTCGAGTTGTTTCTAGACTCGGACTTTTGCCTACAACCTAAAGGGGATAGTTACACGAGGCGTTCCATATTTGATTGCATTATAGCTGGTGCAGTGCCAGTGTTCTTCTGGAGGGAGACTACACGTGGCCAGCATAACTGGTTTCTGGGTGAAGAGGGAGAGGAGGAAGAATGGTCAGTGTTCATAAGCCGAAAAGACGTGAGGAGAGGGAGAGTGAGTATTAGAGATGTGCTCGAAGGAATTAGTGAGGAGAGAGTGAGAAAAATGAGAGATAAAGTTGTGGAATTAATACCGAGATTGATTTACATGGCCGGTGCTCAAGGACTTGGAGAAGGTTTGGATGATGCGTTTGATGTCGCGCTTAAAGGAATATTCCGGCGGTTTCAAGGGCAACGACAAAGATGGAGATGACGAGTTATTTGAAGAGTATAATGATGACTTTCATTATACGATGTTTTTGCAATCTATTAAATTGTCAGCGGTAGCTATGTGTATTTGGTAAAATTAACAGGATAGCTATGTTGTTGTATTTGGTAAAATTAATAGGATAGCTATGTTGTTGTTTTTGGTAAAATAGGATAGCTATTTTCTTGTTGCAGATGATCCTTTGCAACTGAGATTTCTTTCTTTTTGTCTTTATTGTCAATTTATATGTTGAAATTACCTCTTAGTTGTATGGATTCTTTACCTATTTTTATGAGTTTTACATCAAATTATTTTCATGTCAAAGCTTGGCTTTTTCCTGGTACTCTTGGTTTTAAATTATTTTTAAGTCAGTTCATGGACATAAGACAGAACATAATGTTGAACAATTCACAAGCAAAAAAGTCAATAATATTGGTCAAAAAATGTATTTTTACATGCACTACATCTAATGTGAGAATTCAGATTGAGGATTACCCACCCCATATAGGGTCAGTTCGTTTTGAGAATTACTAAGGGGGCCCCGTAGCCAGTGATTTTGGACCTCTTAAAATGGAAGATGTGTTTTTACCTCAACCATTTATTTTATGAAAATTTTGATCTTTCAAAACACTTCATGTTAAACAGATGATTTGTAGCAATATTATTTGTTTGTTTGCTGTTTGTTGTTCTATTTGAGATTTAGTGCGAATCACACTTCAATGTACAGTAAAAAATGTCTTTAACATTAGATTTAACTGATGAATATTTATTTTTTTATGATGGTGTTAATTTTTGTTTTGGTTATTTATTTATCCTGACATATTATTATATTAAACATACAGAATATAGGCATAAATGGTTTTATTATGATTAATAGGCATAAATGGTTTTGTTATGATTAATAATAAACTTCATATTTGTATGTGTATATGATATGTTCCTAATCCTACCTTATATTTTCCGTCAAAAAAAAAAATCTTTTTGTTAATATATATAGCTTTAATTATAATTTTACCTCCATACATTTTATGAAAAAGATAATGAAACAAATGATGATAGTTAACAAAATTATAAAAACCGCAGCGAATCCCGGGGAATTTTCCTAGTTCCCTTAATTTTATAGTTTGATCATTTGCATTAGCTGTCACGAATCAGAAATTTTCCTTGACTAAATCCTTGCAGAATGTCATCATCCATGTTCATATTTAATGCTTAGTATATATATCTCAGAAGTCAGACCACTGAAAATAAAATAAGAGAACGAACTTGGCTGGACATCTATTTTATTAATTTTCTTATTTGGGCCATATTTATTTCCTTTCATTTATTTTCTTTTGAGAGAGCCTTTTCATTCGTAGTAAAGACGCCGTAAATAGGAGCTTGCAATAAAAATTGGTTATCACATAATTAAGATTTTTTTTTAAATAGCACTTTTTTGAAAAATAATTTACTGATTTGAAAAAATTCAACAACTAACATTTCCACCGGCCCTACTGGCGGAAGTGATATTTTTTTTTTTTCAATTTTGTTGATCCTGACCATTTGACAGTCTTAACCACGCTTAATTAGGCAAAAAGACAGTTCCGCCAAGTTCTTTAGCGGAACTACTTAAAAATTACTTTTTTACCTAAACTCTAAATTTAGAAGGAAAATTAGCTCAAAAATTACGAATTCAGCAGTTCCGCCAGGCCCTCTGGCGGAACAGCCTATTTTATATCTTTTTACCTTTAAACTGCCATGAAAATTTAGCACAATTTTTTTTTAGTGCTAAATCTCCTTACTAATGCAGCCATCCTCAAAAGTGGAATAACGAATAATGCTTGTTCCGCCAGAGGGGTGGCAGAATCATGAAATTCGTAATTTTTATGCTAATTCCCTTTCTAAATTTGGAGTCAGGCGGAACTATCTTTTTTGCCAAATAATACGTGTTTAGAACTAACAAATGGTCGGAATCAACAAAAATGAAAAAAAAAAAAACCAGTTCCACCAAAGTCTTTGATGGAACCACATCTATTCTGCCAGAAGTGTCGGTGGAAATACTAGTTACTGAATTATTGAAGAATTATTTTTCATAATAGTGCTATTTAAAAAAAAGTCCAAACATAACTAACTATACTTTTCTTTGTTTGAATTTTCTTCTAAATAAAAAAATCAGATTTGAATGCAAACCATTAAGACTAAGAGCATTCATCACTGTCATAAAAAATCATTGAAAATCAAAGAAGTCCAACCTAAACACCATTCAATACTAGTCAGCCATTACTGTTTGAGTGAGTCCCACTTAAACAATATATTTCTATCTGGAAATCTTAACGACAAGCTGCACTTGCTGAGCCCACACACTTCTCATAAACAATCCAAATCCTGACATTGACACCAGTTGCACTTTCTTCCTCACATCCTCTCCTTGACTCACAATTTCAATTCCAATTCCAACTGCATTTCTAGTTCTATTTTTCATTTGGTACCCAAAAACAGAGTAATTGGTTCCATGGATTCCTCCTTTTCAATCTCTCTTGCAGCCACTGCTGTGTTTACGCTGTTGGTTTCTCTGTATGTAGTGAAGAGGAGGCGGAGGAACTATCCGCCTGTGGCCGGAACCATTTTCCACCAGCTCCTTAATTTCCATCGATTTGCTGATTACCAAACCGAATTGTCCAAAAAGTTCAAAACTTTTCGCATGCTCACTCCGTTTTGCAACTATGTCTACACCGTTGACCCTTCCAACGTGGAGTATATGCTCAAATCCAACTTCTCCAATTACGGAAAGGTAAGTCGCATCAAAACTGACCTTAGAAGTTTGAAATGTTGCAAGAATTTTAGTTATTTATCGAATTGTTTGGTTGAATTGAAGGGAGATTTTAATTATGATGTGATGAGCGACTTTTTGGGTGATGGGATTTTTGCTGTGGATGGAGAGAAATGGAGGCAACAGAGGAAAATTGCGAGCTTTGAATTTTCTACCAAGGTTTTGAGGGATTATAGCACTGTTGTTTTCAAAAGCACAGCAAATAAGCTCGCTGAGATTATATCAGAATTAGCTTCATCCAACCAAATGATGGATATTCAGGTAACAACTAACAATAATATCTCAATTCATAGTTTCATTCTTTCCAGTTATTTGTTTATGAAATTTGATTTTTCTTCTTGTGATTGTAGGATTTGTTGATGAAATCGACTTTGGATTCAATATTCAAAGTTGGATTTGGGGTTGAGTTGGGCGCTCTGTCCGGATTGGAAGAGGGAAAGAGATTCTCAAAGGCTTTTGACGAAACGAGCTGTCAGCTTATTTATAGATATGTAGATATATTTTGGAAACTTAAGAGGCTTTTGAATGTCGGTTCAGAGGCGAAAATGAAGAAAAACATCCAATTGATGGATAGTTTCATTTATGGAGTGATTGATAAAAAGGCCAATCAAACTCAAGTGAATGTAAATGATATCTATATTCTTCTCTAATATTATTTTCTTTTTTATTTTCTTAAAAGATGGATTAAGAACTTATTTCTATATTTCAGATGGAGAAAGAAGATATATTATCAAGATTTCTCATAGAAAAAGAGAAACAACCAAGCAAAATTGACAATAAATACCTCAGAGATATAATTCTGAATTTCGTAATTGCTGGAAGAGACACGTCAGCTGGCACTCTCTCATGGTTCTTTTACTTACTATCCAAACATCCAAACATACAAGAGAAAATCGCAAGAGAAGTGAGAGAAGCAACAAAAATGGGAAACAATGAAAAAGTAGACATTAATGAATTTTCGTCTCGTTTAACTGAAGAAGCGATTAACAACATGCAATATCTCCATGCTTCCCTCACCGAGACTTTGAGACTCTATCCTGCCGTGCCTGTCGTGAGTTTATACCACATTTTTATCTTATAACTAAATAATATTAATGCGTATTATAAATATATTTCTGACGTGTTATTATTATTTTTTAAGGATGTGAAATGTTGTTTTAGTGATGACACGTTGCCTGACGGATTTGATATAAAGAAAGGCGATTTGGTGAATTATCAGCCTTACGCAATGGGAAGAATGGAGTTTCTTTGGGGGGACGATGCGTACGAGTTTAAGCCAGAAAGATGGATTAATTCAGAGGGGCTTTTTGTTCCAGAAAGCCCTTTCAAATTTCCTGTTTTTCAGGTTATCATAACATAATTATTGTTACTACTTAATATCTCATATTTAAATATGTTTTGAGTATTGACGTAACTTTTTGTATTGATTTTGATATTTTATTGAATAGGCTGGGCCGAGGATTTGTTTAGGGAAGGAATTTGCCTATAGACAGATGAAAATATTTGCGGCGAGTTTGTTGTACTTTTATAAGTTTAGGTTATGGGATGAAGAGAGAGAAGTGAAGGGTCGAACGATGGTTACGCTTCAGATTGACGGAGGGCTTCATCTTTGTGCTTTACATAGATGAAAGATCATTGTGAGAATTGTGGATTTTGCAACTTTGGATATTTTAATGATATTGTTTAATCTTATGTGTATCGGAATATATGCATCTATGTGGCGGAATATATCATGTATCATTTACTTTTTTTTACCTAAACTCTAAATTTAGAAGGAAAATTAGCTAAAAAAAAAAAAATCACTGTTCCGCCACAGTGTTTGGCGGAGCAATGAACAATAATTTTTTTTTTTTGGCTAAATCTCCTTGCTAATGAAGCCAGCCTCAAAAGTGGAATAAAGAATAATACTGGTTCCGCCAGAAGGGGTGACGGAATCATAAAATTCATAATTTTTACGCTAATTCTCATTCTAAATTTGGAGTTTAGACTACCTAATTATGCGTGTTTAGGACTATCAAATGATTGGGATCAACAAAAATGAAAAAAAAAATCAGTTTTCAAAACAATGCTATGTGATGAATTATTTTTCATAATAATGCTAGTTAAAAAAGAAGTCCAAACATAACTAACTATACTTTTCTTTGTTTGAATTTTCTTCTAAATAAAAAAATTAGATTTGAATACAAATTAAGACCACAAGCAAACAAACCTACCACAATACTGATGTCTCTTTAATATATAGATTTTTCACAAAGTAAATAAATACTACTTTAATGGAAAAGTCTAGTTTGCTCCAGAATGCCACAAAGTTGTGGCCGTGACATCATGCTTATGTCACTTTGCATGAGTTTTTCGGTTTTCCTTCAATGATATCTATTGGTAATCAGGATATAGTGGTTTATATTTTTCAAGATGAATTTGTACTTCAATCGAGTAATATCTTTGCAAATATTTTCTGTCATAAAACTAATCAAGCTTGTACCATACTGGGTCCCACTAGGTGTCTGCTCCAATTAAAGTAACCATGCTCATTAAATGCTCATTAATGCTATATGATCATTATAATTTATAAGTGATATCTTTGCAAATATTTTAATTTTTTTGCAAGGATTTTGTCATAAAACTAATCAAATTTATACCATACGGGGTCCCACTAAATTTGTATGATCATTACATGTACAATACAACCAGCATTTCTCCCAACATTTTAATACATGCTCAAAATAAATGCAACATACTCATTACATGCTACATGATCATTACTTGCACAATGAAATGGCATATTTTCTTTAGAAAAGCCCAATTGTTTCTTTTTATTTTTCTTTTTATTGCAAATGTATAAGAAAAAAAGAAACCTTTGTAATTTTTAAATGTCTGCATTCAGCTAAATTAAATTAATCGGTCTCATTAAAGTTATATGATCATTACATATAAAATACAAATTATCTTTGGTGAATTACACTTTAACTTATAATTTCCATAGTTGTAACTAATTAATGGATTTTTATCACTTATTTATATCTTTATGTACATCGCACAATAAATTTTCCATTAACGAGCAGCATTTTTATCGTTATTTTTTAGACTTCACACTGTTTTCAAATAACATATAGTGCTGATTGATACTGGTAATCAGTAGATTCAACTTATTAAATCACACAATCAGGAGCATATGTGGGGTTTAATTAATAGAAGAATTTCATAATGGAAAATTATGTTAAAACGTCTGCCTTTTTACACAGATGGCTCCCAACAAAAAACCTACTCAAAGTAAATGCAACATGCTCATTAAATGCTACGTGATTATTACTTGCACACATGCTCATTTAATGCTACATGATCATTACTTGCACACATGCTCATTAAATGCTACATGAAATGACATATATTATTATGTTATAAATTTTGTGATAAAACAAACTCTAGCTCATAAGTTCAATATTTGCAACAAATTGGTTATTTATCATCTCATTGATGAGCACATATTAATTTTTTTTCCTTGTCGCTAGGTCCATTTTGTACTGAGTATATTTGCCTATGTATTATTTTCCTTCTCGCACTATAGAAAAGAATATATGTTCTAGCTATATAGTGGTAATCAGTAGGATGCAAGTAATAAACCCACTCGCTTGGTCCCACCCTTTATTCTCTTATTCATTCTTGTAGTTTCATTTTTGCATATTTTTTCTTGCACAAGTTCTGCCATACATCAAATCCAACTGTACATGATTGGGTTCCACAATAAAATATATTAAGAAATGCTACAGGCTATATAATCCTATATGAGCATTTATTGTATATTGACATGTTTATTTTTTATTTTCATTGTCAAATCAACTTTAGCTCATTAAGTTCACATTTTACAAGATAAAACATGTATTTCATCTTCTTCATCAGCACACATTAATGACTTTTTATCAGTCACAAGGTAAATTTGTAGTGAATTTAATTCCTCTTCTATATGAAAAGTTGTTTCTGTTGATATAGAACAAAATAAAGGAATTGATCTTGCAGATTAATCCTGATAATCAGTAGTTGTTTATGTAGAACTAAATAAATAAATAAATTTGGTTAAACATAACATTACACACAAAAGTCTTCAACCCAATCTATTATAACACACTTCCAACAAACAAGAAATTCCTCAATATACAAAACTTACCACATGCAATCAAACTTAGTCCCTAATTAGACATCACAAAAGTGCTACTACCTAAATACTGCCAAATTCTTAACCAGTCAGCGGATCATTAGATAAAAAGCGCGAGATGGACATTGGACGACAGCCCGAAAGATGTGCCTTGTAGTGATGCTCCTGCATTCCAAAGATCTTGATCCAAATCTGTAGAAAAAATATTTAGGTCATAAAGTACAACTGCTTACCACCAGTAACTACTCTATCATCGCACATTAGTGATATATAAACATGACTTCATTTTTTCAATATTTGTTACAACTATTTACTGAAATAAGAGAATTTATTGAACTTCTCACAATTTTACTAATGGATTGTACTATTTTATCATAATTCTTACGCCAATAACACACTGTTACCCACTTCACTCAATCAAACAGGTGTTACAGAGTAATTACCAGCAGTAATTTCTTGATATAGGTTTGGAAAAAATGATATAACTAACCTTCTTTTTGAACACGAATGGCATGGCATTGACACATATCTTCCAAGATTTGAAATTCACCCATACACCATCTCTCTTTGCTTTACCTTCATCACCAACTGATAATCGGCATTGCTAAATCTCTAAAATATTCCAATTCTTCAGATCTGCATTACTAAATCTCATAAACAGTCAATTAATGGTGGTGGTAATCGGCAAGTCAACTGGTAATTGACTGAAAATGTTGGAAGTAGAAAAATGAGTTTTGTGTGCTGGGGTGTCACCCACACATTTTCCCTCCAAAATCAAAACTAGTTTCAAATTTAATTTTCCCCCCAAAATCCTAGTTTAATGGTGATTAGACATGATATGACTGCTGTCAAAAGTAAAGTCATTATTACATGACAGATGGGACAGATTCCTGCTGATAATCAGCTAAAATGACAGGAAAAAAAATCCTCAAAACTGCTGCCTTGTTTTTTTCTGATTACCACATGGTATTGTGACGTCAGGTGACGTCACAGCCACAAAAATGTGGCATCCTGGGAGCTAAATAGATAGACTCTACTTTAATCACCTGGACACATGCCACTAGGCAATAATCCGACCAAAATTATAAGATAGTACCAATTCAAGAAGCATACATAACTATCATAAAAAATCATTGAAAATCAAGTAACCAACCTAAACGCCATTCAATACAAGTCAGCCATTACTGTTTAAGGGTGCGTTTGGATTGCGGTAATGTTACATTACCATGGGAATATCATTCCCTGACAAGTGGTTGATGGGAATGAGATTACCATGCCATGAGAATATTATTGTTTGGATTGCATATTTGGAGTTTTAGAAAATGTAAACTTTTTTTAATTTATTAATTAATGAAATGACCATTATACTCTTGTTAATTAAATATATAAAATCAATCATATATTTACCTATATTATTTACTATATTAATGAGAGAATTTATTTTTAATGATAATAATTGAAATTATTTTTTAAAAAGTTAATATTTTAATGAGAAAATTATAATTTAATAATAATGATTAAAATTATTTTATTTTATTTTATTATTTATATATTAGATTCTTAATTAAATATAATAATTACTTTTTAAATATAACTAAATTTATCAAAATATATTTAATAAATAAAAAATAAAAATATTTCAAATAATTACTTTTTAATATGTATTAATCTTTTTATAAACTATATATAGGTCTTTTCAGTTTTATATTATTTAATTTCTAATTGAATATAATTAAATATCAAAATTATGTTATAATATAATTTTTTTAATATTTTTTAATTAATATAATTTTCGCTCTCATAAATAATATAACTATATATCATTATAAATTTATTCATTACAATTTTTTTCTTAATTAAATATATATTATTTATATTTTTCATTTAGTTAAATATAATTAAAAATTTAATAAAATAATAATATTTATTGTTGTTATTATCATTAAATATAATTAGTTAAGAAGGATAATTATGTAATAAGCAATGGGAAATTAACTTTCCCATGTATTTTGGTGGGAATCACATTCCCATGCTTCATGGGAATCTGTCAAATCATGGGAAAAAAACTTTCCCGCCACGTAAAATTCCAACGTTGAATCAAACATGGGAATGGAAAATTTTTGAGGCCACGTTTTCATGGGAATCACATGTCCACCCATATTCCCACAATCCAAACAGACCCTAAGGTGGCGTTCGACAAAAAGTGAAATAACGAAAGAGTGGAAGAATGGAAGAGTGTCTCTTCCATTTTATTCCAAGAGTGCTCGGCACAATAAATAAGTGAAAGAGTGGAATAAACAATTAATGTAATATTTATTTAATTTGGAGAGAGGAGAGAGAAGGAAGAAAATTTATTCTTATTTCACATCTCTTTCACTCTTCCATCATCCCTATGGAATAAAATTAAACCACTCTTCCAACCCTTTATTCTATTTTATTTCACTATTGTTCGACGAAATAAGTAAAATTTTTCTATCTTTTTAGACTCTTATTCTATGTTATCTAACGGCCCAAGTGAGTCTTCCTTAACGGCCAACTGCACTTGCTGAGCCCACACACTTATCAATTATCATAAACAATCCAAATCCCACTGACCCCAGTTGCACTTTCTTCCTCACATCCTCTCCTTGACTCACAATTTCAATTCCAACTGCATTTCTAGTTCTATTTTTCATTTGGTACCCAAAAACAGAGTAATTTGTTCCATGGATTCCTCCTTTTCAATCTCTCTTGCAGCCACTGCTGTTTTTACGCTGTTGGTTTCTCTGTATGTAGTGAAGAGGAGGCGGAGGAACTATCCGCCTGTGGCCGGAACCATTTTCCACCAGCTCCTTAATTTCCATCGAATTGCTGATTACCAAACCGAATTGTCCAAAAAGTTCAAAACTTTTCGCATGTTCACTCCGTTTTGCAACTATGTCTACACCGTTGACCCTTCCAACGTGGAGTATATGCTCAAATCCAACTTCTCCAATTACGGAAAGGTAAGTCGCATCAAAACTGACCTTAGAAGTTTGAAATGTTGCAAGAATTTTAGTTATTTATCGAATTGTTTGGTTGAATTGAAGGGAGATTTTAATTATGATGTGATGAGCGACTTTTTGGGTGATGGGATTTTTGCTGTGGATGGAGAGAAATGGAGGCAACAGAGGAAAATTGCGAGCTTTGAATTTTCTACCAAGGTTTTGAGGGATTATAGCACTGTTGTTTTCAAAAGCACAGCAAATAAGCTCGCTGAGATTATATCAGAATTAGCTTCATCCAACCAAATGATGGATATTCAGGTAACAACTAACAATAATATCTCAATTCATAGTTTCATTCTTTCCAGTTATTTGTTTATGAAATTTGATTTTTCTTCTTGTGATTGTAGGATTTGTTGATGAAATCGACTTTGGATTCAATATTCAAAGTTGGATTTGGGGTTGAGTTGGGCGCTCTGTCCGGATTGGAAGAGGGAAAGAGATTCTCAAAGGCTTTTGACGAAACGAGCTGTCAGCTTATTTATAGATATGTAGATATATTTTGGAAACTTAAGAGGCTTTTGAATGTCGGTTCAGAGGCGAAAATGAAGAAAAACATCCAATTGATGGATAGTTTCATTTATGGAGTGATTGATAAAAAGGCCAATCAAACTCAAGTGAATGTAAATGATATCTATATTCTTCTCTAATATTATTTTCTTTTTTATTTTCTTAAAAGATGGATTAAGAACTTATTTCTATATTTCAGATGGAGAAAGAAGATATATTATCAAGATTTCTCATAGAAAAAGAGAAACAACCAAGCAAAATTGACAATAAATACCTCAGAGATATAATTCTGAATTTCGTAATTGCTGGAAGAGACACGTCAGCTGGCACTCTCTCATGGTTCTTTTACTTACTATCCAAACATCCAAACATACAAGAGAAAATCGCAAGAGAAGTGAGAGAAGCAACAAAAATGGGAAACAATGAAAAAGTAGACATTAATGAATTTTCGTCTCGTTTAACTGAAGAAGCGATTAACAACATGCAATATCTCCATGCTTCCCTCACCGAGACTTTGAGACTCTATCCTGCCGTGCCTGTCGTGAGTTTATACCACATTTTTATCTTATAACTAAATAATATTAATGCGTATTATAAATATATTTCTGACGTGTTATTATTATTTTTTAAGGATGTGAAATGTAGTTTTAGTGATGACACGTTGCCTGACGGATTTGATATAAAGAAGGGCGATTTGGTGAATTATCAGCCTTACGCAATGGGAAGAATGGAGTTTCTTTGGGGGGACGATGCGTACGAGTTTAAGCCAGAAAGATGGATTAATTCAGAGGGGCTTTTTGTTCCAGAAAGCCCTTTCAAATTTCCCGTTTTTCAGGTTATCATAACATAATTATTGTTACTACTTAAAAATATGTTTTGAGTATTGACGTAACTTTTTGTATTGATTTTGATATTTTGTTGAATAGGCTGGGCCGAGGATTTGTTTAGGGAAGGAATTTGCCTATAGACAGATGAAAATATTTGCGGCGAGTTTGTTGTACTTTTATAAGTTTAGGTTATGGGATGAAGAGAGAGAAGTGAAGGGTCGAACGATGGTTACGCTTCAGATTGACGGAGGGCTTCATCTTTGTGCTTTACATAGATGAAAGATAGTTGTGAGAATTGTGGATTTTGCAACTTTGGATATTTTAATGATATTGTTTAATCTTATGTGTATACGGAATACATGCATCTATGTGGCGGAATGTATCATGGTTCTTCTATTAGATGTATCATTTGTATCTAGTAGATTATAGCTTGCTTATATCAAAATATAATGTTGTGCATATACAATAGATATCTTCAATATATGTCTTGTTATCATGATATATCTTGGCATATATACCATTATAACATAAGATTACACCCATATATTAATTGGTATACTCTCTTGTATTATGTACCCTTAAATCTGTCATCTGTGTGTTTTATGAGAATCATCATAATACAAATCACAATAATTTCCTGTTTGTATCTGGAATTCGAAATACATTCTTGTTTTTCTGTGTGACGGCCTTTTTTTAGGAATGTATTTATTTGGTTGAGGGGGCAACCTTTAATTTTTTATATTTTTGACAAATTTACCCTCCTTAAGTAAGGATAATTTTACCCTCGAAATAGCATAATACATCTTTTTATATACCATAATGCATCCAAATTTAGATTCAATGTTCTTAAAGACTCTTGTTTATGGTTATGTAATAAGGAAAGTAAAATGGCAAGTTGGAAAAGGCTCTTATTTGATATTAATACGAAAATATTTTACATTTAAATGTTGACTTTATTTGATATTTGATACTATAGTTCCAAAATATTTGATATTTGATGTTACGGAAAAAAAAGATTTTATTTGATATTATGTACGAAAAGATTATACATATTGAGTTGTTTAATATTTCATATATTATAACTTACATATTTTGTTAGGCAAGGCGACCCACTTTCGTCATTGCTTTTTGTCTTAGTAGCGGACACACTACAAAAAATCCTCAGTCATGCCAACGGATTGCGACCGACACCTAAATTTCTGCCAGTCACTGCCATACAGTATGCTGATTAATTGCTGAGGCGCATTCTGAAAACATTAGACTAATTAACCAAACAGTACAACATTTCAGCACGTTGACAGGAGTACATGTCAACAACCAAAAAAGCAACTTCACAACCATACAATTTCCGATGAACTTGCTCAATTGCGAGAAAGAGGAATTTCCAAGAACATATCTGGGCCTACCATTATCCATTAAAAAACCAACCAATGAGGAATTTTTACCACTGATCACCAAAATACAAAGTAGAGTTTCATGGACATCCAAATATTTATCAAAAGGTGGGAGGTTCACTCTATTAAATGCAATACTCTCTGCCCAACCAACCTATTACATGCAAGTTTTTGCTCTGCTGAAAAGGGGTAATCAATGATATAGACAAGGCAAGACGAAATTTTCTATGGAATGAAACCCAAAACTACATTCCAAGAAAAAACCAAATAAACTGGGAACAGTTTGCCTACTAAAGAAAAATGGGGGCATGGGAGTCAGGGACTTAGCCACACAAAACAGTTCTCTACTCTTAAAATGGCTATGGCAATTAAAAAGAAAACCCGACTCACTCTGGTCGGCAACTTATTCAAAGATACATGGCTTGAACCATGTAATACCACGTAAACAACAATCTTTCTTTTCCAAAAGCCTACTGGAATTAGGGGACTGGTTCAATAGCAGAACAACCATGATAATAGAAAACGGGAATACAGCAAGTTTTTGGCATGACAAATGTGTACCATAATAAAATACTAAGCCAAACACATCAAAGACTATATCAACGCTGTAAATTGAAAAGTGGATCCGTCAGAGATTTACTAACTGAAACCAACCAAACAAACCTATGGGACCGTTAACTAAACACGGTGTTCCAGCGCCAATGGCTAAAAATCAAAAGAGAAACTGCGAACATACAGTTCACAACATGTGACCAGATACAGTGGATGGCAGACCAGCAAAACCACACATTCTCAGTAAAGAATGCTTATAACTTCTATGTGGATCCAGGTCTGACACAAATGCAAGTCAATAAAATATGGAAAGCATTTGTGCCATTAAGAGTTAAAATATTTGGCTGGGCCCTACACAAAGGGAAACTAAGAACCAAAGATCGAATTAAGAAATGGGACAATCAAATTAACACCAAATATATATATGCGAGGATCAATCAGATGAGACCCACGACCATCTTTTTGCCACCTGCAAATTCGCCAGAGCAATTTGGAGAGAGTTAGCAGTCTGTTGGAATATTTGGAAGGAGCGCAATACTAGAATTTTCAAGAACTGCAGGAGATCTGCTAGCTTTACCTCTGCTTTTGTGCAATACGACTATCAAAGGTGGCTAAAACACTTAGGGCCGCAACCTAGGGACAATACGACGGGCGCTTAGAGTGTAGTATAAGGTTTTCTAGAAGAGGGAATACCTGCTTTTAAGAATTTGTTTTGTATTCCCGTTTATTTGAGCTTGTAAACCATGATGTAACCAAAACTATTTTATTTTAATTAAATCCTAGTAGGCAATCGCTTACTCCTAAAAAAAAAAAAAGATTTTATGTGGGCAACTTTATTTATGAATTAAATCTCTTTCATGTAAATGCATCGAAGTTTTTCATGTATTTTAGATTTTCTCTTAGATTCGAATTGGCAGCCCTAAGTCTTACAATATAAGAAGTGGGGCGGTTATATTTTAGCGCCACCCTAAAAAGAAAAGAAATAGTTCAGCATTATGTCAGCTAAATGATTGCTTTCAAGTTAACTACTCAAGAGAACAAGTCCAATTTCTCAGATGATAAAAAAAAGGAATATGTCAACCTATGCAATGTTCTTCTGACTAGTGGTAGCACAGTCATAAAAGCACAGTCATAAACAATAATAAAACTATGAAGACCATGTAGATATATGATTAACAAAAATCATCTTGATGAAGTCATTACTCATTAATTATCCATAATCCATGTTATCTGGGTTTCTTTTCTTTATCATACATTAATTATTTGATGTATATATATATATATATACATACATATATATATATATATATACATACATATATATATATACATATATATACATACATATATATATGTAAACATACATATATATATGTATATATATATATATATATATATGTACATATATATATATATATATATACATATACATATATATACATATATATATATATGTACATATATATATATACATATATATATATGTTTCTTTTCTTTATCATACATTAATTATTTGGTTTTCTCTTCGCCCGTACATGATTCTTTTTAATAAATCGGAAAACTAATATTCGTCCTCTCATTTTTCCATAAAAACATCATATACATTATCATTAAACTGTATAATGTCATGATTTTTATATTTACGCTCCTTATAGTATTATGATTTTTGTTCTTACACTTGACTCCATGTATAATTTCATGATAACTTATATGCCACTTACTGCTAGGTCACTTTTTTAGTTTCGCAAGATTGGAACTCCATTTCTAGTTTTCTCGGCATTTCACTTGGTCATGTAATAATCCAAAATAAAATGAACAAGTATAAGGTTTTATTGATAAAATGATATAATAATAGTTAGTTAAAAGGTATTTTGCCACCACTTCTAAACAACTTTATATTTGAAAAATATATACAATTCTCTTGCAAAATTCCTGATTGACAATCTCGGCCTTTGAGAAACCGAGATTTACTTATGGGTCCCATTAGAAAAATTCTCCCTCTTTGACCGTTCAAAACTCCAAAATAATTAGTCTATGTTTAGTATGGCCCTTCGGAAATAAATATTTTTCAAAAAAGTACTTACAAATTTAAAATGTACTTTATGTAATTTTTTTTTAACATCTACAAAAAATGAAGATTAAGGAAAATAATATTCCCATTTTCTTTTTATTTATCTTATTTGGAAAATACTATTTTATTTTCTTTTTACGCAAGTAAAATCTTGGCATTTCAAATGCCGACTTCATTTTGGCAATTTTGCCAACAAATGCATACTTTTGACATTTCAAATATAAAAAGTTGCTTGAAAGTGGAAAAATTCCTAGTTAAAACAGTTAAGTTTGACAGGAAGGTAAATATTATTATAATGTGTAACATTGTAAGATATTGTTGGAAGAATTGCTATATATACCCCTACAATGTAAGACAATAAGAATTAAGTTCCTTCAAAAAAAACTAAGAATTAAGTTAACCTCTCAATCTTTTTTTCTTCTCCTCTCTCTAATCTATAGTCTCTATAACTCTAAATCATTACCAAATCCTCTCTTTGAGATCCGGTTTTATTACAACACGGTACTAGTAGTTCCATGGATTCCTCCTATCCAGTATCTCTCGTAGCCATGGCCGTCGCTACTCTGATAGTTTCCTTGTTTATGGTGAGGCGGCTACGGTTCCGTTCAAAGATGAAACATAATTTACCGCCCATTGCTGGTACGATATTTCATCAGCTTCTCAATTGGCACCGAATTGCAGATTATATGATAAGCTTGTCCAAAATGTACAAGACCTATCGTATACTCGGCCCGTTTTGCAATTATGTCTACATCGTCGATCCTGCCAATGTGGAGTATATCCTCAAATCCAACTTCTCCAACTATGGAAAGGTAAGTCACAACTGATGTAAAAAAGTCTTGTTTGTCAAAATTGTTATATCAGAGTCCAAGGATGTAGTTACTCAATACAACTATTCAGACCCAACAAACCAACCCAAAATATTTTAATTCAAGTCGTACTTTAACTAGCTATAATACTCTTTTGTTAATTTTGTTATGAAGTGTAACAAATAGTTATGTAAGTATTTTGATTTAATTGCAGGGAGATTATACTCATGATGTGATGAGCGACCTTTTGGGAGATGGGATTTTCGCGGTGGACGGAGAGAAGTGGCGGCAACAAAGAAAGGTTGCAAGCTTTGAATTCTCTACCAAGAATTTAAGAAATTATAGCACTGTTGTTTTCCAAAGCACCGCCAGCAAACTTGCTGAGATCGTATCAGAATTGGCCTCTTCAAACGAAATGATGGATATCCAAGTAATTTTTTCTTCAAAGTTTCATGCTTTTCTATTTTTGATGTATATAATTTGCTTTTTCAAGAGTCTCACGTTAGAAATATTTTGTAAAGAAGGAAAGAGAAAATATTCCATATATATGGGATTTGAAGTCAGCAATATTTGCTATCTCAATCAAAATAAATAATTACTAGGTTAGGAGGTACTCAACCTAAAGTATTTTTTATGTATGTAAATTTGACTTGTTTTTTCCATTTAGGATTTGTTGATGAAATCAACTATGGATTCGATATTCAAAGTTGGATTTGGTGTTGAGTTGGGAGCCTTGTCTGGCTTGGAAAAGGGCAATGCATTTTCAAAAGCCTTTGATGAGGCAAATGGCCAGATTCTTTACCGCTATTTTGATATATTTTGGAAAATTAAGAGGTTTCTGAATGTGGGTTCAGAGGCCAAAATGAAGAAAAATATCCAATTGATTGATAATTTTGTTTATGGTGTGATTGATAAAAAAACCAAGCAGCTAAGGCAAGTAAATGTAAGTCGTATATACTCATATATATTCTGCTCTAGTAAATAGTATTATATATTTTCTACAAAGGATGGTTTACGAATTTGTTTCTAAATTTCAGATGGAGAAAGAAGATATTTTATCGAGATTTCTTATAGAAAAAGAGAAAGATTCAAGTATTTTTGACAATAAATACCTCAGAGATATTATCCTAAATTTTGTAATTGCTGGAAGAGACACTTCAGCTGGCACTCTCTCATTTTTCTTCTATAGGTTGTGCAAGCATCCAGATATACAGGAAAAAATTGCAAGAGAAGTGAGAGAAGCAACTAAAACAGAAAACAAAAATGTAGAAATTAACGAGTTTTCAGCTTATTTAACTGAAGATGCAATTAACAACATGCAATATCTCCATGCATCTCTCACAGAAACTTTGAGACTCTATCCTGCAGTCCCTTTTGTGAGTTATATTACATTAACTTATCAAGAGTGAATATTTCAATAATAATATTATTACGATACGTTCTTGACTTTTGTCATTTTAATAATTAAGGACGTGAAATGCTGCTTCTCTGATGACACGTTTCCTGACGGATACGATATAAAGAAAGGCGATTTGGTGAATTTTCAGCCTTTTGTAATGGGACGAATGAAGTTTCTTTGGGGAGACGACGCTGATGAGTTCAGACCAGAGAGATGGCTTAATTCAGAGGGCCTTTTCGTGCCAGAAAGCTCTTTTAAATTTACCGCTTTTCAGGTCAGAAATCAATGAAGATGTCTCTTATAAATAATTCATTAACTCTTTAAGTACTTTTTCTTAATGTGTCTGTGAAATTCAAAAGTCAGTGAATATATTAATAAAATGATTAGTAAATTATATAATGAATTTAATTTCACTCGGGTTAGAAATCATGATTCGTCACTTCACGTTAAATATATTTTGAGTATTGACTTGAATTTTTGTTGGATAGGCTGGGCCAAGGATTTGTTTGGGGAAGGAATTTGCATACAGACAGATGAAGATAGTTGCGGCGACATTGCTGTATTTCTTCAAGTTCAAGTTGTGGGATGAGGAGAGGGCAGTGAAGGGTAAAACGATGCTGACGCTTCAATTTGACGGAGGACTTCCCATTTCTGCTTCACATAGATGAAAAACATTTTATGGAAGTGTATATGTTTTTGTGTAAAAATAATTAGTTGTAGAAATAAATTAAAAAAAAAAATAGTTGTAGAAATACACCTATTTATCACTAAAATGTTTGTTGTAGTAATTGCAAAATCTATATAGCCTGTTATGATTGTATCACTTAGATCTTTCTGTTGATCATCTGCAATTGTGAGGTGAGCCAAAGAGTTGTGTTCAAATTGACTTTTTTTTTTCTAGCACCTGAATCGAAAATAATTGAACAAATAGTACTTATATGAAAAAAAAATTAAGTAACTAGCACTACCGCCAATTATTCTGACGGTAGAGATCTTGTACCGTCAAAAATACTGACGGTAGAGACTAGTTTTCAATTTTTTCCACCAATTACTTTAAACAGATTAATTAATAACAAATTAGCTTCTACCGTCAGCTATTCTGGCGATAAATGTGCAAAAATTATTTTTTGAAATTTCAAAATTTTTATCCATTTTAGCAAGGAAATTGGCGCAAAAATTTGAAAATTAAAATCTATGACCAGCTTTTTTAGTAATAGTGGCAATTTTGTAAATATTTCTAGATCAACCGTTATTAAATCCATTAAGCAAAAAAAAAAAACAAAAAAAAAAATTCTTCTACCGCCACACTTGCTGGCTGTAGAGGAACAAGTTTGGTTTTTTTTGAAGTATTTAGAACTGGACAACCACGTGGAAATGTATACTTAACAGGGGAAAACGTGTCAGTTATGGACATTCTTAAACAGGCCTTCAAATTTTCTGAATTTAACACTTCTGTTATGGACCACTGGAAAATTATGGGCTTTGGGCCTGTATTACAAGTTTAATTCTTTTAAGGGCGTGTTTGCTCTATGTAGCTGTCTAAAATAAAGAGAACAAAAAAATATTTAGCATTCTTTGGGCCTGTATGTGTAAGAATTTGTTTTAACAGTATATCCTGAATCCCATTTATAAAATATACTAGATAGGATAAAAATGGATACTTAACAGGAGAAAACGTGGCTGTACAGTACTAAATACTTAAAAAAAATGAAATTCGCGGGTTTTATAGACCTAAACGTGCGTAAGTGTGGATTTAATGAACACCAGATCTGTTGACGAAGTTCGGCTAGGTGGTTGCTTTTGCTGTAACCATCCGTTCTCACTAGAGGCCCTTACCGCGTTTCACGAGCGCCTACTTTCCGGATATGCCTTTCAGCTCCTTGATTGCACTAATCTAAATAGTATTTTTGTTTACAAGACCACGATTCACCGTTCGCTTTACAACAACTCGGAGCGAAGCAATGAAACAAAACTTACAACGATTTCTTTCAATCAAATAATAACAACTAACTTCTCACTAATTTCTCTCTAATCTCACTAAATAATATTGAGTAAATTTTCTTAAACACCAGCCAGGGAGAGATCTGAATTTTTGCCTTTTATTTTCGTTTTTCAAATTTCACTATAATTGCCAAATATTGAGCTGCCAAATCTATCCAGATTTTGTCTGCTGTCAAAATATCTATTTCTGACTCACTTAGAAGCTAAATTTGAAATTTCTTAAAGAAGGAAAGTTGTAGTCCGCTCTGTTATTTTTCCATAGCCGTATGATACTCCTTCATATGATTTACGGTGCGAGAGTTATGGCCCAAATACTGAAGACATGTCAGCAGATTCCGGGCTGATTCGACTGAAGACATGACTCCTGCCTCCTTTGAACAAAAGGCGTCGCGTCCGTCTTGAAAAGTACTCTTAGAATGTCTTTCTTGAACTTGCCATTTAACTGTACTAATTCATGATACTCAAAATATTATTAGTAACTCGGAATTGTTTTAAACATCATCAAACCAAGAACAAGTAAAACTTGCATATCACAACATAATTTCTTTAAGGATGATTTTATCCATGCAAGATTTAGAAGTATCATATTGTCCTAAAGTGTTCATTATTTTTTTATATTTGAATATTTGATAATTAGGAGGTTTAAATATATGGTAATTTGAATATCTGGTAGTTTAAATATATTGGATCACTTTCGAAACTAAAAATTTCAAAAAAAACCGCAACTAAAAAATAAAAAATAGAATTACCAATTTGGGGTCATAAATGAGAGCGAATCAGATTTTTGATCACTTCTGTAAATGCAAAAACTTTTGTCAACTGTATACTATTTTTTTTTTTATGTTGATTCGTATTATTTTTTATATTTATTTATTATTAAATTTTGATCTATAAAGTAAAAAAATTGAGTTAGCATTCAAAATGAATAAAATAAAAAATGAATCAAATAAAAGAATTTCAGATAAAACCGAAGCGGAACGAGATACGTTTAAGATCTCAACTTGTGCTCCATTCTTCCGTCAAAAATAATCTCATTTTTCCCTACATTTCAAGATCTCTTTTACTCTCGAAATATTCTGCTCTTCTCCTTCCTTCCTTATATAGATAGCCATGGATGCACATAAGCCTCTTGTTTGTCCAAACTCCGATCTTTCTCTCTCTGCCTCCATTTCAAATCCCTCTTTTTCACGCTCTCTCACTCGTTTCAAAAACCCCAAACCTCCTTTCCCCTCGTCCTATAGCATGGATCCCGCACTGCACTGCACGACTCTTGATTTGAGATCCAGATCACCTCGGCAGCGGCGATGGTCAGCTCCAGTAGTGTCGAATGATAATCTGAGTGAAAGCTTGAGAGAGTCTTCAGAGCTTTGCGAGATTGAGTGAAAGCTGGAGGAGAAAGATGAATTCGAAGAGGAAAGGAGAAAGAGCGGCGCACAGGCCTGAGAGACTGCTCGCACCTTCCTCGATCTGGTGAATCAGTGGTCGAATCTCTTTATCAAGTCGGGAGAGATAAGAGGCAGAAGCAAATCACGGCAACTATTTGTAACGTGGCGAGAGTATTCATTGATGAGAGGAAGAATTGACCGGCGGAGGAGCTCGAGCTGGCAATGAAAATGGAGGAAAAAATGATGGATTTCTTGAGCCTAAGCTCAGATCGTGTATGAAGTGCACGAAGTGCTGAGTGGGGCAGTTGGCGAGTGGATGAGATTCATAAGAAGTTTTTTTAGATTTTGTGCAATTGTGAATACTCAGGCTAGGAAAAGCTCAGAAGATAAAAGTAAATTAAATGCTGAAAGGGGCCTGCAGTGCAGTACAATCTCTTTCTGCTCCACAATGCGGATATTTTGAAAAGGTATTGAAATATATATCCTGTCTGTTCTATTCTAATTTAATTAATATAAATATTTTTGAATCTTTTTTTTCTTAATGTAGGATTGGGAAATATTATCCTTTATAAAATCTCTCAAAGCTAATTTACGCTCAAGAATTCAATTTCAGTTGCTTTAATTACTTTCCAAAATTCAATTCTTTGAAATTCAATTTCAAAAAGATGGCAACATTTGGCTGATACACTTCTCTCTGTCCGAGCCAATCCAGGTGAAATAAAATAATATATATTTTTTTATTTTGACAAAATTTCAGTTTTTTTATTAATTAATTTATATTATTTTTGTTTATTTAGATGAGGATAAGGATTTGGCGAAACTTGTAACTGGGTATCAAGATATGCTTGGATTTCTTCATATACATAAAGTTGCTCAATTTAATACTCAGGTAATTATTTTACCAATTCATTTTATTACTTTTAAATAATTACCATATATACTTCTTTTATTTAGTTATATTTTTATTACCGAATTATTTACACCAAATGTGAAAGGTATTAATGAGAGTAGAGCAAGAACTGAAACGCTGCCCACGGAATCGAGGTAATTAATTAATTTATTTATTCACCCACCATTTTAATACCCCAGGGGCATTTTGGTTATTTATTTATTTATTTATTCACTCACCATTTTAATACCCCAGGGGCATTTTGGTAATTTGGGGGATCTCAGGGGTTATGAAATTGTGGGTGCAGGAGAAGTATGAGCAGGCGAGGAGGAGAGAGCTGCCATGGCTGAGACTATGCTGGAATTAAGCCACGATTCAGTAGTCTTCCCCTAGGTAGCTAATTTTAATTCTCGACTTTTCATTTTCACCCCTGCAAAATTGAAATTTCTCATGGATGTATATATATCCCTGTGATGCCAAAGAGGGTAGCGTGTCTGAACATCTCATGGATAACCGTAAGTAAAAAGCAGATTAAATGTCCGGTGTATTTTGATTCCTTGGTTATCCATTTGATTTGTGAACTTTTTATTAATGTATATTATATATGAAGGAAAAAGGAGGGGTAGTTTTAAATATTCTTTGAAAAATATGGGTATGATTGATATTTCAGTTTTATGAGGGTATACATGATATCTTATGTTTTATCGCACTACGTAAGAAAAAATTCCGTTAGTTCGAAACATGATGTGATTAAATTATTTTTTTAGAACTTCAAGTCAAGAGTCAGCTCAAGATATAAACATACAACCAAGAAGAGTGAGTTTGCTTGCCAGACCTTCTTTCAGCAACTGGCTTGACAAAAAAAAAGGTTACTTTTACGTAATAACCCTTTTTCTCTAAATATATCATATTTCTTAATTCATTTTTTGAAATTTTGAAGAGGAAAAAACGAATAAGTGTAAGAGTGAGCGGAGATTTATATAAGACTATGTTGCATAATTAAGATTCAGACTTTTATATTGAGAAACTCATCAAGCTTATGGTGTGTAATGGATTCTGTTGTATGAAATATTTGAATCTTCACACAAGGAAATGATCTAACTAAATGGCAGTATGAGAAAGCTTTATGTTTTGATGTGTAATAGATAGTTAGTTTATGGTGTTCACGGGCGTGTTAAAAAAGCATACTTCATGTTACAAAATTATGTTATATTATAATATGATTAGAGCTCAAAAAAGAATACTACATGTTTTATTGTCATCTATGTAAGGTTTATAAATTTTATATTATTTATATAGAAAAAATGATAAAAAAAATACCCGCATCGTAGCGCGGGTATTCACCTAGTCCTCATCATACTTCAAATACCTCAAATCAAACATACCCTGTTTTGCTTTTGAAGGATTGAGAAACCATCGGCCGCAAAGTCAAGGATGGAGAAACTATGGGATGCAAAGTCAATTCAGAAACAGTGATTTTTTTTTTTGTAGGCGAAATGTCTATTTCCATTAAATCAAATAAAAAAGTCTGTACAATATCATAAACAGTGACTCAGTATTTTTCAAATAAAATAATAAAAACAAAGCGTCTCATTAACATAAACAATTAAAAATATAATAAAAACAAAGTACAGAAAATAAAACAAATTATGAAATAAAATGGGCCGAGTTGTTTGTTTCATCAGAGCCCTTAGCCATAAAAGAACCTATGTCCGCTCAATCCATCTATTGTGTTTTTTAGCAAGAGAAATTGTCGACAATGGAGGATCAATGGTGTAATCTTCCAAAAGACATACTAGAAGCAATCTCAAAAAAAATTCTCTCTGTCGAGGATTACCTGCGATTCCGTGCTGTCTGTATTCCCTGGCGGTCTGTCTTATCACCAAATCCTCATCATCTTCCTCCCCAATCTCCATGGCTAATGCTTCCTTATAAACCTAATCGACATGAAGGTAATAATGAGAACTCAGCACGTTTTTTCTACGACACGTCAAGCAATAAAATTCGTAAAATTGAGATACCAGAAACATGCAGTAAAGAATGTATTGGTTCCTCCAAGGGTTGGCTAATGTTGAAAAATGGTCCGGAAATTTCATTATTGAATCCAATTACTAAAACACAAATCAATCTTCCTTCACTCGAATCATCACCTAATATTTTAGGGCTTGAAAATATTCAATCGTTGGATGATATTAGGTCTCGACTAGATATTTGGTCTAGTTGTTTTGGTCGTGATTTTCGTGCAGATGAGTTCACCATACTAAAAATTATTTTGACATCAAATCCAACTGTAGATCCAAATTGTATCATGATGGCCCATTTCAAAAACAATTGGGAGTTAGCTTTTTGTCGAGTCGGGGATGAATCTTGGACCATTTTAAAGGCGCCAAATGAGAACTACGATGTTGAGGGCAGATTGGTCGATGTGATTTTCCACAATAAATTATTTTACTGTTTTTCTTTTGATCAAGTGAAAATTTACAACCTTGACGGTTCAAAGAGAGAGGTTTTGAAAATAAAAATACCTCTAGAACCTGCTACTTACCATCTTGTAGAAGGAAACTTTAATGAAGTAATATTAATGGCGCAACATATGGAAGTCTTACAGCCTGGCGAAATTAGTAGAAGCGATGTGTTTAGTGTTTATAAGTTGGGAACCCAAGAGGGGCAACCAGATTGGATAGAAATCGAAGGAATCGGTCAAAAGACGTGTTTTTCTTGTGACGGTATTAACCAGTGCTTCACTTTAGAAGGAGGAAATATTGTGTATTACGCTCATCCTACAGTTGTAGAGAAGATTACACGATATTCTCTTGCATGGTTTGTAGCAACTCACATGAAAATTAAAATGGGCTACCAAATGAAAATGGTCAAGCTATCGAGGGATCAACAAGAAAATGTCATTGAAATTAATGAACATTTCGGTCCGTATTCTGCAAAGTGTTCAAAAGCTCTATGGTTTACCCCGAGCTTGTACTAATTGTTACCTTGTGAAATGTTTTTTTCTTTTTTTGTATGAAATGAGTGAGATATGTGTGCAATTATTTTCTATTTTATGTTGGTTTTATGTAGAATATTGTTAATGGAAATCTTATATGTGTTTTAATTAGATTGACTAGCCCATTTTGATCTAGCCCAATATAGCATGATCAATTAGATTGACTAGCCCAATATTGTAGAATTTTTTTTTTATATACCATTTTTTTCAAAAATAATCAAATACTTCCCACTATTCTGAAAATAATGAGGTAACTATCATTTCCGTCACTACATTTGAATTTTTAGTTTTTTCAAAAATTTCTCATTTGGCTGGTTAAACAGGATTAATTAGTGTAAAAAACTGTTGTTCCGCCACTGGTAGTGGCGGAAAATGGAAAAAAAAATTCTGAGAAAAAATTAATTTTTTTCCTGTTCCGCCAGTGACAGTGGCGGAACACGTTTTTTTCACTAATTAACCCCATTTTTAAAAATTTATAAAATCCATATGTTCCGCCACTACTAGTGGCGGAACAATATCTGTTCCGCCACTAATAGTGACGGAAATGGTAGATACCATATTATTTTGAAAGGAGTGGTATTTGCTGGTTTATTTTTGAAAAAAATGGTTTTAAAAAAAAAAAAATCAATATTGTAAGCCCTCAGCCCACCTGTACTTCAAATCCAATAAAAAAAAATGAGAAAGAAAAGCTGAGAAAAATGCAAAAAGATACTGAGGAGGGCAAAACAAAACAATAAATACAGATCTAGCGGTCGGAGCCGAATGAATTAGTCAATTATGAGTCAGTCTATTAATTAAGCTTTAAGCGCTCTCCATTCAATTCTCACATTAAATTCAAACAAGTGTAGGTACCGGTTCAGTAGCGAGGTTGGTACGAGCTGTTCAATTCCTCTAGTACGAGATTTGGTAAAGATTTATCCGTTGGACCCCAAATTTGATAATCTTTTCAAAAAAATTCTGAAGTAAAAACAGGAAAATGTTAGGCCGGTACACGTGTTATACAAAAGACATAAAGAGGACCAATTTCCCAACCTGACTGATGTGGTGTCTCTTCTGCTTTTTGATCTTCACACAAGTTACCGTTGTAGAATCCCTCTTTTAACCAGACCAATATGCGGTTCAGAATTCAAGCTATTCATACCAACCTATTTAATTTTGTTGATATTTTTTGCCAAGGTTTGAGGTTTGAACGTAGTGACAAAAACATCTGAGCCCACCATGTTTGTTCCATTTCATGTTAGAGACCGAATCTCTATGCCTCGAAACAATTTGCTTGGCAGGAAACATTCTCTAATTAAATTAAGAAATAGTTTCTGCAATGGTTTAGTTTGATCATGTCATGTTTATTATTTAAAAATGACACTGAAACTCCTACTAAGCTATGTTATATTGTTATAGTATACTTATAGGGCTCTTGTACTGGAATCGGGTACTTCAAGGAATGGCACCGCACAAGGCAATAAATTCTCTTGCCAGAGCAACAACTACCCTCTTCCTATTCATTACGCCTTTACAGTGACAACTCACTCTCAAGACTTATCTACCTCTACTTATATTACTAGAGCTCCAACTCTAAACCCTTACCACCTCTATCTAAACCTAAGCCCAAAACCCTTTCTTTCACCCCCCAAAAATGGGAAATTTCTCTGAGAGACGGCCATGGCTATGGTTAGCTCTCCTACTCGCCATCTTTCACAATTCCTTCGTCTGTTTGGCTACTTCAAACCCTCAAAAAGTATACATTGTTCAGATGGCTAAATCTGAGATGCCAAGCCATTTCACTCACCACAATGACTGGTACGCTTCCACCCTCAAATCAGCCATGTCTCTCTCAACTCTACAGGCAGAAACAGAGCAACACGACCCTAGTGAAAGAATCATATACAACTATGAAACCGCTTTTCACGGTTTCGCCGCCCGCTTGACCGGAGATGAAGCGAGCCAATTGGAGAGCTTACCAGGCGTCGTCTCTCTCCTCCCTGAAACGATCTACCAACTCCACACGACGAGAAGCCCGGACTTTCTCGGCATCGGTCCTGAGGTGGCCAACAACGTCTGGTCCTCCGCCCTGGCCGACCATGACGTCATCGTCGGAGTTCTGGACACCGGCATCTGGCCGGAGAGCCCGAGCTTCAGTGACAAAGGACTCGGCCCGGTTCCAGCTCGCTGGAAGGGTGCATGCGAGCTAGGCCGTGGATTCACGGCCAAAAACTGCAACAGAAAGATCGTCGGAGCGCGGATCTTCTACCGTGGATACGAGGCGGCGTCTGGGTTGATAAATGTGACAAGCGAGATCAAGTCGCCGAGAGACCACGACGGGCATGGGACCCACACGGCTGCAACAGCAGCCGGCTCGCCGGTTTTGAACGCGAATCTGTTGGGCTACGCGTCAGGAACCGCGCGAGGCATGGCGCCAAGAGCTCGTGTTGCGGCTTATAAGGTTTGTTGGACTGGCGGTTGTTTTAGCTCTGATATTTTGGCGGCTGTGGATCGGGCGGTTGCCGATGGAGTGGATGTTATGTCTATCTCTCTTGGAGGCGGTGTTTCTTCTTATTCACGCGATAGCTTGTCCATTGCTGCCTTTGCGGCCATGGAAATGGGAGTTTTTGTTGCTTGTTCGGCAGGTAATGGTGGTCCGGATCCGATAAGCCTTACTAATGTTTCTCCATGGATTACGACTGTCGGTGCGAGCACCATGGATAGAGATTTTCCGGCCACCGTGAAGCTAGGAAATGGGATGAATTTCACTGGGGTGTCGCTTTATAAAGGAAGGAAGAATCTAGCGAGTAATAAACAATATGAGGTGGTTTACATGAGGGGAAATTCTAGTTTACCCGATCCGAGGTCTCTTTGTTTGGAAGGAACTTTGGATCCTCATGTAGTTGCGGGAAAAATCGTGATTTGTGATCGTGGGATTAGTCCGCGTGTGCAAAAAGGACAAGTGGTTAAAAATGCTGGAGGTATCGGTATGATTTTGGCGAATACAGCTGCAAACGGTAATGAACTCGTTGCTGATAGCCATCTTCTACCAGCTGTGGCCGTAGGAGAGTCAGCAGCAAAATCAATCAAACTGTATAGTAAAAATGTTGCACGACCTACTGCCACTCTTTCTTTTCAAGGGACTAAAGTCGGTATCAAACCATCACCAATCGTGGCGGCTTTCTCTTCTAGAGGGCCGAATTTCCTAACCTTGGAGATTATGAAACCTGACGTGATCGCACCCGGAGTCAACATCCTGGCCGCATGGACCGGTAATTTGGGTCCGTCCAGCTTGCCGACTGATGAAAGGCGAGTCCAGTTCAACATTTTGTCAGGAACCTCTATGTCTTGCCCACATGTGGGTGGAGTGGCCGCTTTGATTAAAGGGAGCCATCCGGACTGGAGTCCGTCTGCAATTAAATCAGCTCTCATGACAACAGCTTATGTGAATGACAACACGTTTCACCCATTGAAAGATTCGGCGACTGGTGAGCCGTCGACTCCGTATGATCATGGTGCGGGCCACATTCACCCGCTCAGAGCTCTAAACCCTGGATTGGTGTACGATATTGGCCCGGACGAGTATTTCGAGTTTCTTTGCACGCAAAAGCTAAGTCCATTGCAACTCAAGTCGTTTTCTAAAACCAAGAACAGAACATGTAAACACACACTCGCCTCGCCTGGAGACTTGAATTATCCGTCCATTTCCGCTATTTTTGAGAAATCCACTTCAGTAGTCACACAACATAGAACGGTCACGAACGTGGGCCCTTCGGTTTCGACTTACCATGTAAAGGTTACCCCATTTAAAGGAGTGAGTGTTTCAGTCGAGCCGAACGTGTTGAGCTTCACAAAGCCGAATCAAAAGCTTTCATACAAGGTTTCTTTCAGGCCAAAAACACAGCAGCCACTGCCTCAATTTGGCGCTTTAACATGGAGCGATGGAACCCATTCGGTCCGAAGTGCGATTGCTCTTACGTGGCTCATACCCCTTTGAATCAATTTTCATGAGATTTAAGATAATAAAAATCCCAATGTAATATGTAACATTCCGAAATGCTGCCTGAATGTCTTAGTAGAGTAGAGAGCTAGTTAGCCAAAACAAATGGGGATTTTTCCGAGTTGTACAATAAATTCCATCTTTATCAATCCACGTTTTATTTCAATTCCATTATTTCTCATTGTAACATTTTATTCTACAAAACAAGTCCCGAAAAGTACAAAAATATTAACATATCTAACTTGATTCCCAAATTGTGACACCAATACAACTGCACAACTTCTTGTAATTAGTTGTACAATAATCTCACTTCATCAATCCACGTTTATTTCAATTCCATTATTCTCATCGTACCATTTTATTCTACAAAACAAGTCCCAAAACATTCAAAAAAAATAACACATCTCTTAACTCGATTCCCAAATTGTGACACCATCACAAGTGCACAACTTCTTGTAATTCTCTCCAACACCAGCACTCCTAGCTACAACAGAAGCAGCAATTCCTTTATCCAACTGGACCTCTCCAGTCTCATACAGAACCACAGATCGACCAATCAGATCTGAGACTTTAAGCTTCTCTTTAGATCCAGAGAACTGGACCTCTCCAGTCTCCCCAACTTCCAGTGTTCCCAGGTCTCCCAATGGCTAAACAAAAGAAATGACAATCGGTTTGAGGTTAATTAATATTATATAATTAGTGTTGTAAAATGATGGTTAAACACAAGAAATAATAATCATTTTGATGTTAAATTAATTAATACATAATTAGTGTTGTAAAACAATGGTTAAACATACGAAACAACAATCATTTTGATGTTAAATTAATACATCATTAATGTTGTAAACTAATGGTTAAACAAAAGAAACAACAATCATTTTAATGTTTAATTAATTTAATATATAATCTATTGTAAAATAAGATTTTTTTTATGAACTTGCCTTGTTAAATACATGGCCTGTGCTAAAAGGGCCTTTAGTCAAATCACCAAACTCATTTATGGACCAAGCATGTTTGCCACTTGTCAAGCCACTGAAATTGGCCTCAATTCTTGCTAGTTCCATGTTGACTTGTGCAAATCGCACCACACCAAATATTATTGGGCCCTTGAATTCAGCCACAGCAGCAGATATCAAAAAATCTAATAAAAATAAATAAATAAATAAAAATATCAATTGAATATATATATATATATATATATATATATATATATATATATATATTAGAACAATTTGCGTAAAAAACCCCATGTATTATACTTAAATTGCAAAAAACAAGCCACTCCATTGTTGAAAATTACAAAAAAGATTATCTATCCTTTAGGAGATTGTGAAAAAGCTTTATTGGAAATTATAAAAAAAGGCCCTATCTTCTTTAGAAATCGCAAGAAAAGCCTTACCATTTGTTAAGATCTAACACCATTAGTTTAATCATCTTAACTTAATCACTCTAACTAAGTGCTTTTTTTTTACAAATTCCTAAATAATAGAGGGTCTCTTTTGCAATTTCCAGTAACAAAGGGGTCTTTTTGCAATTTAATCATAATCCAGGGGCTTTTTTGCAAAATTCTCAAAAACTAACCGTTTGGATTTCCTTGACCGATTAATTTTGCGGTTCGGCCGGTTTGTTCAAGAGCTTCAAGCATTGTTTTGACTGGAAGAGAACTGAGTATTCTCACCACTTGATTGCTTAAATCTACTTCCACACCTTTAATTCCTGATATAAATATGAAATTTGTGGATTATTTATTAAGAAAGTTTGGATTTTGGGGTTTGAATGAAAGAAATTAATTGTTTACCTTCAAGAGTGTCGAGTTTTTTCTTCACGGCTGAGACACAACCGTCACAATGCATGTTCACCATGAATTCTGTCTGAATCACCACAAAAAATAATTTTGAATATGAAATGATCATAAAAACAGCCAAATAACCGTATGAATTGTATGATAGATTTAATTTTCATTTAACCAAAAGAAAAGCATCAAATATATTTACAAATGACTGTAATTCAACATAAAAAAGAGAGAAATATCAAGTAGAAAATCATGCACACCATAAGTTCAGGGAGAATCTCATCCTGCCGAGAAGCAAACAAAATAAAATTCATCAGCATAAAGAGCAATAAACACAGAATTTAAAACACTTAATGAAATGAAACAAACCTTATTGGAATCAGTTGATTGGGTAACAGGAGAATCCATTTGGACAGCGGAAAAAGCGAAGCTCGAGCTTCTCCTGATGGGATTCAAAGACTTAATTCCAAAATCAGAAGGAAAATTTCTGCGGAAAGAGAACTGAGAGGAAGAAGGAGAAGAGGAGGAGAGGGAGAAAGCAGCGAGCGCCGCTGGAAGAACAGAGGCCGCTTTGAGAGCTCTCACCAAAGCTACCATTTTTATTCTTCTCTTTTCAGGTCCCCTTTTATTTTATCAGCGGAAGAATAAAGAATTAGTAAATCAAGGACTTTGATTTCTTTTCTTTTCTTTCAGTAGGTTCTAGAAAATTTAATTGGGCTAAAATTTAGTTTTGAGATTTATGACATGAGATAATATATGGGCTTTTTTTGAATAAAATGTTGGTAAGAAAGAGTATTTGGGCATTTTATTTGGGATTAGTTATCGTTAGAATGGTTCTTGTGAGTAGGGCTGCAAGTTTAGCTCGGGACTCGAAACTCGCTCGTGTTCGACTCGGCAAAAAACTCGATAACAGTTCGCTTGACTACAACTCGAATTAATTTCGAGTCGAGTCGAGCCAGCTCGAAATGAACTCGAGTCGAGTTCGAGTTCGGGTCAGCTCGATCGAATTAAACTCGAAATAATTTTGAGCTGGGCCTTATGACCCATATATTTTTTTGTGGCCCATATATATTAAAATTAATATGGCCCAAAAAATATAATGAACTATAAAAATAAGTCCTAACCCTAACATATTCTGTACGAGACTCAGCCGTCAACCCTCACTTTCCCCTTTTCCTTTCTCACACGTCTCCTTTTCCTCTCTCATGAACTCACGACGGCGCCTCCTTTGTAGTTGACGGCGGCCGGCGAAATCTTGTGACGACTGCCACGGCGACGGAGTGAAGCTTGGGCGTCTACCTTTTTGAATATTGGAGTTTATTTGGATGATACTGATATTTTTTGTAGGGTTGGAAACTGATATTTGTGTTGGTTTGCTAGTAGGATATGTTGCTGGTTTTTTTGTTAATTTCAAATGAATATTAGTTGTCGAAGTCGTATTGAAATGGATTAAGTAAAAAGTATAAAATTACTTTATTTTGCTAGTAGATTAAATTTTTGAGTGAATATTCAGTTAATATTGTATGCATGATTTTGAGCCGAGTCGAAGAAGCTTCCAGTTTAGTTTTGAGTGGAGTTTCGAGTACATGAGAAGCGAATTTGGTAATAAAAATCTTATTTCGAGTCGACGTCGAGTCGAGTCGAGCTGGCTCGAATCAAAATCGAGTCGAGTTCGAGTTAAGCTTTCTGGCTCGAAACTCCATATCAATTTCGAGTCGAGCCAGCTCGGTTCAATTTCGAGTCGAGTTCGAGTTGGGTCTAACTCGTTCGAACTCGGCTCGATTGCAGCCCTACTTGTGAGTAGTGGGGTAGTCAAGTTCATCAATAAATTAGATTGTGTTAAAAGATGCAGTCAATGAATGAATTGTTAGGAAGTGGACAAATTTTATATTGATGTGCTCATTTATGTATACACTTCTTATTCTATGTTCATAGGTTCAAATTGAATGTAGTCAAATTTGGTATTGTGTAATAAATTTACTGAGTTAGTGCTTCATTTTTTTTAGTAAAAAATTATTTCATTTGAGCAACAAATATATCTTGGAATTAATTTTGCATTTAATTTTTATTACTAAAATTTAGACCAGGCTGAGTGGATCTTTTCTACTTCTTTGAGTAAAGAAGAAAAGAAGAAGCAAGCTAATACGAAAATTTACAGTAAAGAAGAAAAGTAGAAGCAAGCTAATATGAAAAATTATAGTAAAGAAGAAAAGTAGAAGCAAGCTAATATGAAAAATTATGAACGTTGTCATTTCTGTATTTGGTTCAACATGAATCAAAATTAAGACAAAACAAAAACTGCATTCAAATATTTTCATATGCTTTCAATTTACTCATTAAGTGATCAATTAAATAAGAGATTTATTATATGTATCTGTAAATATATTTGAATGAATTGAATGATATTAAATATCATGACCAAATATTGACTGTATTCAGTGAATCAAACTTATAGTGCTCTCCATAAATTCACTACTAACAATTAAATTGTAATCCCCCTCTTGTTGAGCCTATAAATTCAGACCAAGTCTCGCTTATGAACCATAAACCAACACACAATATCTCAAAGTTATTCAATCATCTTTTTTCCCAAGTTCATGGAGCCAAACATGAACCTCTCTTCTTTGTTCCTTACTCTTTTCCTCTTCATATCCACCTCTCATTTCATACTACGTTCACATGCCACTTCTCAAATAGGCTCCAATGATAATGATACCACTAAACTAAAAACTTACATCATCCGTGTACAACCGCCAAGCAATTCCACAATGTCTACTCCTAAAAATCTCAAAACTTGGTATGAATCATTCCTCCCGCCACTTGCTTCAGCCGATACGCCTACAAGCTCACGTATCATCTACGCATATAGCGAAGCCATGATCGGTTTTGCAGCAGAACTCACAGAGGATGATCTCAAATACATGGAGAAGAAGGAGGGCTTCTTAAAGGCTTACCCCGATCAAATATTACCTTTATTGACAACCCACACACCCGATTTCATGGGGTTGCATATTGGCGATGGTCTTTGGAAGAAGTCGGGCATGGGAAAGGGAGTTATTATCGGTGTTTTGGACACTGGCGTTTCTCCCGGCCATCCATCCTTTAATGATGAAGGAATGCTTGGCCCTCCTTCTAAATGGAAGGGTGAATGCAATTTCAAGAAGTTGGTATGCAACAAAAAACTAATTGGCGCTAAATCGTTCTTTAGAGGCCAAGACACAAAAGTCCCTCCCAAAGACAACAATGGCCATGGAAGTCATACTGCAAGCACAGCTGCTGGTAACTTTGTAAAAAATGCTACCGTTCTTGGAAGTGGAACTGGAATTGCTGTTGGCATGGCACCGAGGGCACACCTTGCAATTTATCAAGTTTGCGGTACCTATGGTTGCAGTCAATCAGATGTCCTAGCTGGGATGGATGCTGCCATTGGTGATGGTGTGGATGTGTTATCTCTCTCACTTGGTGGCTCATCAAATCCTTTCTATGATGATGTGATTGCCATCGGTGCTTACAACGCGGTTAAGAAAAATGTTTTCATAAGTTGTGCTGGTGGTAATGCCGGCCCAAGTGTTAACACGCTTAGTAATGAGGCACCATGGATTCTTACGGTAGCAGCGGGCACCATGGATAGAAAAATGAAGGCGGTTGTAAAATTGGGTGATGGTCGAGAATTCGAAGGTGAATCGGCTTTTCAGACCACTGATCTTAAAGCAAGTCCTCTAGTTTACCCTGGCTCTTGCAGTTACGGCTTAAGGGATGTGAAAGGCAAAATTGTAATTTGTGATCTCAGTGGTCCTAGAGTTGAAATGGGTGATACAGTACACAATGCACATGGCGTTGGAATGATTATTGCAAACCAAGTGACGGATGGATACACCACCTTGGCAGAAGCTCACGACCTCCCCGCATCTCATGTAAATTATGCAAACGCATCGGCTATTAAGTCGTATATAAAAGAAACAGAAAACGCCACCGCCTCAATTTCTTTCAAAGGGACGAGTGTTGGGATCTCTCCAGCTCCTACCGTTGCTTGGTTCTCTTCTCGAGGGCCCAGCAAACAAACCCAAGGAATCCTAAAACCCGACATTCTTGGCCCTGGTGTAAATATTCTTGCAGCTTGGCCTTTCCAAGTCGGGCCAAACTCTAAGAACCATACCGGTGCGACATTCAATGTCATATCCGGTACTTCCATGTCAACTCCCCATCTAAGTGGCATAGCTGCGCTAGTCAAGAGCATGCACCCTGATTGGTCGCCAGCATCAATCAAATCAGCAATTATGACTACTGCTGATATTGTAGATAACAATAAAAAGCCTTTCCTAGATGAAAAGCTCGAGCCTGCAAAATATTTTGCAACGGGCGCAGGTCATGTAAACCCCTCCAAAGCAGTTGATCCGGGCCTGATATATGACATAAATTTAGAGGAATATGTGGGTCTTCTATGTGGAATAGGATACACGAATCAGGAAGTTGGGACGATCACTCATGAAAAGATTCAGTGTGAGAAAGAAAAGAAGCTGAACGAAGCGGAGTTGAACTACCCGTCTATAATATCAGTAGCCGGTTCTGGAAAACTCGACGTACAAAGAACTGTTACAAATGTCGGTGAGGCAAATGCGAAATATACAGTCAAAATAGACATGCCGAAAGAAGTATCAGTTATTGTTTCACCGAAAGTGTTGGAGTTTTCGAAGGTTAATGAGAAGAAAAGTTTTAGTGTTAGTTTGAGTTGGAACGTCGTTAACACGACTTATTTCGGCGGGAGCCTGAGTTGGGTATCGGGTAAATATAATGTAAGGAGTCCCATTGCTATATTTAGGGTTTGACCTTGTAGGAGGATTCTATCTAGCCTTTTAATGGATTCAATAAGATTTGTCTTTTTTAGTCTTGTTTGTGATTCAATGCTTGATATTCATGTAATATTTTGGACTCCTTGCTCTATAATCTATGTAGTTCTTAGTGTCTCATGAAATATTTGGAGTTCGAAGTGTAGGACATGAAGGCTCTCATTTTTCTTCCAAAAAATTAATATAAAATGCATGAAGTAGATTGAAGAAAAAGGAAATAATTTCTAATGTAATTGAGGCCCTTTTATCCCATCAAAATAAAAATTGAGGCCCTTTTCACCTTATATGGAAGACAGCCAAAATTGCTACTATTCAATAATTTTTTTCCTTTAGTGCTTCATCAAGTTTTTATTTTGAAGCAGTGCTTCATAAAGTTAAAACTAAATTTCATTTAATCACCTAATATATTGATATCGAACCACATTATTATCAAATTTTGACCAGTTCAGTGATTCACTCCATGGGCATAAATGCACAATGCCCATTTGTCCCGTCTTATCGCAAAATCTAAAAGAAAATGGTATACCAACATAACGGAAATTTAATAACAAAATACTATCTTACTATTATAAAGTCAATACACTAAAACCACAAATTTGAACACTTATTGTTTCCACGTGGTAAAAACATTATTCAAACAATATAAATACCCCAAATTAAACACCAACCAATCACAACCCAGCCCACAAACCCCAATTCTAATAAATAACAATAATACAGATAACACCAAATCATTGAGGGAAATTGGAAATCAACGACGGGTCTGGTAACGACCAGTGCGCGACCCGTCGTGCTGCGCGACGTGCTTGTGGGCCGCCGACGTTTCCTGCATTGCTTCTCATCGCTCCTTCTCCGACGCGACGGTCTGATATATACTATTATATATATATATATATATATATATATATATATATATATATATATATATATATATATATATATATATAACACATATATATTGTTATATAACATCTTACACTGTTATATATACTGTTTTTTATCTGAATTATATATTGCTATATATATATATTGTTTTGTCTGAATTATATACTGTTATATCATATTTATATATTGTTTTCTTCTGAATTATATATATTGTTATATCATAACTTTATACTATATATATATATATATATATATATATATATATATATATATATATATATAGGGTGTGGCTAAAAAACATACGTATGCACAACATACGTTTTTTTGCCACACCCAAAATACGTATTAAAAAAATGAAAATAAAAATTTCAATCGTACGGATGTAATATATATGTTATGAATATGTTGGAGATTAATTTTCACCAAAATCAGAATATTATATCATTATCATCATATATCATCAAAAATATGAAGCACTATTCAAAACATATATCGGAATAATAGTTTGATGATACATGATGACAATGATATATTATTCTGATTCCTGTGAAAATTAATCCACAACATATTCATAACATATATATTCCATCCATACGGTTGAAATTTGAATTTTTACTTTTTATAATCACTTTACGGGTATTTTAAAAAAACATATGTTCGAACATACGTATGTTTTTTAACATCTCCATATATATATATATATATATATATATATATATATATATATATATATATATATATATTGTTTTTGTCTGAATTATAAATTGCTATATATAATTATATATAGTTTTTATATGTTGCCGGACTCCTTAATGAACGGTTATTATTAAACTTAATATTCATGATCGGAAGCAAAATCAGATCCAGGTTGATTCTCTTTCCATTCCAAGTCATGCCATAATCTTGTAAAAGATTTGGTGAGGGTAAGACAGTAATCTCAATACATGGGTCATTATTTCATATTTCATTTTTCTATTCCATTCTTCTCCTCTCCAGTAGCCTTCCTCTCCCCCTTACACGCTCAATGGCGCTGCTGAACAAAGGGGGTGAAACATGTCTCCTCTTTCGTGCCTATTATCCGACGCCCGAGCTCAACCCTCAACTCACTGAAGGTGGGCGAAGCTAAGCCATCTTCCCCTATTGTTCCCAAGCTCCGTGATTACAGTGTGTCGCTGGAACTATCTACATTATCTTGTGTCGTCAGATTGTATGTCAGTGGAAGGTGGACAGGATAAAAAAGGGCATTTCATGATGCATAATAACAAAATTTCAGCCTATTTTCAATTTACAGAAGTCAATCAAGTCTAATTTGTTTTCTTTATAAAACCAATTTAACAATTAGTTTGAGAGAAACACGATTGATCTTCAAAATGTGTAATTAAGCCTCAAACTGTTGTCAAATCTGTTGTCAACAAAAAAAAAACTGTTATCAAATCCAACCAAAATCAATGTATCTTTCTATTTGAATCATACTATTCTGCGATATCATTTTATTTCAACAAGTTTATGAATATTCACTAAATTGTTGCAGATTTAAGGCCTCCTACTCAACTTGAAGCAGTATTTAGTATCTATAGAAATCTAAGTTGTACTCGGAGTAGCATTCTCATACTATAGGAGATATACCAGGTACCTTATTTTTTTTTTTTAAGAAAACCAGGTACCTTATTTAATCTCAAGTGAAAAGATAAAATATAAATTATCTAAATATTTTATATTTATTTATGGTGACTTTAGTTTTATTTTATGTTATTTAGGGTGTGGTCTAATAAAATTTTGAGAGACTTCAAAGCAAGAAGAAATAGAATAATTGTAAGGAGAACTATAATATTTTTAGTGTCAATATATCGTTACTAGTGTGAATATATCATTTTTACCATCAAACTCAATGCATTATTTTTAGTGTTAGTGCCAGTAGACCTTTTTTGTACAAACATGACATGCGTCATCAATACATCATTCTATTTAAATTAGTTCAATTATTTTTAGTATTTTGTGGTTACTGAACATAATTTTGGAAGTTGATTAAATGTTATATTTTGTAATTTATGCATAAGTATTATTTTTCAAATGTTGAATATAGGTTTTAAGTGATTTTTAGTATTAATATACGTTTTCAAGTCAAAATATACTTAAAGTTCTAATATACTATTTTATAGTCTCAAAATAGAGTTCTAAGTGCAAATATATACTATTTTGTGTTGATTTCATTGGTGTATACCATTTTGTGTGTCATTATATTGTTTTTAATGACAACAATATAATATTTCCATAGCCTGTCAAAAAAAGCTCCGCCCCTAATTATAATGTATCTTTTGTCCTAATATACTATTTTCTAGTGTCGATATAGACTTGTAAATTCTAAGATATACTTTTTGTACTAGTTCATTGTTAATATACTATTCTATGTGTCAATATATTGTTTTCATCGTCAATATATCATTTGAATTGTCAATATTGTCTTTTTTCTTTTTACAAATATGATATTAGTGGCAATACACTATTATGTATAATTTAGTTATTCAGATAATGTTAGTATTTTGTGTTTACAATATAATTTTGTATATTGAGTAAATGTTGTTTTTTAGAATTTATGTTTGAATATTATTTTTTGGATGTTAATTAGAGATTTTTGGATGAGAACAACTTTTTTGAGTATTGATATTATATATTTTCAAGTTTTAGTGTACCTTTTGTGTTCTAGTGTACTGTTTTTGTGATGATATATTTGTTGTGCCTGAATATACTATTTTCAAGAGTTGTATATATTTTTTGTGGCTGATTTAAACGTTAGTGTTATAGAGGAGAAAAGGATGGTGTGAAAAACGAAATGGAGATGATGGAATTGAGAGGTGCTACATAACTGGAAACTAGAAAAATAAGGAAATGAAATATTGTCTAATTAATTGTAGTAATTAGTAAGTACCAAAATACCACTTTCAATTTGAAAGGCCAAGATTTAATCTATCATAGAAGCTAAAAAATGGTCGGGTAACATATAAGAGCTCAATTATATATGTTGTTTGTTTGAATTATATCATAACCTATATACTGGTTTCGTCGTCGTACCTATATTTTCAGATCTCAGCAATCATCTTCATCATGTCATGCTGCCGTCGTCGCCTGCTCAGGTGGAAGTTGCCGGTTGGAGATCCGTCGCCTTGCCGTCGTGTTTTAGCTGATGTGACGTCTGTCATGTCAGCCGTCGCACACGGGTCATTACGAGACCCGTTGCGCAATATCACATCCCAATCATTAAATAATCCAAATACAACCTGCCTTATTCTATTGGATATCCTCCTTTTTGGACATCTTTGCTCTTACATTGTTATTCCTACAAAAGTTCATCCACCACTAATGGATTCTCATGTGATTTGAGAGAGACAGAGATGCCATTTATGGAAGGTTCAAGAAATGTTAATATAAAAAACTGTTCATGATTGATCACCAATTCACTGTACTTACAATCAATCAATTGTACGAAAAAAGGTCCATAATCATAACTTTAAACCCAATAAAGAAAACATAGGATTTGCTCTGAAAAATTCTTAAAAACCCGATTAACTACCAAAAGCATTAGGATTTCATTTCTGATAGTGAGATTCTTCCTTGCCTCTCTCTCATTTTGAATTTTCACTCCCATATACCTATTTAAATTCATACAAACAAATAAATACAATGAAAACACCTATTCTATTGTGTTTTATAAAAAGTGAAAAACTCACTTTAGCACCCTCATCAACTCTTGAGTTTAATTACTTTTCCTTAACTATTTTTTAGCACCAGCCATACGCCCAACTCACGCTTCTCTCTCCGCCCAGCCATACGCCGGACTCCGGCAACCAGTTTCCGCCTTTCTCTCCCGCTCCGCCCTCATACCCTAGTTCCCCCCTTTCTTCTCTCGCCACTCTTAAACCCTAATTTCACTTTTTTTTTGTTTTTCTTATTTAATGAATTTTTGTTTAAATACCGCAACACCTCTCTCGACCTCCTCTCTTGATGAGACTATTATCTCTCTACCTCATACCTCTTCTCTATAACTGATTTTGAATTTCGGGTGTCTGTGATTGTTTTTCAATTTAGGGTTTATGTAGTTGAAACTTAATTATTGTTTAGTTGCATGATTAGGAGCTTAATTTGTATTTATTTTAGGTGCATTGAGGTTGAATGGACTGGTTGGGATTTAGTTGCTTAATTAGGCTTTACATAAGGTTAGTGTAGGTAAAATGAGGTAAATTGAGACTAATTGGTGTTTAATTTCATGATTATGATTCATTTCAAAAAAATAAATTTCATGATTATGATTCACCATAATACACCATATTTCTCTGCTTTGGATGGATCGCTGTGTAGGAAGCTGGAATTCTTCATTTTCTTCCCATTTATCTAAGTTGATTTCTTTTATCGCATAGATTAATAACTGAGGTACCTGACTGGTATGGTACCGGATCTCATACCTTATATGAAGAAAGACAATTTTGGTTAAGTTGATTTTTAATTAAGTCTAATCTGAGCCGTGCTAGTGTTTCATTTGAAGAGTCATGTATGATTCAAATAATATCACTGATACAAATGTCAAATTAGGGTTATCATTGTAAATTTATAGTTTTATACCGTTGAAAATTGAATTAAACACACATGAATACTAGTATAGTAGATTATTATAGCTTCGTCCATTATTCTTGTGGCATTTCCTAATTGGTATGGTACTGGATCGCATACCGTACCAGTCTATGTGTAAGTAGAAGAAAAATAGTCGGTCTAGTTTATATATGTCGGTCAAATTATGCATACATTAATAGTTTCCGGTTTTTCTTGATTCTTAATTGAGACTAAATAGAAATCATTCTTCCCTTGTACAGGATTGTGCAAAAAAAAAAACATTTTTGATATGTTTGTTAGGACGAATTATTTGGACAAGACAAGGTGGAATAGCTAGATGTATGGAGCTAGGGTTGGAATCAAGGAATGATGCACAAAATTGAACGAATTTATTTGAGATGGAATTTCTATACTTGTTCTTGTTTTGGTTAAACATAAATTGTGATTTTATATGAATAGCATTGATTTTCTTTTGAGATGGAACTTGTATATTACTATATATTTTCAGAGATGGAAGTTTGCTCTTGTTGCTCATTGTGTAGTATTGGGGACTTATTTGAGCTATATTATTATTTGTCATTAAAATCTTATAAAAGATTTTTTAAATAAAAAATTGTTTCTCATATTCAGAATATAATTACAATTTTCTTATACTATCACCACTGTTACACTAAACAAGAAGTTTGACTTGTATTCAGAACCTAACTCTGAATGGTGTGTAATTTGGTATGAAAGTTTGGTACTATTGTATGTTGATGTCAATTTTTAATGATAAAACAACATTAAAGATATTAAACAAATATTAAATTCAAAATATACCAATATAATAAAATATACAATCAGAACATATGTTCATGCATTCATGTACAACTAAATGCCAGGTAACAAATTGCGCTATTGTCAGAAAAAAAAAATACAAGATAACAAATTTACAAATCATACAAAACTCGGAGAAACTGACTTCTGAGAAATAAAGTTACAGTTGCCAAATGACCTTAGAAAGAATATAAATGCAAAATTGATCATTTTCCGTTCATACAACTTCTGGTACTTGCAATCCTCTCAACTCAAAAAAAGAAAAAGAAAAAAAAACTTCTGGTACTTAACATCAAGAGCTGCTCTGTCCTCAAATAGTTTTGCCTCTATAACATCATGTTGGCTCTGTTTAAGAAACAAAAAATTCTTACATAATATCGAAAATTAACCCCAGCTAATTCATTGTGAAACTAATTCAATTTTCTGGTGCTGCATATTAAATGTAATCTAATAATTTTTTTTGAAGGAAGCAGTCTAATAATTTTTTGTGCCTTCGAGTTCTCAAATAGTGTGTAACTAATGGCAAATTAAACCAATTAAACCTAAAGTAAAAAAAAATGAGGGAGAACTACAAGCGACCACTTACTTTTTTCTCTTTGTGGGTGGAGTCATATATTCTGACCTAAATTTTTAAATTAATCCTGCTAGACGCGAGATTCGAATCCCTTACCTATAAAAATATAGGATTAATACTATGACCACTAGACTAACTTAGTGATAGTCAATTAAACCTAAAGTAGTGAAATAAAACCATTAATGAATAGGTACCAATAAATCATGCAACATACCAGTTGATGAAATTGCACTTCTGACCTAAAAAAATATTTGCACTTAACCAAGGGTTCCCAGTTTGAACCCCATTGTTTCCATTGTTTAAAAAACAATTAGTGAAAAAAATATTATATTATCATCAACTTATTATTTTTTCTAAATAATATTAATTTATAATTTAATAATAATATAAAATTGACTAATTACATATCATTATAAGCTTATAATTGTTAATAGTATTGTAAAATAATACTTTTTTTTGATATTATGACTTGGATTAATAATAATAATATAATATATAAATAAAGGAATAGTAATATAACATATTATGCTATTGGATTAATAATAATATAACATATATTAACAATACTCTAAATTTAATTTTTAAAGTTTTCTTATATTGCAAAATCATACTGATGGCGTACGGAAGCGAATAATTGAAAGAGGAATAAAGACAAGACACGATAAAAGAGGAGTATTATTCAACTCAAGAAAATAGCTTTATTAATAATTGATTGGTTGTTTCTTACAATAGCTAATAGACCCTTTATATATGCAAGACCTGAGGGGTTGCCAAAAGAAACAATTACCTTATTACTAAATTTGCCCTACAATACTGTCTACCATAAAAGATAAAATAGGAAATAAAAAATACATGGTAGTAACGAAATCTCCTTGCCAAGAAACCTTATTCCCAATAAATCTCTTTTCTAATTTGTAATTATGGAAGGTTGAACGCCTTCACATACTTATTAAGGGACTAAATAGTCACATTATTATAATATGATTAATATTTGCATTTCTTTATCAAATAAAAAATATCATGAAATTAATATGCTTAGTAAAGTTTCAAGATATCACACAAGCTTACGGGTGTAAATGGTTTAAGTAATGCCTGAACCCATCCGAAGCGTATTCGAAAAAATACTAGCATTCGTTGGGATCTGGATCAAGATTCATTATTGAATTTTAGTGCATAATCATGAATCAAGATTCAGTATTGAATTTTAGTACATGATCATGATTCTGATAATCATAAAAAAAAAAGGACATGTTTGTTTTCTGAAATTGCCGAACACTGGTAACAATTTATGCATCCAAAAATTTGTATTAATTTAAATATCATTTTATGAATAACATCTTTGAATATCTAGAAATAATAGTCTAATAATCTAAAAATTAATATGACATCATATAAGACACTCATATCTTTTCGTTACTCATCATATCTTTTTAAGATTTCTTTATATTTTATATGTTTATATCGAATAAAGAAGTAAATGGACAGCCTTTTTATATTAACGGATTCAACGCGTATTGGTTGATGACTCAATCAGTGGATCCTTCTACTAGAGAAAAAGTAAGTGAAGTGTTTAAAGAAGCTGCCTCGGTCGGTTTAGCGGTTTGCCGGACTTGGGGTTTCTATGACGGAGAGTCGGGTCTTCAAAAATCTCCTTCTGTCTATGATGAACATGTTTTTAAGGTACTTATAATATGTCATGTTGTTTTTTAATTTCGAAATCCATATGAAACAATTTTTTTTAATAAAACATAAATTTTCAGGCTCTAGATTTTGTAGTTAACGAAGCGAGAAAGTATAAAATAAGGCTTATACTTTCATTAGTTAATAATTGGGAACATTATGGAGGCAAGCAGCAGTATGTAAAATGGGGCAACGATTCAGGATTAAATCTCCCATCTGAGGACGATTTTTTTACTCATCCGACCATTAAAGGCTACTTCAAAAATCACATCGAGGAAATCTTTTTTCTCTTGAGAAGTTGGCATATTTAGTTTTTTATTTTTTTTTAAATCTTAATCACGTAAGAAGTATGGCTAATCAGCAAATCTTTTTTTTCTTTTCTTTTTTAAACAGACCGTACTTACAAGAGTCAATACTTTGAATAATATAACGTACAAGGATGATCCAACAATTTTTGCGTGGGAGCTAATGCGATGCACATCTGACCCAAGTGGTAGCAATTTGCAGGTGAATTTTATTGTCCCATTTTGTCATATAATGAATTCTTGTTCTGTGTATCTTTTCTTTGAAATTTACTAATTAATACACTATTTTTTATATATTAGGATTGGATACAAGAAATGGCATTCCATGTGAAGTCCATCGACCCGTTTCACCTGCTAGAAATTGGTTCAGAAGGTTTTTACGGTCCCTCGACGCCTGACAGGTTACCAATCAACCCTGGTAGATACTATGGACAAGTTGGAGCCGATTTCATGAAGAACCATCAATCTTTAGAGATTGATTTCGCTTCAGTTCACATCTATCCAGATTCTTGGTAAACCCCTTGTATTTTGTCTTTTTTATGAACAATATATACATCTAATCATAATATAATTTAATTTTTAAAATTCTATATTTGACTACTATTTTTAAAAAGGTTACCACCTGAAAAACCACCTCATGAGCATATCCAATTCGTAAAAAGACGGATGCAAGCCCACATCAACGATACAGAACAACTAAACATGCCAGTCATATTTAGCGAGTTTGGCGTATCACTAGAGGACCGGAAATTCAACCAGACATTCAGAGAGACGTTCATAGGCACTGTGTACAAAACTCTTATGAACTCCACGAGTCGTGGTGGAAGCGCAGGTGGATGCCTCCTCTGGCAGCTGTTTCTCGAGGGGATGGAAGACATGGACGATGGTTATGCAATATATCTGAATAAAATGCCTGGTATTGCACGTACGATGCATCTGCAGTCCAAACGGATGTATATGTTTAACTCGAAGTGTTCGTGGAGTTGTCAATGGAGTTGTCGAAAGAGTAGTTATTTGGATGAACTTCTATATCATGAGGAATTCTAGTATATATACTAATGTATATTGTCCATGATTTAGCAGAAGTATATATACTATGAATAAATATAATTTACCATGTCTAAGTTATATAATGTGCAAGTATCATATAAGACGATGTCTCTTGCTAAGTAAGCAATACAATCACTAGCTAGTACATTTTATATACAATCTATATGTAAAGTAAAATGATCAATTAGAAGAAATTAGAGATATGTTACTCAATTATGATATATAATAATAATAATAATAATAATAATAATAATAATAATAATAATAATAATAATAATAATAATAATAATAATAATAACAATAATAATAATAATAATAATAATAATTAATATAAAACATTGTCTATAATAAATTATTGGTGTTAGGAGATGTAATAATATATATTTGAATTAAAATTCCTATACACAATGACTGTCAAGTGAATTGAAATTTAGACCTTATGTTGCTTAGTTTTTTTTTTTTGAAAGAAGGCTACAGGCGTTCACCTGCTGAGCCTTTTGATTTTATTAAACAGAAAAAATAGAAAGGTACCATTACAAACTCAACCATATACCCTCACACATCCCCTATAAAATGAAGTGATAAAATTCTCTCACGAACAGTGAGCTAGCCATTGGCTGGCTAGACTCTTATACCACCACCATCTTGTGTGGCCTTGCTTTGTGCTGAAACACCCTCTTGTTCCTCTCGAGCTATACAGTCCAGCATATGGTGGCCCATTGTACGTTCCATACCTTCTTCCTTTGGGCATCTAAGGTTGCTCGTTGTTCCATCCAGAAGCACAGCGGTTCTTCTGGTAAGTCGAATTGATGCCAATCCCTTCTGGCATGCATCCAGATAGCTCTCATGTATGTGCATGTAGCGAAGAGGTGAGTGGTTGTTTCTGCATGGCCGGCACAATTGGCACGTCGGGTTTGCGGGCCATCCTTTCTTATGCAGGTTCTCTGCCGTAAGAATTCGATTATGAATGAGCGGCGCCTTGGTTTTCCACAGAGCTCTATGCCATGTTACTGTAATACCCGGATGAATAAGCCGCTTGTATATTGCCGCTGACGAATACTGTTGATGACTGCCCCATCTCCAGGAGAGCGTGTTATCCCTCGGGTGACGCTTCGTAGCTGAGTTATAAATGATAAGGAGGGATATAAGGGACTTGATAAAAAAGGAAGATTTGTTTGGGTTAATGAGTGGAAGATCTTCTGCTCTTGTATGGTTATATATGAACTCGAGATTCTGTGCCCAAGGTCTCTCTTTGTCCTTGTCAAACTTCCATAACCAGCGGGTTAGTAGTGCTTTGTTTTGTGTGGCAAGATCAACTATTCCTAACCCTTCGTACTTTTTTGGTAGACAATATTTTCGCCATGCCATGAGGCAATGGCCGCCCTTGCAATTATCATCCCCCGTCCAAAAAAAACGTCTAATAATCTTATTCATGTCATCAATTAAGCCAGAAGGCAAAAGAAAAGCTTGCATCGCATATGTAGGGAATGATGCAAGTACCGATTTAATAAGAGTGATACGCCCTCCTCTTGAGAGCATATTACCTTTCCAAGCACTTAGCCTAGAATGCATCTTTTGTATTAGTGGTAAGAACATCACTTTTGTCGGGTTTTTTTAGTGTAAGTGGTAAACCTAGATATGAAATAGGAAGGAATTGTTTTGGGCATCGTAGTATGGAATGGATAACTTCATGAAATTGATGTGGAATGGAGAGCGGAACGAAGCAACTCTTGGACCAATTAATGTCTAGCCCCGACATTTTGGAGAAAATGTCCAAACCAAGTCTTAGAATTTTGAGATTACGTGGGTGGGCTTCAACAAAGAGTATTGTATCATCGGCATATTGCAATGCTTTAGGGGCGACTCTAATAACTGATGTTAGAAGCGGTGAAATATTGGTTAGTATTTTTTGTAGTGCATCTATAACTATATTAAAAAGTAATGGGGATAAGGAATCTCCTTGACGCACTCCTCATTTATGAAAGAAAAACGGTCCTTCTATTCCGTTTGTTTTGATTGAGGAACTTGATGATGAGAGAAGCCTATGGATCCAACTCATCCATTCGGGCGGAAATCCTCTAGTATGAAGTAGAGAGTGTAGAAAGTCCCACGAGATATTATCGAAAGTTTTTTTGAAGTCAATTTTCATGATGATAGTAGGTATTTTGTTTTTTTGGAAGTAGTTTAGTAATTCTCTCGTAGTAAAAAAAGTTTCTAGTATTGATCTTTCTTTAATGAATGCGATTTGGTATCTATGTATGAGAGTAGGTAGATATGGTTGTAGCCTATTGGCTAATAATTTAGTGATAATTTTAATGGAGGCATTAATTACACTAATGGGGCGGAAGTCATGAACCAAGCTAGCTTCTTTGGTTTTTGGAACTAGTGTGATGGATGCCTTGTTTATCATTCTCATGTCAAGTGTATTAGAGTGAAAATCAAATACTAATCGAGTGATATCATCTTTGATAATATTCCAATATTTGAAAAGAAATTCATTTGGTATCCCATCCGGCCCACTTGCCTTACCTTTTTGGAGAGAAAATACTACGTCCTTGATTTCTTTTTCGGAGAATGGCTCTATAAGTGAGAGGTAATTATTGTTTGTGGCTTCAAATGGATAAAGGACCTCTAAATTGTAGTCAATCAGTTGCTCGTGAGGCTGACCAAGAAGGCTGGAGTAAAATGATGTGAACGTGTGATTGATTTCATTATCTTCTTCTATCATCCTTCCTTCATATATAATTTTTGTAATGTGGTTGTTTTGTCTTCTCATCGATGCTATTGCATGGAAATAAGTTGTGTTGTTATCACCTAATTGTAACCACGTACAAGATGATCTTTGTTGCCATCACATTTCTTGTATGTTTGCAAGGTGTAAACTTTTTTCTCTCAGTGTGTTTCTAAGCATGAATTCTTCATGTGATAGATTTCTAGTTTCCTCAGCTTGGTCTAGAAGTTGTATAACATGTTTGCATCGGTTAAGTAGTAAGTCTGAGTGATCCGTCTGTGTAGTGGCCCAATGTTTTAGATTTCTAGTTGTGTGTAAGAGTTTAGAAGAAAAGTTCAATGCAGAATTAGTGCACAGTTGGACATTATTCCATTGTAATTGAATTAGAGAGTTGCACTCCTCATATTGAAACCAGAATCTCTCTATATTCAGTGACTTCCTTCTTTGATTGTTTGGTGTGTGGAATTGTATGAGTCGGTCTTTTACTCGACCAAGTAAATCGTCTTGAGGTTAGGGGAAGTTCGAATGTTGATATCTCATCTATTAAGTCATTAAAATTCATGATAGAGTCCGCCGTATGATTGTTCCCCGTTGATTTGCTAGGGTCCCTAATTAAGTTAAAATCTCCTAATAAAATCCATGGTAATGAAAAAGTGGAATGTATTTGTCTCAGCTCATTTAGAAATGTTGGTTTACAATTATCTGCTATAGGCCCATAGACATTGGTAATAAGAATCTTCTTGTCATTAGCCGTAGCTAGTACAACTGATAGTGTATGTCTTGTGGATAGAGAGTTTATTAAGGTAAGATTGTGGCGTCATGCAATCATCATACCACCCCTAGAATTAATTGTATTATGAAACATGACCTCTAAATTTAGATGTACAAACAGATTTCATATTAAAAAAACTCGGATCATTCCACTTAGTCTCTTGAAAACAAACAACCGAACACTTAGCATCTCTAATAGTATCTTTAATCACTCTACATTTCTCTAGATTACCTAACCCTCTAACATTCCAACTCAATACTGCAAAGTTTTTAGGATACATAGTCGTAATAAAACAATAATACATCCAAAGTAAACATCTCCAAGATACAAAATGACAAAATAACAAAATGATACATCCATCACTGGTGTCTTTTTTTTTTCTTTTTCTTTTTCTCTTAGAGTGCTCCTCCTTCATAATGAAGGGGCTCTTCATCGTCAATTGCCTCAAGGCCTTCATCTAAATGAGTAGTGATTATGTTAGGGGTCGGTGTATCATCAGTTGTAATTTCAGGGATGATGACATTATATTTGGGTTTGAATGCAACCATGCAACGTGTATGAATTGAATGTATTAATGTGGAAGTTGAAGGTTCATTTATCATCAGGTTCTTATTAGCATCTTTAGTTTTAATAATTGCACCACAAAAGTCATGTGTAAGTATAATAGTACTTTTAGTAAGAGATTGTGTTTTGGTTTTTTCTTCACTGAGGGCCTCAAATAATCTGGCCTCCTTTAGGGCCTTGTTTAGGTTGTTTGAATAATTTTTGGGCCGTTTGGTTTTGACAATGGGCTTATATATGGTACCATCAGGTAATGTTTTGGGCTTAGGTTTCCTAAGCGATTTTCTATTACTCATGAGAGGGTTTTTAACTGTAAAAGACAGTAATATCTGTGGGACCCGTTTCTTTAGTTTGGTTTTGCCATTGTCTTTTAAAGAGAATTTTTGTTTTTTACCTTAGAGAGGAGAGTTACCCTCACTGTCATAGTCTTCCATGCCTGGTTTGTCTTCAGATTCCAGCGAGTGTCCAGCCTCTTCAGCCAAGACCTCGTCAAGGTGGGTCCCATTCTCCTCTCTGACCTCGTCTTCTAGTGGCAGGGCTCCCTCGTCTTCTTCCTCTTCCTCGTGATCTTCACCCTGACCCATCTCATAATCCTGATCAATTTCCTCTGTTTGGTCCTCTCTGTCTGTCAGGGTGCCTTGCACTTGCATATTTCCTACTTCAGCATACACCAAAGGGGAAACTTCCTCCTCGTTTCTCCCATTAGAGAGTTCGCCAACATGCATGATTCTTTTTGCAGGCTCAATTAATGTCTCGCTACTTTTCTCAGTCTCATCACCATTGTTAATCAGAGGATTCTCCATTTGAATTTTGAATTTTGTTTGGAAGTATACTCGAATGTTCTATAACTTCATTAGGTGTTGGATTAACAGTAATTAGTGGTGGATTAGTGGAGGAAATTGAAATTAATTATTCATTAACATCTGACCGAAAAGTATCAGTAGTTCGACCGTTGGGCTTTGGTGTATTTTCTCCAGTTTTTAATTTCTTTGAATATGCGATCACTGGACTGGGATTGGGATTACTCTGTTGAGATATTATGATGGATGGATTATTTCGAGTGGGTAGCGGTGGTAATTTCTGCTCGCGAATCAGATTTCCTAACATAGTATCCCATTCTTTTTGTGATGGCGACGGGTCTTCTGGGTAAGAGAATTGTGTCTGCTCCTCGATGAGAGATATTTAACATGGATTTGTTGGGTTGTACCACCTACTATAACATCTAGGGCATCTTTGAGTTGTGAGAGGCAGGTGGTGTGAAGTAAGATGGTTAGAGCATGTATGATAATCTCTCGAGAGGGCCAGTTCTTTCGATAACTCCCATACTACTCATCAGCATGTCTAATTCCTCATCACACCAACAGTGTAAAGGTAGATTGAATAATTCAAGCAACACTTTGTATCTAAATTCTACTGGTGCAGCATCAATTGATTTTTCCCAAGGAAATATCACATAGTTCATGGTGTTTGGGAGTGTAACAAGGTATCTATTGTCTCCTACAAATACTATCTCAAAATTCTTGTTCCATTTCTTCGCTTTTAAAACCAAAGATCGTACCTTGTTGATGTCGTGTAGGGGACCAACCTTGCATCCACTATGATCGATCGGTTTAGGCTGGCGATGAAGTCCATATGTTTCTTGGTTTGTTTGAGGTATACTGGCGCGCACTTTGGCCTTCCCTCTGGTAATCCCGTCGAGCCCAGGTTCCCTCGTGGTCGGAGCGGGTCAAAGTACCCTTGTTGGGCAGTGTGTTTCACCTGACAGTTTTTGGCGATATGTGATAAACTGCCACAGTTTGTGCATCGCTTGCTATTCTTGCAAGTAGCTGTTAGATGCCCGTATTCTACACAGTTGTAATATCGACGGTACCATGCGGGGTGATGCGGGTCCTTAGGCATGGGAAAAATGGTGGTGGGAGAGTTTGAGAAGGGGTCGGATAGGGGTAGAGGGCGCTTGCTGGTAGTCTGAGCATCTGTGTTGTTTCTAGGTGGCGGTGCAAAAGGAGAAGGCCTTTTTGAAAATGCTCTCTCAGCTGTGATGAAGGCGAGGTGAGTGACAGAGTTACCTGTCCATGGGGTGTGGGAAACATGGTGAGAAGAGGGAGCATACTCAATCGATGGATATATGAAGAAAAAACCTAAACAAGTATAAAATATCCATCAAGTATAAACTACTTTAATAACAAATTATTCAGTGATTCATCTTAACATTGATATTAAACTATGCTAATTAAAAGAAACACCCTGTCATAATTTATCACATCGCAACCTCATCAAAAGAAAAGACTTTATTATAATAATCCTAGAGTTCATGTAACAAACAATTTAACAAAAGAGAAATGTGATAATACGACGCAGCTTGTACAAATCACGACGGACTTTGTACATATTATTTTTCTGCTTTTCAATATACCTTTTTTTTTCTATATATTGTTTTCACTATTTAGAAATATTTTTATGTTTCTAGGTATTATTTACATTTGGGATTTTGTATATATTGTTTTACCCTTTTTTAATATACTATTTTGTTTTATATATATTGTTTTTACTGTTTAAATATATATTATTTCAGAAAATAAATTATATATACTATTTTTTCAATTTTATATCCTATTTATTAGATCTATATATTACCATCGCAATTTGTGCGTGTTATAGTGTATCGTGATATATCAGTTCTCTTAACAAAAAGAAAGAGAAAGATGAGAGAAATTAAGACAAAACTGCATTCAATTTTTTTTCATATGCATTCAATTTACTCAAGTGATCAATAAATAAAGATTTGTTACATGTAGCTACAAATATATTTCAATGAATTAATGATATTAAATATCATGACCAAATATTGACTGTGTTCAGTGAATCACACTTGTAGTGCTCTCCATTAATTCACTACTAACAATTGAATTGCAACCCCCCTGCTGTAGAGCCTATAAATTCAGACCAATTCTTGCTTACGAACCATAACCAACATACAATCTCTAAAGTTTTTCAATCATCTTTTTTCCCAAGTTCATGGAGCCTAACATGAACCCCTCTTCTTTGTTCCTTACTCTTTTCCTCTTCATATCCACCTCTCATTTCATACTATATTCACATGCCACTTCTCAAATAAGCTCCAATGATAATGATACTACTGAACTAAAAACTTACATCATCCGTGTACAACCGCCAAGCAATTCCACAATGTCTACTCCTAAAAATCTCAAAACTTGGTACGAATCATTCCTCCCACCACTTGCTTCAACCCGCACACCTACAAGCTCACGTATCATCTACGCATATAGCGAAGCCATGATTGGTTTTGCGGCAAAACTCACAGAAGATGATCTCAAATACATGGAGAAGAAGGAAGGCTTCTTAAAGGCTTACCCAAATCAGATATTACCTTTATTGACAACCCACACACCCGATTTCCTGGGGTTGCATATTAGCGGCGGTCTTTGGAAGAGGTCGGGCATGGGAAAAGGAGTTATTATTGGTATTTTGGACACCGGCGTTTGGCCTGGCCATCCATCCTTTAGTGATGAAGAAATGATTTCCCCTCCTTCTAAATGGAAGGGTGAATGCAATTTCGAGAAGCCGGTATGCAACAAAAAAATAATTGGGGCTAAACAGTTCCTCGGAGGCAGAGACACAAAAGCTCCTCCCAAGGACAACAATGGCCATGGAAGTCATACCGCGAGCACAGCTGCTGGTAACTTTGTAAAAAATGCTACTCTTCTTGGAAGTGGAACTGGGACTGCTGTTGGCATGGCACCGAGAGCACACCTTGCAATTTATCAAGTTTGCGATCCCTTTGGTTGCAGTCAAGCAGATGTCCTGGCTGGAATGGATGCTGCCATTAGCGATGGTGTGGACGTGTTATCTCTCTCACTTGGTGGCGCATCGTATCCTTTCTATGATGATGTGATTGCTATCGGTGCTTATAACGCCGTAAAAAAAAATGTTTTCATAAGTTGTGCTGGTGGTAATGCCGGCCCTAGTGTTAACACGCTTACTAATGAGGCACCGTGGATTCTCACGGTAGCAGCGGGCACCATGGATAGAAAAATGAAGGCGGTTGTGAAGTTGGGTGATGGTCGAGAATTTGAAGGTGAATCAGCTTTTCAGACCACTGATGTTCAAGCAAGCCCTCTAGTATATCCGACTCATAGCGGTTGCTCTTACGGCATACTAAGAGATGTTGAAGGCAAAATTGTAGTTTGTAATCGCCGTGGTGTTAAACTTGGTAGAGTTGAAATGGGTGATGCAGTCCGTGATGCGGGCGGGGTTGGAATGATTTTGGCAAATAAATTTGAAGATGGATACACTACCTACGCAGAAGCTCACAGCCTCCCTGCATCCCATGTAAACTATGCAAATGTAGAAGCTATTAAGTCGTACATAAATCAAACAGAAAACGCCAGTGCTTCAATTTCTTTCAAAGGGACATGTGTTGGAATCTCTCCAGCTCCTACCATTGCTTCTTTCTCTTCTCGAGGACCCAGCAAACAAACCCAAGGAATCCTAAAACCTGACATCCTTGGGCCTGGTGTAAATGTTCTTGCAGCTTGGCCTTACACAGTTGGACCAAACACTACGAAATATACCGGCGCGACATTCAATATCATCTCTGGTACTTCCATGTCTACCCCCCATCTTAGTGGCATAGCTGCACTCATCAAGAGCATGCACCCTGATTGGTCGCCAGCAGCAATCAAATCAGCAATTATGACCACCGCTGATATTGTAGATAACACTAAAAACCCTTTCCTAGATGAAAAGCTTCAGCCTGCAAACTATTTTGCAACGGGCGCAGGTCATGTAAACCCCTCCAAAGCAGTTGATCCGGGCCTGATATACGACATAAATTTAGAGGATTATGTGGGTCTTCTATGTGGATTAGGATATACGAATCAGGAAGTTGGGACGATCACTCATGAAAAGATTCAGTGTGAGAAAGAAAAGAAGCTGAACGAAGCGGAGTTGAACTACCCGTCTATAATATCAGTGGCAGGCTCTGGGAAACTCGACGTACAACGAACTGTTACAAATGTGGGTGAGACAAACGCGAAATACACGGTCAAAATTGACATGCCGAAAGAAGTATTGGTTACCGTTTCACCAAAGGTGTTGGAGTTTTCGAAGGTTAATGAGAAGAAAAGTTTTAGCGTGAGTTTGCGTTGGAACGTCGTTAACACGACTTATTTTGGCGGGAGCCTAAGTTGGGTGTCGGGTAAATATAATGTGATGAGTCCCATTGCTATATTTAGGGTTTGATCTTGTATGAGTATTATAGCCTTGTAATGGATTCGATAAGATTTGTCTTTTTAAAGTCTTTTGGTTGTGTTTCAATGCTTGGACTCCGTGGCCTATAATCTATGTAGTTCTTAGTCTCTCATCAAATATTTGGAGTCCGAAGTGTAGGATATGAATGCTATATCTTTTCTTCCAGAAAACGAATATGAAATGCATGAAGTAGATTGGAGACAATGAAGAAGAATATCTAGTGTAATTGAGGTCCTTTTCACTTTATATGGACCAGTCAAAATTGCTACTATTCAATAATTTCATGTTCTTCATCAAGTTAAAAATAATTTCAACTTATCACCTAATATATACATAACTATTACTATTATTATCAAATTTACCAGTCCAATGATTCACATAGAGCATATATAATACCCATTTGTCCAGTCTTATCACAAATTCTAAAAACAAATGGAATACAGAGATTCAATAATCAAATTGCTAAACAAAAGATCCTTCTTAAAGTAAAGCCACAAATTTGAATACACTTATTGTTCCACGTGATAGAAAAACATTATTCAAACAATATAAATACCCCAAATTAAACACCAACCAATCACAACCCGCCCCTCTAACCCCAATTCTAACAACAAATAATAATTGTACACGTAATAATTTCACAAATCCAGGCGTAGTGAGTCATAATGAAACACTGGAAATGTATAAGGAGTATATTGATGACGGTTTTACGTGGAAGAATTTCAATCTTGAGGAGCAAGCTAAGGTGATAATTGCACCGAGGAGTAATAATGAGCTTGATGCGAGTAAGTTGAAGAAGGAATTTCCGGAATTGTTGGGGATTAAGGAGAGTTTGATTAAGTATGTTTTTGAGAATCGAAAGGTTGGTAAGGCTTGATTGTTGGGATTTTGAATTGTTTAATCCAGATTCCAGTCAGATTACGTTTCGCCATTTCGATCGAAATTGGGAGGAGCTCATCTAGAATCATCATGGAATTGGGGATGTTGACCACTTTTTCGTATTTCGCGATTTTGGTGATGAAATTGCGCGGGTTTTGGAGATCGGAGAAAAAAATGTGGATCTGTGTTGATTGAAGGAGGTGGATTCGAGAAGCAGTGAAAACTGAAATCGCCATTAATGGCGGTTCAGATCTAACTTTGGAGAGATCACAAAGAGAGAGAGAGAGAGAGAGAGAGAGAGAGAGTAAATCTGGAGAAGAATCGAGAAGAAAGAGGCGCTGAGCTGTCTGATTTTCAGACAGAGTGTTGCTTTTATATCTAGGATAAAACATAACTAGAAATTCTAATCCAGATTTTCATAGTCGGATTTTTGTAAATGGGCCGGGATTAGTTAATTTGGGTAGGTCTGATTTTATTTCTAAAGTTTTTATTTTGAGAAAATTAAAGAGTGTAAAATAGCATAGGAACTTTGTAAATAATTGGAGTATAAATAGAAATTCATTTGGATGGGAGATATTAAGCTCCCTTCAAATTTTCTCAAAAAAAAATAATGAATTTTTTAATGAGATGTTATTTATACAATTCCATATAAATTTATGTACAGTGAGTGATATTTGAGACTTATAAAACAAATGAGTTAACTATATATAAATTATCCATTTTAATTATTCAATAAAATCTGAATTTGTATCCTTATTCAGGAGAACCGAATTGTATTGTATCGTTTTGATATATGGACTTTATCTGGAACTGAAAAATCAAATGGGTGCTAATATGATAACAACTGTCGGAACCGATCCGGACTGGATCCAAACCGTCTACACCCCCTACATGCAAGTGCAACAATACATATAAAAAATATGAATTGCATGTGTAAACTACCAAATTTTGAAAAATATACTTTTACCCCTATATAATATTAAGAGTTCTTATATAGCGTCCGACTCCTATTTTAGTTTCAATGATGGATTTAATCTTGATCCTTTAAATTGAAAAGGACACTGTCGGTGCTTGCCAATTTATTTCATAATTAATTATACCAGCTCATTTCCATTTTAATTGTGATCTCTCACCTCTCCATTTCCTTGATTTCTTTCGGTCCCTCTATTATTTCTCTCCATTTCCTCAATATCTTCCACTTTTATCTAAAAACTATATATATATATATATATATATATATATATATATATATATATATATATATATAATCTTATTCACGATAAAAATAATATGTTGGCACATAAAATAAAATATTAAAAAAAATGAAATGATCTATTTACATTAAAATAGTATATTGACAGAAATATGACACTTGCACAAAAACAATCCATTTTCACTGGAAATGATATATTAGCATGGTAGATGATTATATTGATAGTGAAAAATAATGTTTACATTTTGATGACAATATATTGACACATAAATGACATAAGCACATAAAAATATATATTAGCACTTCAAATTCTATATCGAAACTACAAAATAGTATATTAGAGCTACAAAATTATATTATAACTTGAAAATATATATTGCTAATAGAGAGAGGAAGTCTGCTGGAGAGATGAATACATTAGAAAACGAAAGAATGTATGACTATTCTACTGAGATTACTATTTTACCCTTCTAAAATCTTTTACATTATTTTGACACACGTTTGAAATGGAAACTGAATTAAGGGCTAATCTGATTTTTCTGCTTTAGAACCGTCCGATTAGAAAAAGATAATTTAATTTTAACCGTCCAATATTGAGTCGGGCAACATATAAACACTCTAATATTAATGACAATGATCATTTTAATTTTGTTTAATTTCATTCTTTGCCGAATAATTATTTTTATGTTCAATCTTACAAATAACTAGATTTAGAAGTTTCAAGCGTAATCTTGAAAATTGATAAGTATCACATTGACTACTACTATATATAAGATGGAAAATATTCTTTCTAAGATGCTTGATAATTCCTGTTTAATCACATCTAGAGGGCTGGAGAGGGTGAAACGAGGCGTCTAGAGCAGAAAGAGCAGTAAAACTCGCGTTACCGGCCTGAAAAACAGACCGGCACGAAACAGAGACGCCAAGCACGCTCCACGTCAGCTCCGACCACCTCTCCGCCACAGTACGGACAATTACCTAGCGCCTGCCATGTGGCGAGCACATGCTCTTCTTCATCACAAACCCACACAGTACGCATCTTTTTATTTCTCTCTTGAGAGGAAGGAATTTTCTTTCCTTGGATTAGGAGGAAAGAAGAGAATTGAATTCCAAAGGTGATGTCAAAGTAAAGGTGCTGGCAACATTGAGGAGATGTCTTCTGCCATTTTTATGTGGATGCACTCCAAGAATCCGATTTTGATATTTGGGTCCTTTGCATTTGGGAATTTGCATTCTTCCATCCCTGTGGCTTTTAAGATTGCTTTAGTATATCAGGAAGCTCTTCGATCATGGCGGGATACAGCCGACGTTGAACACAAGCTTGATGAAATCCCGTATTTCTCGAGATATGCAATTTCCAATTCCTTCATTGAAACTAGTTCGGTTCAAGACAAGTACTCCTCAGATCTGACTCACATCTATCTCTTTGGAGCAGACTGATCGTAGACCAAGAATGCTTCTTTCGTGATGTATACAGAATGGCTTCAGCATATGTGTATCTGTATCTTCTCTTCCTATTACAATGATGTATGCACCCGTGTTGTTCCTTAATATTTCAATGATGTTTGTACCGGCAACTTTTCCATCTCTTAAATTACCTACTTTTCTAGTTGTTAATATTACTCGAGAGTGATATATAATGTAGAACAGATAGTTGCCTTCATGGAACTAGCTGGAGAGAAAGCTATAAAAGGATTAATAATTATTAAGTACAATGAAATTGTGTGACATACATCATGAATTTCAATTAAACTGATTAGAAATGAATTTCAATAAATTAAGTTGCATCTAAGTGAATTTGAACAAATTACAAATTAGGCTATACTTGATCAATATATTTGTGTTGAATCTGAAAAATTCAAGCCCAAATAACCTTACTCTCACAATCATATAAAGTATCTACAACCTTCAATAAAAAGCAATAAAAAGAATATGATCCGTTGCCTACATTGTAAGAGAGAATTAACCCCAGGAGTGAAATAAATGAGACTCGTGAAAGAGAAACAACTAGAGGGCGAGAGGAAAAGAATCAAGATCATCATTAAAAGCATTTGATGATGGAGAAATAGAAAGAGAAGTGCGGAAAAAAAATCGAGATTTCACCAAAACACATTCTCTTGGTGAAAGTTTCACCAAAACACATTCTTTTGGTGAAAATTTCACCAAATCGAGAGAGAGAGACTTTTGAACCATGGGGATCCATATCGTACCAGACAAGGTGAGGGCCATTTGGAACGAGCAGGAAATAAGAGTACTTGTGTTGCTCAGTCTTCTTCTTCAAATCCTCCTCATCTTTCTGGCACCTCTACGGAAGCGTTGTACAAGCAAACTGTTTTCTTTCGCCCTCTGGTCATTTTACGTCAGTGCTGATTTTATCGCAACCGTGGGTCTAGGTTGCATCCTTAGCACTCAATTTGATAACAGCTATAATCTGCATCCCAACTCAGAAGGGGAATTGATGGCTTTTTGGGCCCCTTTCTTGCTCCTTCACCTAGGGGGACCAGATACCATCACATCGTTCTCTCAAGAGGATAACGACCTCTGGTTGAGGCATTTACTCAGCCAAATAGTTCAAGTTTCTATGGCTTTCTTTGCACTTTTATCCTCGTCATTTTCGAGCCATCTACTCATGGCAGGCTCCATGCTTGTGTTCGTGGCTGGGTTGATCATGTTTGCCGAAAGGACCTGGGCTCACCGATTAGCTAGCACCAAGAACGTGGAAGGTACCATTCGCTTTTTACCTGCGGAGCATATGTTCAACACCAGAATAGTGGCGGAGCCCCTCCCTCAATCTTCTCTTCCTTATTGGGAGCCCCTCTCTGAACCGCAGTTGATATCAATAGCCTACTATATCTTGGTAAAATGTAGTGGGATAATATTACTAGACAATATGAATTTCGGATATGATAAGTATCTTATTGACGAATACTCCATCCTCTTTAATCAAGCATTCCACACTGCATGAGCATTCCGCATGGTTGAGGTCGAGCTATCATTCTTTCATGATATCCTCTACACAAAAGCAAGTTTTTTACATAGCTTAAACGGTATTGCATGGCGTTGTTTGACCCTCATGTTGGTTGTTGCTGCTGTCTTGCTCTTTCAGTTGAGCGAGAAACAAGGCTCCAAGAAGTCGAATCTTCTTATTACTTACATACTTCTTTTTGGAGGCATTGTCCTTGAGATGATCTCCGTTCTCTTTCTGATATTTTCAGATTGGACAGTTTTTTCCCTAGAGAAGAGAGGTCTCAGAAGAATTGCCGAAACATTTTCAAAAGTTTCTCATTGTACTTTTCGGTCCAACACGACCATGTCTCAGTATAACCTGATAAGTGTGTTCCTCAGAACTAATAATTCTTTTATGAGAAGGATCATGGGACTTCTCAAATTGGAAGGGGCCTGGGATAAGTTTTGGTATGTCAACCATGTGAGAGTGCCAAATTTTCTCAAAGACGTGATCGTAGATACCCTCATATTGTATGATAGGAGCTCTTCTATCGATATATTAATTGCGACGAAAAAATTAAGAGGACAAGTAGAATTTCAGAGAGCTCAGTTTCCCGTTCAGCTGGACGTGCAAAATTTAGAAGATATTCTCTTATGGAGCATTGCCACACAAATCTGTTACAACATAACTAGTGTAAGTGAAAAATATGATGACGAACTGATGATGCATCGAATGGTTGGCCATCAATTGTCGAACTACATGATGGATATTCTTGCTCCCGAACTGAAGGATGATATAGAATCTTTTTATAACAATGTCAAGAGTTTCTTTGATGGAAAAGAACAACCGGGCAGTGAAACTGATGTATGCATCAAACTAATTGATCATTTTCAAAAAGAACAAACGTCATTTGAACATGACCTGCGAATGGGATTAATGCGAGCAAAATACATGAATGAGTTTGAGGCGGGGTTGAGGTGGCGGCTGATATGTTTTCTTTGGGTGGATGTACTCATCGTGCAGGCATATAGATTGGGTAATGAAAAAATATGGGAGTCCGAGTGCCTAAACAATTGCAGAGAGCTTATCTTGAATGTTTGGATATTAATTCTTCATTTCAAATCCCTGAATTGGAGAATAGAAGTATAGATTGTATCTATTTGGCTCTCATTGCCATTCGCACGAAATCAACTTTCCCATTGTTAGTTAATTTGCTTCTATTTATTTTCAATTTCAGTGATGTATCATGTATGCGTATTTTTTCTTCTTATTTGAATGTAACCAGTGTTGTTCCTTGAGTTTCAGTTTCAATGATGCTTGTACCAGCAACATTTCCTTCTCTTATATAGCTTACTTTTCCAGTTGTCATTATTTTTCTAGTCATATATGTAATGTAAATAGATGATTTCCTTCATGGAGCTAGCTGGAGCAAAAACTGTAGAAGGATAAGTACAATAAAATGGTGTAGCATACTTCATGAATTTCAATAGAACTGATTAGATGTGAATTTCATTAAAGTTGCAGCCAAGTGAAATTGAACAAATTACTTTCGAGCTTGTTGATCAATATATTTGCTTCCTGTCGATATAACAACCCCATTTTGCTCAACTCTTTTTTGGTCAAATTAGAAACAACGAAGGCCAATATAAGACAAGAAAAAGGAAGCTCAACTGAATATTGATTAAAAATTGAATGAAGGGGTTTCCACAATTATTTTTTGTCCCTTTATTCACAAATGTGACAAGTATTAATTAATTTAAAAGCCCTTCAGGATTGTGTGCCTCTATATCGACATGTCGGATTCCTGGTACAATTTTTTGTATTTCCGACTTGAGACGGTCCACTTCAAACCCTAATGCTTCCACCACATCCTCTCCTTTTTAACAAGCAAAATAAAATAAAATAAATATTAAACATACATATTTTGACGTGTTAAAATTATGGAAACAGAAAACTATTTAAGAATATACTGTGAAAGATGCTTATAGACACTTTAATTTATATTTGAAGTGATTAAACTTGGTTTTATACAATATATTAAAGATATATATTTGGATGTGTTAAATTTATTACGTAATTAATTACACCTCAAACCCTAATGCTAATCCCCCCTCTTCCTTTATTTCAAAGCTAAAATAAAATAAATTAAATTATTAAAGACATATAATTTGATGTGTTAATTAAATTTATAATAAGTAATTAACTACCAAATAATATTGTGGAAAGATGTTGGTTATAGACGTGTATTTCAATTTGAAATAATTAAAATTGGCTTCATACAAAGAGCTTCGACGAATAAATTGGTAATAAATTATAAATTATTCGAACAAACTTTATAATTTTGACATACCATAGTTTGCCATGACTCTAAGTAGAGCCGCATCATCTGTGGACCTTGCTGCCTTTCTAAACTGTTTATAATAATAAAAATAATAAACTTAATATAAAGGATAAAACACTTCAACAAATATAATAAATATAATATTTTTAAAACCTAAAAATGAAATAAAATAAATACTTGTTTTGCCCATTCGCCACGTCCTGTTCTCTCCAAATAATTTTGAACCACCACCACTCCATTAAAATCTGAACAAAAATAAATTTCACATTACAAACAAAAATTGTCCAAAAAAAAAGATATTTCAATAAACAATGAGGGCCTAAATGCAAAGTACCTATTTCAGCTTTGAATCTGAAAAATCCAGGACCAATGACCTCACTCTTACAATCATATAAAGGATCTACAACCTGCAATAAAAATAACATTAAAAATAATATTGCAATATATCTAACTATTATATTTAATTTATATTCATACAAAAAATAATAAAAAATTATAGGGTCTAATTTGAGAAAATCAAGAACTCTCTCCATGCCATGGTCATCAATCGCTCGGCCAATCAGAGCGTGCCGATTTCTTTGTATAAGAAATATAGCCACCTACATAAAACATTTACTTCAATTCATATCCAATAATAACTTGTACTAACCCAAAAAAGTTTTGAAATTCCAAAACTAACCCACTCTTCAAACTTTATTCTCAAACTAACTCAAAAGAGTCAAAACGGACTTTGAAAGCCCGCTATTCTTTTTTCTTTAAAAGACTGAAATTTCAGTATATTTTTGCTACCGGACTTTGAAACTCAGTTTTTTTAGTTAGTTTGAGAATAAAGTTGAAAAGGAGGTTAGTTTGGGAAGTTCGAAATTTTTTGGGTTAATTTGAATGTTTTATTCCATGGTACAACGTAACACTTAAAATATTCTTTTTTAGATCCATCCGTTTTATTATTTTCTTCTTCTTTTGTTATTTTCTTTTCAATCAAGCTGAAACAAAGAAAAACTGAAGTGAAAAACTTGCTATAATGGAAAAGCTTTAAGATTCCCATCCAAAATTTCATTTTGTTCAAGCATCGAATAATTTTATCGGATCAGGGACCATGTATGAAGTTCTAATTCCGGAAGTATTATTTGAATATCTTTGAAACATACGCCATAGCTCTTGTGTAAAAGCTTAGGAAATTTTCCACTCAAGAGAATCAAGTGACTAAATGGATGCGTGCCAAGCTTTTTGGTCGCCACGTGGATAGATGTGAAGGCGTGATTGATAACAAAAATGGAAGAAGTGAAACAATTTAGTATCTTAACCTTTAATTACAAAAATATTTACCCTTAATATCTGTTTTCCTAAATGTTATAATCCATCGGAACAAGTTAATCCCTTTAAAGCTAACCTCATGTCATATCAAAATTGACATTAGCCTTGCTCTGTAATTTTTTTGTTGAATAACAAGCAATGTTATGTAAAATAATTATTGAACAATGGAATCTTAGCTTTCCAAGAATGGTATGTCTTGCTTTATCTTTTCATAATGTCTATAAATTTGCGCCCTCAATCTTTTTTCACTCAATTCTCAAATAATCATGGCAAGCAAAAAAATAACTATACAATACTCTTTCCTCCTTTTTCGATTTCAAATCCTACTTTATGTTGTTCAAACCGCTTTCAGCGTTACATTACCTCTCGAAAGTTTTGAAAGGTACTTATAATAATTTGTAATTAATTATACTAATTCTTCTACTTTAGATATAATGTGTATACTTAATTAATTACTATTTATCTTTTTTTTATGTATATATTAGGAAGAACAACAAAATGGGAGATGAAACATGGAGCATCGTGAAGAGAAAAGGAAATCAATTTGTGGTAAATGGACAACCTTTTTATGTTAATGGATTCAACGCGTATTGGTTGATGACTCAAGCAGTGGATCCTTCTACTAGAGGAAAAGTAAGTGAAGTGTTTAAAGAAGCTACCTCGGTCGGTTTAGCGGTTTGCCGGACTTGGGGTTTCTATGACGGAGAGTCGGGTCTTCAAAAATCTCCTTCTGTCTATGATGAACATGTTTTTAAGGTACTTATAATACATCACATTGTTTTTAAATTTCGAAATCCATATGAAACAATTTTTTTAATAAAACATAAATTTTCAAGCTCTAGATTTTGTAGTTAACGAAGCGAGAAAGTATAAAATAAGGCTTATACTTTCATTAGTTAATAATTGGGTCCATTATGGAGGCAAGAAGCAGTATGTAAAATGGGGCAACGATTCAGGGTTAAATCTCCCATCTGAGGGCGATTTTTTTACTCATCCGACCATTAAAGGCTACTTCAAAAATCACATCAAGGTAATCTTTTTTCTCTTGAGAAGTTGACATATTTAATTTTTTATATTTTTTTAAATCTTAATCCCATAAGAAGTATATGGCTAATCAGCAAATCTTTTTTTTTTCTTTTTTAAACAGACCGTTCTTACAAGGGTCAATACTTTGAATAATATAACGTACAAGGATGATCCAACAATTTTTGCGTGGGAGCTAATGAACGAACCGCGATGCCCATCTGACACAAGTGGCAGCAATTTGCAGGTGAATTTTGTTGTCCCATTTTGTCATATAATGAGCTTTGTTCTATGTATCTTTTCTTTGAAATTTACTAATTAACACACTATTTTTATATTTAAGGCTTGGTTACAAGAAATGGCATTCCATGTGAAGTCCATCGACCCGTTTCACCTGCTAGAAATTGGTTCAGAAGTTTTCTATGGTCCCTCGACGCCTCACAGATTACCAATCAACCCTAATACAGAGGCAGGAAAATACGGAGCCGATTTCATGAAGAACCATCAATCATTAGAGATCGATTTCGCTTCGGTTCACATCTATCCAGATGCTTGGTAAACCCCTTGTATTTTGTCTTTTTTTATGAACAATATACATCTTATTTATAATATAATGTAATTTTTAAAATTCAATATTTGACTACTATTTTTAACGAGGTCATCTGACAAACCACCCGATGAGCATATCCAATTCGTAAAAAGATGGATGCAAGCCCACATCAACGATACAGAACAACTAAACATGCCAGTCATTTTTGGCGAGTTTGGCATATCACTAAAGAATGGGAAATTCAACCAGACATTCAGAGAGACGTTCATAGATACTGTGTACAAAACTCTTATGAACTCCACGAGTCGTGGTGGAAGCGCAGGTGGATGCCTCCTCTGGCAGCTGTTTCTTGAGGGGATGGAAGACATGGACGATGGTTATGCAATATATCTAAATAAATTGCCTCATATTGCACGGATGATGCATCTGCAATCCAAACGGATGTATATGTTTAACTCGAAGTGTTCGTGGAGTTGTCGATGGAGTTGTCGAAAGAGTAGTTATTTGGATGAACTTCTATATCATGAGGAATTCTAGTATATACTAATGTATATTGTCCATGATTTAGTAGAAGTATACTATGAATAAATATAATTTACCATGTCTTAAGTTATATAATGTGCCAGTATCATATAAGACGATTTCTCTTGCTAAGCAATACAATCACTAGATATTACATTTTATATAAAATTTATTTGTAAAGTAAAATGATCAATTAGCAAAAATGAGAGATGTTAATAAATTATGATATATATATATATAGAGAGAGAGCTCTTATTTCATACCCAATCCTTTTTTTAATTTTTAAGCTAGATTTAATCTTAACCATCCAAATAACGGGGATATTTTGGTCATTTCTCTCTTTTATTACAGAGATCCGTTCTCATTATTTTTCCCACAATCCATGCCTTCTATTCTATCCTCTCCATTTCCAATCTATATAACATTTCCATTTTGTTTCCTCTTTAGCAAACAGGACAACCATTTCAACCACGAAAACAAATCTCAATTTGCTCCCTCCAATGTCATTTTCTTTCTGTTCTCTAACAACAAATATTCATAATTGATTATTTGATAACAAATGATAAGTAGCAATAGTTTTAACATAAAGGACACTTCTTTTTTGAATTGTATGAAGGACACTTCTTGTGCCGTCCAAGCAACACTCTGCAAAAAACGGCCCTCTAATGTCAATTTTTTTTCTTTCATGTTTATGTATTGGTTGAGGGTTCCGCATTGTCTTCTCTTATTTTGCTCCAGAAGCTTTCATGGCTACGTTTTTGGGATATTTTCTTTTCTTTTCATGTCTTTAATTCCTATCTTAGGGTCAAATTTTTTTTCGAAAGTCCTTACGGTCAATTTGAGTAATGTAACTTGACATTTATTAATGGAATTTATGCAAGAGATATTCAAGCTCTCCATATTATAACAAAAGACAATCAAACTTACTTTACTCACCAACTAAAAAAGTCAAATATATTTTAAATTAATTTACAAATAAAACCTAATATTACTATAATTTGCATCACCATCACAACAATATAAAGTCTCTTCTCACAATTTACACAAAAAACAACCCCATAAATACTAAAATTCCAATTTGATTTTTTCCTTAATTGCGAGATTGGTACCAACTGCGCTTCCAGCAGCTCCCTTGTTACTGAAAAGAAAGGAGGAAATTGTTTGATAACAAAAAGTACAATAATTTGAAAATTGGCATGTTCATATTATTTCATTGTTAATATTAACAAATAATATAATAAACTATGATTTTTAATAGTTGTGTAGTTGTGTACTGGCTTCAAGTCAAGACAATCTTATACTTAACCATATTTCGAAACATATTTAAATTAAGAGAACATCGATCAAACACTTCATATGCATAAAAATCCTCATGAAAATAAGTACCAATGGAATAAAAATCTGCTCGTCACCCAGTTGATCAATGATACTTACTGGTACCATTGTATTTGTAAACTAACAAAGACCCTCGTATTTGTAATATGGCGCCATTCATTCTGACTGGTACGATACTGGCATCTAACACATCCATTTTGATTCTTTTTCAAGGATTTTCTGATTTTTTTCTAATTCAATTTCTAATTGTGTATCAAACTTCAAAATTGCATACAGTATTCTAAAATTTCTACCAAAAATTGATCTATTATCCAATTCCATGGTATATAAATTATCTTAAAAGTATACTAGATTTTTTTTAAATCATAATTCAATAAATTCCAACATTTAAATTCAATGTATCGTAAAAATGAAAAAGAAATAAGATAATGCAGGACACAAAAAAAATAAAAAGGGATAAATTCCCGAAACAAAAGAAAAACAGACAAAAAGGAAACAAGATAACAGCTCGCAAATTTGGGTACCTTGGCTTTTTTACGGTGACGAACTAGTCTGTGATATCGATCTTCTTCTTGGCAGGGGCGATGAGCAGATACTTCGCCAGACCATCCAATGTCCCAATCTTCTTTGCGGCTAGGATTTGAATTTGAAAGAAAGAACTGAAGCCCTGAGAGAGAGAGAGAGAGAGAGAGAAGGTGAGGGGAAGGAGAGAAGCAACTGGAGAGAAGCATGTGCGTAATAGGGAAGAATGAGTGACCGGCTGTATTTGGTTAAATATTACGAATTTACCCTTTTTTATGTGATTTGGAAGGGAAGTGGTAACCGGCTGGCATGGTAATTTAACCGGCTGGCAATTATTTCCTTTAATCACAGTCATTCGATTAAGAAATCACCTTTAATTATAACCGTCCAATTAAAGGTTCGGGTAGCATATAATTTCCCATATATATATATATATATATATATATATGGGAGATGCTAAAAAACATACGTATGTTCGAACATACGTTTTTTTAAAATACCCGTAAAATGGTTATAAAAAGTAAAAATTCAAATTTCAACCGTATGGATGTAATATATATGTTATGAATATGTTGTGGATTAAGTTTCATAGGAATCAGAATAATATATCATTGCCATCATGTATCATCAAACTATTATTCCGATATATGTTTTGAATAGTGCTGCATATTTTTGATGATATATGATGGTAATGATATAATATTATGATTTTGGTGAAAATTAATCTCCAACATATTCATAACATATATATTACATCCGTACGGTTGAAATTTTTATTTTTATTTTTTTAATACGTATTTTGGGTGTGGCAAAAAAACATATGTTGTGCATACGTATGTTTTTTAGCCACACCCATATATATATTTGAATTAAAATTCCTATACACAATGACTGTTAAGTGAATTGAAATTTAGACCTTATGTTACTTAGTTAAAATTTAGACAAATTTTACAATAAAATATCCATCAAGTATAAACTACTTTAATAACAAATTATTCAATGATTCATCTTAACATTGAGATTAAACTATGCTAATTAACAAAAGAAAAATGTAATATCACGACGCACTATAGCTCGCCCAAATTATGATGGACTTTATATATATTGTTTTTCTGCTTTTCAATATACTTTATTTTTTTTCTATATATTGTTTTCACTATTTAGACATATTTGTATGTTTCTATGTATTATTTACTTTTAGAATTTTGTATATATTGTTTTACCCATTTTTAATATACTATTTTGTTTTCTATATATTGTTTTCACTATTTACATATATATTATTTTAGAAAATGAATTATACTATTTTTCAATTTTATATAATGTTTATTATATGTATATATTGTCATCGTAATTTGTGCGTGCTATAGTGCGTCGTGGTATATCAGGTCTCTTAACAAAAAGAAAGGGAAAGATGAGAGAAATTAAGATAAAACTGCATTCAAATTTTTTTCCTATGCATTCAATTTACTCATTAAGTGATCAATAAATAAGGATTTGTTATATGTAGCTACAAATATATTTCAATGAATTAATGATATTAAATATCATGACCAAATATTGACTGTGTTCAGTGAATCACACTTGTAGTGCTCTCCATTAATTCACTACTAACAATTGAATTGCAACCCCCCTGCTGTAGAGCCTATAAATTCAGACCAATTCTTGCTTATGAACCATAACCAACATACAATCTCTAAAGTTTTTCAATCATCTTTTTTCCCAAGTTCATGGAGCCTAACATGAACCCCTCTTCTTTGTTCCTTACTCTTTTCCTCTTCATATCCACCTCTCATTTCATACTATATTCACATGCCACTTCTCAAATAAGCTCCAATGATAATGATACTACTAAACTAAAAACTTACATCATCCGTGTACAACCGCCAAGCAATTCCACAATGTCTACTCCTAAAAATCTCAAAACTTGGTACGAATCATTCCTCCCACCACTTGCTTCAACCCGCACACCTACAAGCTCACGTATCATCTACGCATATAGCGAAGCCATGATTGGTTTTGCGGCAAAACTCACAGAGGATGATCTCAAATACATGGAGAAGAAGGAAGGCTTCTTAAAGGCTTACCCAAATCAGATATTACCTTTATTGACGACCCACACTCCTGATTTCATGGGGTTGAATATTGGCAACGGTCTTTGGAAGAAGTCGGGTATGGGCAAGGGAGTTATTATCGGTGTTTTGGACACTGGCATTTGGCCTGGCCATCCATCCTTTAGTGATGAAGGAATGATTTCCCCTCCTTCTAAATGGAAGGGTGAATGCAATTTCGAGAAGCCAATATGCAACAAAAAAATAATCGGGGCTAAACAGTTCCTCGGAGGCAGAGACACAAAAGCTCCTCCCAAGGACAACAATGGCCATGGAAGTCATACCGCGAGCACAGCTGCTGGTAACTTTGTAAAAAATGCTACTCTTCTTGGAAGTGGAACTGGGACTGCTGTTGGCATGGCACCGAGAGCACACCTTTCAATTTATCGAGTTTGCGATCCCTTTGGTTGCAGTCAAGCAGATATCCTGGCTGGAATGGATTCTGCCATTAGTGATGGTGTGGACGTGTTATCTCTCTCACTTGGTGGCGCATCGTTTCCTTTCTATGATGATGTGATTGCTATCGGTGCTTATAACGCCGTAAAAAAAAATGTTTTCATAAGTTGTGCTGGTGGTAATTCTGGCCCCAGTGTTAACACGCTTTGTAATGAGGCACCATGGATTCTAACGGTAGCAGCAGGCACCATGGATAGAAAAATGAAGGCGGTTGTGAAATTGGGTGATGGTCGAGAATTTGAAGGTGAATCAGCTTTTCAGACCACTGATGTTGAAGCAAGCCCTCTAGTATATCCAACTCATACTGGTTGCTCTTACGGCATATTAAGAGATGTTGAAGGCAAAATTGTAGTTTGTGATCGCCGTGGTGTTAAACTTGGTAGAGTTGAAATGGGTGATGCAGTCCGTGATGCGGGCGGGGTTGGAATGATTTTGGCAAATCAATTTGAAGATGGATACACTACCTACGCAGAAGCTCACAACCTCCCTGCATCTCATGTAAACTATGCAAATGTAGAAGCTATTAAGTCGTACATAAATCAAACAGAAAACGCCACTGCTTCAATTTCTTTCAAAGGGACGTGTGTTGGAATCTCTCCAGCTCCTACCATTGCTTCTTTCTCTTCTCGAGGACCCAGCAAACAAACCCAAGGAATCCTAAAACCTGACATCCTTGGGCCAGGTGTAAATATTCTTGCAGCTTGGCCTTACACAGTTGGACCAAACACTACGAAATATTCCGGCGCAACATTCAATATCATATCTGGTACTTCCATGTCTACCCCCCATCTTAGTGGAATAGCTGCGCTTATCAAGAGCATCCACCCTTATTGGTCACCCACAGCAATCAAATCCGCAATTATGACTACTGCTGATATTGTAGATAACACTAAAAAGCCTTTCCTAGATGAAAAGCTCGAGCCTGCAAACTATTTTGCAACAGGCGCAGGTCATGTAAACCCCTCCAAAGCAGTTGATCCGGGCCTGATATACGACATAAATTTAGAGGATTATGTGGGTCTTCTATGTGGATTAGGATACACGAATCAGGAAGTTGGCACGATCACTCATGAAAAGATTCAGTGTGAGAAAGAAAAGAAGCTGAACGAAGCGGAGTTGAACTACCCGTCTATAATATCAGTAGCAGGCTCTGGGAAACTCGACGTACAAAGAACTGTTACAAATGTCGGTGAGGCAAATGTGAAATACACAGTCAAAATAGACATGCCGAAAGAAGTATCGGTTACCGTTTCACCAAAGGTGTTGGAGTTTTCGAAGGTTAATGAGAAGAAAAGTTATAGCGTGAGTTTGCGTTGGAACGTCATTAACACGACTTATTTTGGCGGGAGCCTCAGTTGGGCGTCGGGTAAATATAATGTGAGGAGTCCCATTGCTATATTTAGGGTTTGATCTCGTATGAATATTCTAGCCTTGTAATGGATTCGATAAGATTTGTCTTTTTAAAGTCTTTTGGTTGTGTTTCAATGCTTGATATTCATGTAATATTTGGACTCCGTGGTCTATAATCTATGTAGTTCTTAGTCTCTCATCAAATATTTGGAGTCCGAAGTGTAGGATATGAATGCTATATCTTTTCTTCCAGAAAATGAATATGAAATGCATGAAGTAGATTGGAGAAAATGAAGAAGAATATCTAGTGTAATTGAGGTCCTTTTCACTTTATATGGACCAGTCAAAATTGCTACTATTCAATAAATTTACTCATTTAGTTCTTCATCCAGTTAAAAATAATTTCATGTTATCACCTAATATATACATAACTATTACTATTATTATCAAATTTACCAGTCCAATGATTCACATAGAGCATATATAATACCCATTTGTCCAGTCTTATCACAAAATCAGATTGCTAAACAAAAGATCCTTCTTAAAGTAAAACCACAAATTTGATTGCACTTATTGTTCCCCGTGATAGAAAAACATTATTCAAACAATATAAATACCCCAAATTAAACACCAACCAATCACAACCCGCCCCTCTTAACCCCAATTCTAACAACAAATAATAATAGTACACGTAATAATACCAAATCATTAAACAATTCAAAATCCCAACAATCAAGCCTTACCAACCTTTCGATTTGGCTCAAAAACATACTTAATCAAACTCTCCTTAATCCCCAACAATTCCGGAAATTCCTTCTTCAACTTACTCGCATCAAGCTCATTATTACTCCTCGGTGCAATTATCACCTTAGCTTGCTCCTCAAGATTGAAATTCTTCCACGTAAAACCGTCATCAATATACTCCTTATACATTTCCAGTATTTCATTATGACTCACCACGCCTGGATTTGTGAAGTTCCAGATTCCAGTCAGATTCCTCTTCGCCATTTCGATCGAAATTGGGAGGAGCTCATCTAGAATCGTCATTGAATTGGGGATGTTGACCACCTTATCGTATTTCGTGATTTTGGTGATGAAATTGCGCGGGTTTTGGAGATCGGATGAAATCGGCATTCTGACGCGTAATGTGCACACATTGTCATAGTTTTTGAGCAATTCTTCAACCTAATTGAGGAAATTTGTGGTTAGGTTTAATGAAGAGTTTGGCTTTGTAGATCTAGATGGTGGAATTTCTTAAAGATTCGAGGGTTTTGAGTGCACATTGTTAGGATCTAATAACCTTATTTGTCAGTGTATGATTCTAGTAGATCGAGCTGACTAAATTGCATCAAATTGAAGCCAAATGAAGAAAGAAACAGTGTAAATAGTTAGTAAAAGACTGTTCTTTACCACTTAACAACAAATTGGCCAGCAAATTCCAATAAACAAGTCAAATATCAGATCTAAGAAGACATACCATGGCTTTAGTCTTAGAGTAAAAAGACCCAACAAAATTGGGCTGATCTTCCTCCTTGAACCCAACTCCGGATCCAAGCGGGTGCGAATCATCGTACTCAAATATACACCCAGTCGCGTAATTCACCAGCACAATCCCTTTCTCCCTGCACACGTCGGCCAGCGTCAGCGTGCCCGCGACATTGGCCCTGATCGTCTCCACCTTGTGGCTCTCGCACCAGTCCACGTTCGGCCGGCCGGTCACCCCCGCCGCGTTGAACACGTGCGTCGGCTTGGAGGACTCTATGTCGGCGATAAGGTCCGCCCGGTTCTCCAGCCGGCCGGAGCCGTAAACGAAGGAGATGTTGCGGTCCGAGCAGAGCCGGCCGAGCAGGCCGCCGATCCAGCCGGTCCGGCCGTAGATGAGAAACTTGAGGTTGGACGGCGAGTCGTTCGAGCCATTGGTTTGGATCCCCATCGCGCCGGTCCGGTTCGGTTCGGTTCGGTTCGGACTGAGAGAAGCAGATCGAAGGAGATGAGCCGTGAGTGAGTGTGTGGTGTGATCTGATATAGTCACGCTAGAATTGGGGCCGAGAGGTGTCGGTTGGAGTTGTGGGGAGGAAGTAAGGAGAGGGGAGAGGGTGACAGGGAGTAGCCGGTCATAGTTTTTGGGGATTGTTGTGCTTCAGATCCACACACACGTGCTAAGATTCTGGCACGTGTATTTTTGCTTGGGCTTGGTTTTTGTGCTCTGTGGACGTGAGAAGAGTGGAAGATTGTGAGCCGGGTTTAGAGAAGAATTTGTAAGTGAGGGTCGGTGGTCGCATTCAGTTTAGCTCGGTGGAGTTTGTCGTCAGATCATATACTTGGTTTGTGCTGCTAATAATTTACTAATTGTTGTATTATTAATTGGGAGCTGATACTGCGCGACGTTAATGTAGCGACACTATAGGGACGGTATATAAAAATTAAAAATAGTATATACAAACATATGAACTGAAAATAAATAATATATAAAAATTTCTTCTATAAAACAGTATATATTTATAAAAAATGAAAACAGTATATATAAATATATAAACTGAAAACAAACAGTATATAAAAATTCATTCGGTAAATAATATATATTTAAAAAAATGAAAACGGTATATAGAGTATAAAGGAACGTGAGAAAACAGTATATAATTTCAATCCGCCGCTACATGATCGTTACAATACCCCGCGTGATTTTCAATTTTCCTTATTAATTTTACAAATATACAATTTAGTAGGCTTAAAATCATTGAAAAAAAGTTATCAATAAAGTTAATTAATTACTGATAGTATATTTGATGTATAGAAGTTAACAGTAAAGTTAATGATTCACTAATCATTGAAAAAGTTAACAATAAAGTTAAATATGGGACACATTTGTCTCATGCTTTGTCGTGTAGTTAGTGTAGTATGAAAAAGGGTGTCACTCAACGATATAAAAGAGTTCTTTTTTAAAAAGGACCTTGGTTTCAAAAATATTTGCAAATATAATACTTTGGCCATCAAAGTTGGAGAAAACAGATCAAGTGTGATTTTTAAATTTAAACTTTCATTCAGGATTAGTTTTAGGATTATCGTCTAAATGTTTAATTATTTTGAAGTTTTGTGACTTTCGCCAACTATTTTTTATCGTTTTTTTCAGCACTCTATGGGTAAAAAAAATCATCGGAATTAATATTAAAAAATATTTTTTCATCATTTTCGCCAACTATATGTTAGCGAAAGATACATTTTATCATTTTTTCAACATATTCTCGCTAGGGGTTAAAAAATCATCAGGGAATTAATGTGAAAAAATATTTTTTCATCTCTTTCGTTAACATAGTCGGCGAAAATGTCATATTTATAAATATTTTCAAATGGAAGTTAGATTTGGAAATATTTTTGAAACCAGTGTCGTTTTAAAAAAAAACTCCATATAAAATGGATTAGAGTGTTTCATTACGAAAATAAATTATTCCATCTGATTAGCTTTTGACATAAAATGGACTAAGCTAGCGTGCTTCGTTAACAAAGTAAGTTATTCTATCCATCTGATTAATAACTAATTTTGATGATATCTAACCTTCTCCGATTTTTTCAAGTTCAAAGTACCTCAAAGAGATGTAACTGACATGTCAAACTGCATCATTCAAGTGAAAGTCTTCTTAAGCTCATCAACTACACAAACAATCTCAAAATAATCTGTTCTATAATTAGGAAAAAAAAGGAAAAATATTAAGCTGTACCAGTTACAGGGCAACTCTCCTTTGGCAAAAAAAAAAAACAGAAAGAATTCAAGAAACCCTTTTTTCTTTCTTTCACTCCTGCCAAGCGAGAGCGGCCCTGAAACTGATTAGCTTAGCTAATTCTGACTAGTTAATCAACATCATGTGTTATTTAACTATTTGACTAGTTAATTTTTATTTTGGGAGTTGTTTGAGCTATTCATTTTGCCGCATCGCAGGTTTTATATCAGCGGAAAGATGAATGAGCCAATGGCGACTGGCATATGCTAGATTTTTTGAAGGTTTATTCTATTGGATATCCTCCCTTCTTTGAACATTTTAATGCTTTTTAATATCTATTACTATTCCAACAAAAGTTCAATCAGCACTAACTGATTCTCTTGTGATTTGAGAGTGACAGAGATGCCATTTATGGAAGGTTCAAGAAATTGTTAATATTAAAAACTGTTCATGATTAATCTAATACACTGTGCTTACAATCGATAAATAATAGGAAAAAAGAAAAATAATCATAATTTAACAAAAGTAAAGAAAACATAGGATTTTTTTTTTTTTTTGAGGCGAAGCTTGAGAAGAAAACATAGGATTTGCTCTGAAATTTTCTTTAAAAACCTCAAACATTAAGATTTCATTTCTGATTTTGAGATTCTTCCTTGACGCTCATTTTGAATTTTCACTCCCATATACCTATTTAAATTCATACAAACAAAATTAAATTTAAATATACAAAATACAATGATTGTGTTTACTCAACAAAAAAAAAGCACCAATTGTGTTCAATTTGTACTGAGATATATTGGTTATTTCATATTTTAATTGAAAAATAGTGGTCCATAATCCATATTGCGTACTGGGCCGGGTCTTCTAAATTTGTATTAGGCCTTAGGTGATTTTTTTACTAAATTCAGAAAACTTGAAAGTCTCACCTCACTTTTCTTATTTAATTTCTGATATTTTTATAAGAAAAAAAAATACCTGCCAAGCATCATTACAGTGGCTTGTGGATTGGTTCCAGGCGAAGAAAGAAACGTCGATCCATCGACAACTCTCAGCGCATCAACACCGATCACTCTGTACTCCTTATCCACCACCTTTCCGACCTGACAGCCGCCATGATAATGCCAGATCGTGAGAACCGTGTCCTTACAAAACTGCTCGAGCGACTTTGAGTCGTTTTCATGCCTCGGAATTTTGTTCGTCGGAAAACTCGACGTCATGTTGAGTAATGTCTCGATCGAGAAGTACGAGTACGTGAATTTGGAGAAGGCTTTGGATTTGATGACCTTTATGATGGTTTCGAGGCCTGAGACGCAACGACGCAGGTCTTCTGGATGTTGGAAGTAGTTGAATTTGACTATGGGATTATCGTCAGGGTTTGTGGTTTTAAGCAGCAGATAGCCTGATGATAGAGGCCCGATTATTTTTTCTAGAATGAATCCGCCACGCATTGCATCGGATTCTGACGAGTCAATCTGGTTTAAATACAATAAAAACATGGATATCTAAAATGTAGATAATTAGAGCATAATTTTTAATGAAATATATTAATTCTTTAATTTAGTTGATCACCTGATTAGGATGAAACATGTCAACATTTATTGGTGGCATATTAGCCATGGCAAAATTAGACCCACTTGCACCCTCAATAAAACTCCCAAACTTAGTAATACCAACCACTTGTATGAGAGAAATCTCGACTGGTTCTGGCGAAGGCACGTAAATTACGTTCATCGGATTATCTGACATGCCCTCCCCCACCATTGGCTGATCCAAAATTACAGGAATGCCCTTTGACTGGAGATGTCGACTCGGCCCGACTCCACTCAACATGAGAATTTGAGGGCTCCCTATTGCGCCTGCTGATAGGATTATCTCATTTTTGGATCCTTTTTTGAGATAGGCTTTGTGAAGTTTTCCGTTTGAGTCTTGGTATAACACTCCATGTGCAAACGGCCTTGGTCTTCCTGTTTTAAGCATGGTAAAATTATATATGCAGCTATGTTATATATCTGTGAGAAACCATAATTAATTCGCAAATTTATAACATGTATACCTCTTAATCTGAAGAGAAGTTTAGTGACACGGGCATGGATCAGAACAGTTAGTCGAGTCGGGTTCGCATGGTTTAGTAAATCAGCAGCTGTATGACGATTTCCGTCCTGATCAAAAATAGATCCACCTATCTTCGTGCCGTAAATATGATCAAATGTGAAACGGTTATTCGGTCCCTCACCAACTTCAATCAACCCATCTCTCAATGCCGACTGCCATTGTTTCAGAACCGGTTCAAACGCCACTGTTCTTTCAACCCACCTACAATGTTTAGTTTTGAATGTGTAACAAACATAAGTTCGTAATATATATATTTACAAAAAAGCAACATAGCATGGCAATAAACATGACGGCAACATGACAGGATCTATAACACAAATATTATATCTTTAGTTAGTTACACTCAATTATAATATTTGACTATAGACTTTGTATATTTCCACACTATACATAGTCATATTGCCGTCATGTTTTATTATCGTGCTGTGTGGCATCTTTTATACAATTTTTACATTATAATTTGATCTGACCTGTATGAATCGTTAACCAATGCAGCATCCCAGCCAGATTCCTTCACGAAATTCGCACCGCCACGTGTGTAAAACCCTGCATTCAAACAAGAGCCACCGCCAAGAACTCTAGCTCGTGCGCTAAACACTCCATCTTCAGATACGAACTGTTGAGCAGCCGAGTCAGGCAACTGGTCAGCCAACGTATGAGCAAAACCTTTCATGTTACTAATGTTAAGGTTTCCATACGGCGAGCCACCACGTTCTAAGAGTAATACATTAGCCGTTTGTGAAAGAGTCGCTGCAAGTGGACAACCGGCCGTGCCGCCGCCAATTATTATGTAGTCGTAGAATGATATTGTTGGAGATTCCGTCGCGTTTTTCATGAAACTATAGTTTGGTACCGCTGATAAATATATTTGTATTAGTAGAGTATTTATTGTAATATGTTGTATATGAATGAAATGAATGTTGATACTAACCTTTCTGTGAGTGAGAAAATCTTGTGAAGGAGATGAGGATTAGTATAAGAGAGACTGCTGTTGGATTTTGGAGTATAGAATTAGAGGCCATTTTTTAGTGGAATAAGAAGAAGAAAAGGGAGTAGAAAATGGAACAGAGCCTTGTGGCACTGGTTAGAATGAATGTATTTTTTTTTTTTTTTGAAGAATGAATGTTTATTGAAAATCAGAGGAATGTGGCGCACTTTGTTTTTCTTTTTTCGGTTGACTTGAATTAAATGCTGAAGGGGGTAGAATTTCTTCATATATCCATCCATCAATGCGTTGTAATATTATTACTAGCTAAAATTTAATTTGATGTTAATTAAAATTTGGTAGCAAAATTTATTTGGGATGGCATTAATTGCGTGAGTAAGATAACAGGTCAAGATATTTAGTATCACCGCCTAAACTCTTGACCAGACTTCCATCTAATTATCTTGAAAATTATGTAATATGATATGAAAAATGCTAAATATAATGATCTGAGTGGTGTTTGATTAATGAACATTAGGTAGCACACATACATATATAGTGGTGATTAATTTGTAATGGATTGGAGTATAACATAGAAAGTTTTCTCACATACCCAGAGCTTAATTAGCACATATGATTGATAGTTCTTAAAAGTAAAAAGAAATACATGACTATTGGGTGTCAGTTGTGGCTTCACTCATCCTTTATTGCATGCTCTAAATGCCATACATATCTGAGATATACATGCTCTAAATGCTTGTTTCCCCTTTCTGTTTTTTATATACTTTTTTAGAAGGAACTGAGGATCGAATAGATGTACTAATAGACAAGATGATTTCTAATAAAATTTCTACTCTTGAGTGGGTTCAAATTAAACTGACAAACATATGTGCCTACACATCTTTAGCAAGTTGTCATTTTCTCCTTAAAGCATATTTAATTTCTCACCTAACAAATTCAACCTAGCTAGATAAACTTGCATATAATGCTCAACCTTTTAATTTACTCCTACAATACCCCATATCATAATTATACACATCAAAGAGAGAAACCAATATACACATTTAAAATAATTACACAACAAAACTACATTAACCAACCAGACATCAACACTCAATAGAGAGAATTGAAAGTGCAAAAAGTAGCCACAATCGATCCAACACAAATCAAAAGAGAGGGAACGAGCGTCACATTCAAAAGCATATTTTGGCCCAAATATCCGGCCAATGTTATCGTGCCATCTGCCACGACTCGAGCCAACGTTCCGGCCTCGGTCGATAATAATCCGCCGTTAAATGTGCCGCGCGCCAGTCGTGATGACATCACTCGTGACAACAGCGACAAATTAACACCTATATTGTTAAATTGATAAAAAAAATCAAATATTTTTATTAATGAGAGAAAAATATGTTTTGTTTTTTTATTATATTTTTAATACCTTCTAGGACTTGAGAAGCGACAAATGTGATAAGGGCGGAAATGACATATTGAGGGACTGAATAATGGCTCGTATATTTGAAGCTTAATATAATACCGATTAAAACAATAATTTCAGACACCAATAATATTTGCCTGAAAAATAAACACCAAATTTTACAGGTCAGAATTGCAATTATAGATTATAAATTCTAAAAAGTATTGTAAGAGTAAAAAATGTTACCTATCTTCAAATAAGCGAGTGACATAACTACCGATAAATGTATTTACTGGAAGTACAGTAAACCCTAGTATCGCCAAAAATACTGCGATTTTACTCGTTGACCAGTCAAAGTAATATGAAGTCACAACACTTGATTCTGACAGCAGAATTTCCATCGCAAATTTCAACATAAAATAAATCAACAACTGCACCTGAAACAACAAAAACAAAATAACAGTAACATGAGAATTCATATTTATTTATTTATTTATTTGAAATTTGAAGACTAACTTTTACTGAAGGAGTCAAAAGTCGATAAGCCGACCCGATAGATTTGACAGGCCCACGCTCTTCACTTTTATCACAATCCTCTAAATCTTCATCTTCTCTCTCTTTATCCAAAAGCAACGGCCTATTCAAACCCTCTTCCAAATTCCCTCCCCTCGACCCTATTTCCAATCCATAAAACAATAAAATAAAACTCATATTTCTACCCAAAAACTAAAATAAAATGTATATCTTCCACCAGAAAAGAATTATAAAATGAAATGTATATTTTGCACCAAAAATAAAATATAAAAAATAAATTAGTAAATAAATAAATAAATAATAATTTAATACCCGAGCGATTCGACCCTGAACCCTCCTCCTCCTCACCATCCTCCTCACGAGTCGGTTCCTGAAAAGAAACGCAAAGCCAAACCAAATAAACAAGCCAGGCAAACGCCATGATCCATCCCGGCATCGTGTTCTGATCAAACGTGAGGTTGAACATCCGGAATTTGATCTGCAGAAGGCCGGCGAGGCCGGGCCCGCACGCCATTCCGAGGGCACTGGCGCTGACGAACCCGGCCGAGGCCTGCAGGCGGAGTTTGAGGGGCACGCAGTCGGATATGTACCGTCTGTTTACTGCTCTTGCCGATCCCAACCTGTTAGAAAATAGATTTAAACATTTTGATATTATTATTATTATTTATTATTATTTGTAGGTTGTATTAGAATGATTGGGGGGAAATTCTACACAACATGGCAATGAAGTATGATGGCAGCATGACATGGTCTATAGTGCAGAACATTAGTTTTTTGACTAATAATATGCAGTTGTGATATTTACACTATAGACCATGTCATGGTGCAATAATGCTTTATTGTCATGTTGCAATCATACTTTATTGTCATGTTGTGTAGTGTTTTTTTATAGTTATAGTGAACTGATGTATCACCGTTGATTTGAAGATAATTAATAAAGTATATAATACTAATGATTTTAACGAAAGTATATAATACTAATGATTTTCACCGTTGATGAATCGCCGGTTTTGCTTCCTTTTATTGACTTATGTCGACAATTCAACCATATCCACGCCTTTATCAAAATTTAATATTTTATTAAGTAATTGGGTTGTAATAATCCTATAGTCCGAGTGTGTGTGGGTCTTTTGTGTGCCATTGTTGCGGTACAATTTTATTTCTTTTGGTTTTTTCTTTATCTTTAAAACCATGGAACTATTGGCAATGATAGTCTGTAACTAAAATTCGATCAATAGATTTACGTGAGAGACAATCAAGCTCTCCGTAATTTTTCAAAAAAAAAAAAAAAAAGCTTCCTTTTATTAGATAATAAAATAAGAATTAAAAAAAAAATTTTAACTCACCCACACATAAGTCGGCCCAGAAGCAAAACCGGCAAGGACCCGAAGTCATACGCAAGCGCATAAAGCAAATTCCCGAAAAACAACATAACACTACTAAACACGAGCGGCCTGAAATAACTCTTATTACTCCACGCACTAAAATAAACCGATGAGAAAACCTGCGCGACGGCCATCGACCCTATTATAACCCCGCAGACTGTCGCGGCCGCGCCGAGCGAGACGGAGTAATCGTCGGCCGTCGGCACGATGATGTACGTGTTGATCATGTAGAGGAACGTGTTTACTAAGTTGAGGATTAGGGACGGGAAGTGGTAGGATTGGTTGTCAAGCACGTTATTATCTGTAGTTAATTCTTCTGGGGTTATGAGGGCGTGTTGGGCGAGGAACTGGAGGATGTTGGTCGAGTGGGTGAGTTTGTCGACTGATGCGTTTATTTGTTCTATTACTGGATCCTGTGGAATAAATTAGGAAAAGTAGGTGTTTAGTTTTGGTAGTTTATGTGGATTGTAATTTAGTCGTGTACTGTTAATTTGGCAAGTTTGGTCCCTTTGTTTTAGGAAGACATGCATGATTGGTAAACAGACCAAGCATGTCAAATCGGTTATAGAGAGTAAATTGCAATCCAAGTAAAGTATAGGGACCGACCGTGCATTTATCCCCTAGTTTTAAGTAGGAAATTTTAAAATTAACCCCCCTTATTTTCACTCACCTTTAGGTAATTCTAAGAGCCACCTCATCCTTCAACTCTAGCCATAGAAATAGTTCTTGTGGCAAAACTAGAACCTTTTATTTTGTATAAAATATTAATAGTTTGTGGTTATATATATGTTAACTTATGATGTGGCTATATTTGAGTGGTTTATTCGGTGTTTGTTGTTCTGTTTTTCGATTTAGTGTGAATTCTCAATTAAAAAAAAATAATATCAAAATTTGTATGACTCCTAGGTTTTATTTCTTTTGTGAGATATATAAGTATATGTTTTGGAAGAAAATAAGGTAATTTGGAGAAAAAAAACTTGATATGCCATATGATGTAGAATTTTCAACATGTTTTGATCTCTAAAGATTAAGTTACAACTCTATTTAAGTACATATATTAATAACATATTTATCCCCCAAAAAAATTATGATTGTTGTGATAAAGATTTTACCATTAGTTTTCCTACATATTTTACTATATCTGTTTACAAATGACAAGAAATATATATGTGTCCTAATTCTTTTTTGTTTCATTTAATATGTTTGATGTATTGTGATATGCAATAATAATCTTGTATCTCTTATAGTTGTATATATTTCGGCAACTATATTGTTCTTTTAATATGTCTTTTTATTGTATTTTTTTTATTTTTTTTAAAATATTTTGATAATTAGTGAATGTTGCTAGCAAAAAATATATCGATTGAATCGCAGCGAAGCGCGATATTTCTCATAGTATAATAAAATTTGAATATAAATTGTAACCTTTAATATAATAGAGGGTTGATCGTATATAGATAATCCGCTCCCTACATTATCTTGAAGGAATGCGAGATTTCGAGTTAAGGCACCAACAACTGCCCCAAGTCCCTTAAAAAATAAGTAAACTAATAAATAAATAAAATTCTAAAACTAAATAATAAAAATGTAGAGTTAATTAATTAATTTATTTTTGACATACGACTTGTTTGAAGACTTGCTGAAGCTGAGAATAAGGATGGTTGGAGCGAGTGCTCACGTAATAATCCATGAATTTGTAATTCAATCTTTTATCGATCTTTTTTAATATTTTTCGGATTCCTGTCGCGTTTAAGTCCACAAAACCGAGGAGTTTTAAGAGATCAAATCCAATGGATCGATACGAGTCTCTTAACTCCGTTATTTGTAAAGAATCTGAAATTTCTGTAATTGCAGTTCGGTGCAATTCTAAGTTTTGAATACGGCTCGCGAGCCGGCCTTGTTGCTCCAATATGAAAAGCACCACCTTTTCAATCTGAACGAAATGAAAAAGTCAAAATATGAATGAAAGTACATCATTTCACAAATTTGCATAAATAATTTGTGAGTTTTAGTTGATTTTGGTGAAGAAAAATGAAACTCGCCTCATTGTCTAGTAATTTGGAGAATTCTTTTAATACTTGCTTGCGATCTTTTTCATTGGTTGGATTTTGTTGAGCGTATTGTTTCACTTTTTTCTTCATTAACTTGTAGTTTATATAGTACCTACAGTTGCAAAATTGGAAATCTTACACGTGCATAAGAAAGAAAAAATATATAAATTTCATAAAAAGAGAATAAAAGGAAATGTTGTGCATACTCATTCCATTCTTCCACTCTTTCGGCCGTCAACTTCTTCCCAAAATTCACCATTTTGAATTTTTTACCAACCCTAAATTAGAAAATCAATGGACAGAAATCAAAAGACAAGAAATTAACAACAAAATAAATATTTTGACTTTTTTTTTTTCAATGAGTTCTTTAGAAACAAAGAAGAAAAATGTGTTATAACTTTATAAGAATGGTCTTAAATGTAACTTATGCATGTAGATACAAAAAAAATCATGTTTGATCTACTTGGACAAGCTATTTGGCAATTAATTAATATTAAAATTACAATTATTAACAAATTTGGAAGAACATCCAACACCTAATTACTAGACTATACGATAATATAAAAAACCTGAATTTTTTCTATATTTTTTTAGAGAAATAGTTTTTTTCTATATTTAATATATCAAACAGGCAATAAGAAACTTGTCCTCTATCCAAAAAATATATATGAATATAAATAAAGTCACACTCACACTCACATCCACACGACCCATGTTCAAATCAAATCTCAAAACGGAAATTAATTCTGTTTTTTCTATTAAAAAAAAATTAACAAAGTCATGCTCAGATTCTTCACTGAACTAAACGGCTCACTGAATTTTGAGCCACATATAATGAGTATTTATGAGGCCAAAATTAAATGAAAAGAGTCAAGTGAAAGATTTAATGAGAATAAATAGCTTTATGACACATCAGAAAGAAATAAAATGGAATCACCAGACACCAATTTTGACCAGGTCATTCGATGAATATTAAGCTGGTAATTAATAAAGTATTATTTAAAAGCATTTTTTTTTGCAATTTGGTAAGGCCTAGTGTTACTCCAAACGAAGTAAACTAAGTTTTCAGTGATTTATGACTTCAAAAATAAACTACCACACTTGCATGCATGTATAAATTTTCGTACCACACTTGCATGCATGAAAAAAATTTCGTACCTACAATTATATTATTTCCTGGTAAGGAAATATTAATGAAAGAAAAGTGGAAACAAAGTCAGCTAAGGCATGTTTTGACATTGTTTTCGTTTTTCTTTTTTTTGTTTTTACGAAAAACAGTTTTCTGTTTTTTTATTTTTATTTTCAAAAAACTGGTTTTCATTTTTGAATATGGAAAATAATTTCTTTCCTTCAAAGCATTTAACATCTTCCATTTCTTCTTCAACTCATTAAGTATTGTATTCCTAACTCGTTAAAACCGTTCTTTCAACAACAATACTAACAAAAATATTTTCAATTCGACGGAGTATGTCATACTCCATTTTTAACATTATGATCCAGTTCTTCTACCACTTACTGTAATAATACAATAAAACTTAACAAGTCACAAACTTTTGTACTATTAAGAAAATCTAAATGCATAACAAACTGTCATAGTTAAATTTCATTTGCAACAACTCATGTACTTATACTTTGTTTCTTTTTGAGCTACTATAATTTAGAATTACCTAATTGTTTCCCTCTCTAATTTGTAAAACTACATCAATTTATATACACCCAATTTGACTATTATTATACTTCAATTTATAAACATCCAATTTGACTATTATTATATGGAGAACAGAAGATCAAAAGATAACGATATTAAAATCAATAGAAGACAAAATGGAGGTCTTAATTTGATTTTGGAGTATATACTTGAGCAGCACAGGCAGCTAGGCCCAAGGGAAATAAATGCATGTGCATTGTATAGAGCGGAGCTGAGTGAATAAAAGGAAATAGGCGCTGGGAGGAAAAAAAAATGAAAGTAGGAAAGTTGAAAACACATATTCTATGTTTTGAAAATCGCGTTTCTTTTGGGCAATTGAATGTAAAAAAACGGAAACAAAGCAAATTTGCAAAACATGTTTCATTTTATTTTGGCTGAAAAAAAAAAAACGAAAAACAAGAAATGAAATCGTTCCCAAACGCACCTAAGATTTTCCCCAATTAGGAATGAAAGATCGAAAATCAAAGGGAGAGATTAAAAAATCTCACATACATTATCAGTTTCTCAAATACCAAAAACTAAATAATGAAATTCCCAGCTCTCCACAAACATTAAATTGAATTACAATTGAAAAAAAAAAATCAGAAGAAGAATTACCAGGTGAAGATTCAATCACTTGAATTCGATTCTCCTTCCTGAACAAACTTAGATGGCCATCAGCAAACACCAACACAGCATCAAACCATCTGCATCTCGCATATAACAAAAATCAGATCGTTCCACAAAAGCAATACAAAATGCAGTTTAACAATCACTATAACTTTTCGCCTACCGCAAATCAAGCCCCACAAAGAGAAGAACACGCCAAGGAAACAGTCTTTTTACCAGACTCTAAGAACCAAAGTACTAACCAGCAGAATTTCTCTTTTGAGTGAGTCCATTGCGAGCCTCAATCCCCTCCTTATTATATACTAACGTAGGAGAAGACGAGCGCCATGAAAGCTCTCGAGCGCTGACGTGGCACGGCTGCGTGATTCGTGGTCCATCTGTCTCGAGGCCAGCATAGTAAGAGAGCGAACATCCACCGTTGGATCTGAGCGAATTCGAAATGGACGGCGGATGAGGGCTGTGGGGGTCAGGGGAATATCCGGAGAATGTTCGGAACTGGAAAGAGAAAGACACGTGACTTTTGGCACCGGATCCGACGGCTGAGATTGAGTCCTGCTTCTTTTGGGTTACAATTGCCGCGAGGGAATCGACGGTCCTGATTTGATTTGAGGATTGTTAAACGAGGAGCTGGATGCTGACGTGGCAAGAGAGTGGGGTCTACAGAGGATTGATAGGAGATTTTTGTGTGGGTTTGTGTGGAGATTGTTTTTGGCACTGTTGTTTTTGTATAGTTGAATTGGGTAGTTTATCTATAAATTTGTTGAAGTTATTAAATGGGAAGTTTATTTGTTAAATTGTCTAATTAAGTTGATGTATTATTAGTCTTTTGCGTGAAAAATGTGAAATAAATTTAAGAAAAAATATTTTTTTGTTTTTTTTGTTTTTGGTACTTGAATGAGTAATAGTGAGTTAATTGGATGTTACGCAGAAAAGTCAAAATTCTGAAAATAGTAAGTTAGCAACGACAAAAGGTAGGTAAATATATACATAAATGATAATTTAATGAAATGCAGAAATAATTTAAGTAGTACAGTCCAAAGTAATAATTAATATTAATATTTTATAATAAATTTATAGTAGTAAAATTAATACTTTTAGTAAAAGTTAGTACAAATACAAATAATTGATATGAAATCATATTAAAAAAAAAATTTAGTTATTTTATATTTGTCCTCTCTGTCTCTGTATTTATACAGCCAAACAAAATGAGGTCACTACATAAGACCTAACGGAAACAGAAACCTAAAGATTACAGGAAATGGACGGATCACATATTACGACCAGATAGGAAGTTATTTTAATCATGAGCAAATATGAACGTGGGTCACATAACATTGACTCGATCTGACTGCTGTTTGGTGGGTGGGTTTATAAAAAAAATATAATACTATGGAGCAAGATGAAAAATTTCGACGATATTTCAACATGATTTATTGTACAAATATTATAGCTAATAAATACATTAATTATTACTTAGTTTTTTTTAATTAGCTGTAATATTTGCAAAATAAACTCTGTCGAGATGCCGTCGGAATTTTCCGTCATGCTTCATAGCATTATTTTTATAAAAAAAAATAAATCAATCTCCAAAATATAAACAAGAAAAATAAAAATAAAACTAAAGATCCTTCTTTATCTTCATTTTTAGAATTGAAAACTGAAAAGAACTCACAAGGCTTTACAATATGACTTTTAAAAATAACAACACTAATTTAACAAGGCTTAACCCAAATAACCATAATATGGAAAACTCTAGAATCAACATGAAAGATCATATGCATGGTAGAATATCTAAAGTTTTTGGAGATATCATTTAGAAAAATCTAAGTTCTAGAAAATTAATTTTTAGAGATTTCTTAGTAAATATCTTTGTTCTAGAGTCTTCCTAATTCTAGTATAAATAGGAGTTGTCACTCTTATCAAACTATCAAGTCTTCTCAAGGCATCAAGTCATAAATCAAGAGTCCTCTCAAATAGAATGTAGAGAGTTGTAATAGTTTAGTTGGAGATTTAATAATTTAGAAGTAGAGGTATAGTAACTGAGTAGAAGAGTTGTATCAAGCATTATAATATTATTCTGAATGATTAATAAAGAAGTTTTATTAAAATATTGTCTCTCTAATCTATATGACTCAAAACGAACAAAACTTTTTTTTTATTCTCAAGTTGCTAATTGTCTACTTAGCTGCTTGTTAAAGAAACCGACTTTCCCAAATTTCGAATTCATAATTTATGACAGTAAGTGAGATGGTGTCTTACCACTTTATTAGAAGTGGTTGGCAAAACGAACGGAACTTTGAAGAATTCTTTTTGAGGGCTAAGAACAGTTTGTGGTCCTTAATTGCTGACTAGAACACTACTTGATTCAGACTTGATATAGGATCTGACCTGACATGAGAACCGCTACTAAATCATGGCCGCTACTAAATCTGCCATGATGACATGTTACAAATTTCAAGTTATCCTCATTTTTTATGAGGTAGTAAAGATATCCTCATTTTTCAAATAATTAATTAATATTGTGTTATTGTTTGATTAATTTTATTATTTACTTCAGCCCTTGGGCACAAAGAATGCCACTATAATTTGTGAATATTAAATGGGGCTCTTATTCCCTCTGTACCTTCTCCTTTTGGCCTTGTGCACACCTGGCTGGCTGTGTACTGTGTTGCTCTAGTCTATTCCTTATTTGTCAACCAACTGCTATAGCAGATAAGTTGATTTTGTGTTGCTTCAAGGAAATAAAACAAATTGCAACAACATAATTCTTTTTGAGAAAAAAAAAATTAACACAATTTTTGGATAAATTTTTTGGGTTTTGCATCTCTACGGCCAGGAATCCTGACGGTAGAGGTACATTTTTTTTTAACGGTTTTGATAACGGACCTAAAAATAATTACAAAATTGTCACTACCGCCAGAAAAACTGGCGGTAGAACTTAATTTTTAAATTTTTGGGTTATTTTCCTTGCTAAAAACGGATAAAATTTTTGAAATTTCAAAAAAAAAAAAAATTTGCATATCTACCGCCAAAATAGCTGGCGGTAGACACTAATTTTTTCCTAATTAATCTTTTAGGTCTGCTGATTGAAAAAATTGAAAAATAGCTTCTACCGCCAGTATTTCTGGCGGTAGACACCCTCTATAGCCAGAAAAACTGGCGGTAGTGCTAGTTACCTAATTTTTTTCATTTCAATGCTATTTGCCCGATTAATTTCGATCTGAATGCTAGAAAGAAAAAAAAAAGTCGTTTTTGTGTAGCTTGTTTTTGTATAGTTGAATTGTGTAGTTTATGTCTAAATTTGTTGAATTTATTAAATGGGAAGTTTATTTGTTAAATTGTCTAATTAAGTTGATGTATTAGGCCTTTGCATGAAAAATGTGAAATAAATTGGACAAAAAATTATTTTTTATTTTTTCTATTTTTGGTACTTGTATGAGTAATAGTGAGTTAATTGGATGTTATGCAAAAAAGTCAAAATTCCGAAAATAGTAAGTTAGCAACAACAAAAGTTAGGTAAATATATACATAAATGATAATTTAATGAAATACACAAATAATTTAAGTAGTACAGTTCAAATTAATAATTAAGTATGGAGTGCCAACATTTTAGAGCGCGCAGGAGCAGCGTCCGATTACAGAAGATATGATGAACTTACAAAAAGATATTTTTGTAAACACAAAAGGCATAATAAAATTATAAAAAGGTATATTTGTAAATACAAAAAGGTATATCTAAATACAAATATATATGTGTATAGACAAAATTGTATGGTGGACGCTTCTGGGCACTCCAAAAACTGGACACTCCGAATAATTTCTCAATAATTAATATTTTATAGTAAATTTATAGTATAAAATTAATACTTTCAGTAAAATTTAGTACAAAAATAAATAATTGATAAATCATATTAAAAAAAATCTTAGTTATTTTATATTTGTCCTCTCTGTCTCTGTATTTATACAGCCAAACAAAATGAGGTCACTACAGAAGACCTAACGGAAACTGAAACCTTAAGATTATAAATATACAGGAAATGGACGGATCACATATTACGACCAGATAGGAAGTTATTTTAATCATGAGCAAATATGAACGTGGGCCACATAACATTGACTCGATCTGACTGCTCTTTGACGGAAATTACTGCGCTACTTGTTAAAGAAACCGGCTTTGTTAAATTTCGAACTCATAATTTATGAGTAGATGGGGTGGTATTTTACCATTCTATTAGAGATAATTGGCAAAATGAACGGAACTTTGAAGAATTCTTTTTGACAGCTAAGGACAGTTTGTGGTCCTTAATTGCTGACTAAAATACTACTTGATTCGGACTTGATATAGGATCTGACCTGACATGAGAACCGCTACTAAATCTGCCATGATCACATGTTACAAATTTCAAGGTATCCTCATTTTTTATGAGGTAGTAAAGATATCCTCAAGAGATGAGGGAATTATGTAAGAATATATACAATCCGAAGAAGGAGAAAAAAGACGAAAAATATAAGGGAAAAGAAAAGAGGCTCTGAAGCGTCTTTTGTAGCTCTAGCAGTACTTTTTCCAGTTCTCCGTTTGCTGAGCGATCTCTGCCATAACGCTTTGTCGGATTGGTCTTTTTTATCTGAAGATTAGCTGATTTCGTGCTTTCCATATGCTCAAGTACGTACTCAGCCATTTCGTCCCCCAAGCGTTACGTTCCACCTTGTTTTTCCCAAGACTGTGCTTTTTCCAGAAGTCTCCTAAATTTGTTGCCCGATCCGAGTCGAACCCCTTCTGAACCCAAATTTGGAATGCAAAGTTGCAGTGAAAGAACATGTGTGTTGCCGTTTTCTCAGTATATTGAGTACACATTGTGCACTCCCCTGATTTGGCCAATCTTTTTTAACAAGATTGTCTTGAGTCATAAGACGTCCCAGCAATATTTGCCAACCAAAAAAACGCACCTTCTATGGGCACTTGAATTTTCACAACTTCGTATTTTCATTTGAAGTTGTGTGTTCCATATGTAACATTTTATAGGCCGGTATAGTGGTGAATTCTCTGAATACTTTCCTCTCCATTTAGGCTTATCTCCTTGAGCTGTTGGAGTGATGAGTGCGATTGCAAGAAAGATGTCTTGCGCTTCTCTTTTGATTTTCATATCCGAGGATGCAAGTAATTGTTGAAAATTAATCGCACTATTAGAACTTGAGCTACCGTCAAATTGTCATCTTGTATGATCCCATAGATTATTGTAAAGAATGATTTAAATGTTTCTTGTAGGGCCCACATATCATTCCATAAATTTGATAGAGTTTAGATCTATAATATATTAATTTCGCATGCTATATGAATTATGAGTTTTTTTAATTACATGAAGATGGTTCTTTGTTTCATTTTTATTTGTTGATGTCAATGAGATTTAAGCTTACAACACAAAATTTATTGTGTTCTGCGCACGTTACTGGACTATGTGCTCATTAGTTTAATTATGAGTTTTTTTTAATAATTTGGGATGAATTATGAGTCACTCCCAGTAATGAAAGAAACATTGTCATGAGTTCATTTTATTTAGTGGCATCAGATGACTAAATTAAATGAAAAAAAGATGACCGCATTATTTTTCTATTTCCTACAAAAACATGTCAGTAAAATAAATCACGTGATAAATGATTTATATGTAAACTTGAAGCAACAAGAATAATTTTAGAAAATAAATTGTACTAAGTTTCATCATAATAAGGAAACCGCTAAGTTCGCATTAACAGACTCATCAACTCAATTTTCCACAACTCTCACTTATTTATGGACTTCATAAATAGTAAAATACAATAAAATATATGGAGTCATAATTCAGTATGAAAAAGATTAAGAATTTGGATGTGAGAGTTGATTTATCCATCACAAAATTTGAATCAGCCCTTGTTGGCAAAGAAAAATGGAGAGCCACTTGTAGCAGTTCACTCATTTGCTTAACTTGTAGACTAATTTAACTATGTTCCTCACCGTAGTTCACAAAAAATTATTTGAACGACTTGGTCGTCGTTGCTATGGTTATTTTTTTTTTGAATGAATTGAGGGTTGCTATGGTTATTTTGTCTCGACTAAACAATTCTGAAAGCATAAATTGAAATAAATTAATAGATTAATGTTTAAATTTGGGTAGCCAATGTCTATAAGCCTGTAAATTATTAACATGATCTTGAAAGTAGTAAACTTTAAATGTGGTATATGCTGCGGTATATGCTTTTGTTGAGAATGACCTTAGCAACAACATCAAGATTTTTTTTCTCAAGTTAAAAAGCTAGATCGTTAGGTCATTTAAAAAGTAAGGCAAATTTTCATTTTCAAACTAATTGTTATTTGTTTTATTTTGGTCTAGAAAAATATAAAACCAAGGACGTGTCACCAATTAAATGACCACAATGTCATTTTCTTCTGTTATTTTATTTACAACTTTACAGGTAGCCATTCGCCACCGTTTCAAATGAGTAAAACTTATCAGAAAGGTTTATATAATTACTAGCTAGTGCTCAATTTTCTATTCATGAAAATGTCAGGAGATTTTTGTTAATTTGTTTGGTAAGCGCTGTTGTGGGCTTTCTTTATTGTTAGAATAGATCATGTATAAGTGAGTTCATGTATAGTACGATTAGATTGTAGGCTTATATTATAAGTTTGGATTGTAGAATAGATGAGGGTAGAGTAATGATACGGTTAGATAGGTTAATGATAAAATTAGATAGCTAACTAACTCTATAAATAGAGTACTCATTGTAAAGCTATTCATTAAATAAAATCTAATCAATAATAATTAACTAATCATCCATTTTCTATCATGGTATCAGAAGTCCAAATCATGCTTTCACTTTCAAATTCTTCTCAATCTCTTCTCTTCTAAATTGATCTATCTACATTCATTCTCCCTTTCTTTTCTCATCCTGATTCTTCAATCAATAGAGTATAGCAAATTTTTGCGCCTCTAGTTCAAGAAAAGATCAAGATCTGCTCCTATTAGGAGATATTCATTCAATCTTGACTGAATTCTACAAGATTCAGTCAAGATCAGCAAATTCAGAGATCTTTGTAGTGAATCAGAGGAATTATGGGGTGTTGTAAGGTAGTATAAAGAGAACAAAGGTGTTCTTAAAGACCGGTACCACAACTGGTTGTACAAAAATTGATTCTCTATCAATCGAAACCACTCAAAAAATCTTTTTCTTATCTCTAAAAACGATCGAAAACCTTCAGTTTCATCATTACAACCTAGAAAATATCGGGTACAAGTCTTCATCTTCTCTCTTTCTTTCTACAAAATTCGAAATATTTCTTGTTCCTCTCTCTTTTCTTTCTACAAAATTCGAAATATTTCTTGTTCCTCTCTCTTTTCTTTATTCAATTTTTTTTTTAAGAATAAATCTTTATTTCTTTCGCATCTAATACTCCAATTCCCCTCTCTTTTCTTCATTCAAAATTTCTCAAGAGTGAATCTTTATTGTTTCTACATCTAATCACTCAAATTCTTCTGTTTTTTCTTCATTCAAAATTCTTCAAGAATGAATCTTTATTACTTCCGCATCTAATTCCTCAAACTCTTCTCCTTTTCTTCATTCAAAAACTCTTCCAGAGTGAAACTTTAATACTTCCTCATCTAATCTCTCAAATTTTCCTCTCTTTTCTTCATTCAAACTTATTTAAGAGTGAATCTTTATTACTTCCGCATCTATTCCTTCAAATTCTCTTCTCTTTTCTGCCTGTTTCGCGATGAATTCGTCATTTTCACACATCTTCATGGGCTAGTAACAGCAAGCCTTTTTGGACCATCAAAGGCAGACTTTCTTGAGTCAGCCAACAAGCCTTTAACACAATGTGCAGCTGGGATCATTTTTGGGCTCCGGGCCCTATCTAGACAATTTTTTGAAATCGCTTTATGAAGTATTTGCGAAGGAATTTGCAAAATCGAATATTTTTAATGGACTCGACAAACAAGAAACCGGTGACCATGAAAATACCGCTGTGAAGTGTCAAATCTGCACGAAACCGAACCATGAAACGCGCAATTGTTGGCACCGCTACAACCAAAATCCTCCAACCTCTCTCCTGACGGAACCATTTAGCTGTCCATCGGATGGGTGGTACCTTGACTCCGGAACGTCAAACCATTTGACGTCTACCAAAAATGTACTTCATGTCCCACAAATCATGAAAAATTTGATTAGCATCTCGCAATTAACACGAGACAACAACATTACTCTCGAGTTCTACTCCCGTACTTGCTTGATTAAAGATCGGGCTTCAAACAAAATCCTACGTCACGCAGTTCTTGAAAATGGTCTATATCGTCTCTTCAAAGGACCGGACCAAATAATTCAACCCTCTGCTTGTCTTGTGAGCGAGTGTCGGCTGATATATGGCACAGGCGGCTTTGTCATGCTTCCTTTCCCATTGTTCAAAACCTAATGAAGGCAAATAAGTTGGTATCTTCGAACAAAAAGTTGTTGTTTTATGATGCGTGTTGTATGGGAAAGGTGCACAAATTATCATTTTATCAAGTTATGTCTCATTCATCAAAGCCTCTTGAAGTGGTCGCTCGGATGTGTGGGGGCCGGCTCCGGTTCTTTCTCATTCGGGGGCCCGCTATTTTGTACATTTCACGGATGATTTCTCGCGCTACACATGGATCTATTTCCTTGTCTCAAAAGACCAAGTGTCTCAAGCATTTAGTCTTTTTAAAGCTCAAGCCGAAAACCTTCTATCATGCTCAATAAAAACACTTCAAATCGATGGCAGGATGGAATTTAAACCATTGCGCGCCTTCATCCCTCCATTACTCATATGACCACATGCGCCTATACCCCTGAGCAAAATGGGCTTGCAGAAAGGAAACATCGACATATCGTAGAACTAGCTCTCTCCACCATGACACAAGCTTCTATTCCACTTCGATTTTGGGATGACATATTTTATAGCATTGTCTATCTCATTAACCGCTTGCCAATTACTGCCAACACACAAAAATCTCCATTTGAAATACTCTTTCACAAAGAACCTGATTACAACTTCATCCAAGTTCTAGGGTGCTTGTGTTTTCCATATACACGACCCTACAATTCGCATAAGGTACAAAATCGATATCTCCCATGTGTGTTTCTTGGATATGCACCAAATCAAAAAGGGTACAAATGTCTTCATCTCCTAACACACAAAATCTATGTAAGCCGCCACATAATCTTCAATGAGGCATATTTTTCTTTTATGCATGAACAAACTCGCACATCCTCTCAAACCTCTCCACCAACTCAAACAACTCTTACTCTTCTCCCCTCAAATCCTTCTCATGAGAGTTCTCCCTCCTCTAATGAGGCATCTACTCCTCCATTCCTCCACAATCCTCTCATCCAATGGTAACTCATACGCGTGACAACACAAGACGAACGCGACAATTTCCCGACAATGTCACGTATGCAACCACCAAACACCCTATTCCAACCACTATATCCGAACAAGAAAGTGAACCAACATGCTTTACTAATGGTAACAAGGACCCAAAGTCGCGTGCCACCATGGAAATCGAGATCAAGGTGAAAAGAAATGCGGTTGGATCAGTAGAACGTTACAAGGCGAGACTAGTTGCAAAAGGTTATCACCAAGAGGAAGGAATTGACTACACTGAGACCTTTAGCACAATGGTTATACTAACCACTATTTGTGTAGTTCTTACACTTGCATTATCGAAAGGCTGGCCAGTGCGACAAATCGACGTACACAATGTATTTCTCAACAGAGATCTCGAGGAAACGGTGTTCATGCAACAACCTCCAGGCTTTATAGATGACAAGACCAAATCACGTATGTTTCCTCAAGAAGGCTCTCTACGGTCTTAAACAAGCACCACGTGCTTGTTCACAAAGCTAAAGAATACTCTTGCCAACCTTGGCTTTGTAGGCTCCCGAACTGATACTTCTCTCTCATTAGGTTTCAAAACAATGAGCTTCTCGTGCTCTTAGTCTATGTGGACAACATTATTGTTACCGGAGCAACCCTGTCTCGATTAAACAACTTATACTTGACCTCAACGCGCAGTTCTCCTTGAAAGATATTGGCTCTCTTCACTACTTTCTAGGCATTGAGGCATTAAAGGTGCAAGATGGGGTTCGATTATCCCAACTCCAATACATCTTGAACCTTCTTAAAAGGGTCAAGATGGAAGGTGCGAAACCATGCTCATCCCCGATGGCTGCTGGAGAATAACTCTCCAAACTAAAGGGAAACCCAATGGAGGATCCGAAACTTTATCGAATCACGGTTGGCACACTTCAGTACGCGATAATCACACGACCAGAAATAGCATTTGCGGTAAACAAGGTCTCTCGATTCATGCATTCACCGACCGACATCCATTGGGGAGCGGTTAAGCGCATCTTCCGATATCTCGAAGGCACGATAACATATGGTCTCCTCCTTCGATCTCCTCCCTCTCTACGACTCCAAGCCTTCTCAGATGCAGACTGGGCTGGTTGCCCAGATGACAGACGGTCTATGACCGGATATTATATTTTTCTTGGTCCAAACCTAGTTTCTGTTGGTTTTATGCCCTAGACCTTTGTATATGAGACCTAATTATATTTGTTGTGTGAATCAAACTTTATATTTGTTTAGAGATATTTAATAAAGTGTGTATTGGTTATTTTATTCTTTTGATTTAAAATAAATCTTGAATATGTTATTCAGCTTTGTATCATCAGAATATGTGATTCTGATAGTAAAACTACAGAGTAGTATGAAAAACATATTCTAAACCATCCCTGATCATTTATAGGATATTTGTGGAGATAAATATACTTGCAGAATCATATACAATATACTTAAGTATGCAAGCTATAAATGTACATCAGTATGTTAGTTGATTGATGGTCATGTTTTACTGATCATGAGTAAGTGTTACTAAATCATTAACATAGATATATGTTGGAGAACATATATTGAATTGACCCACCGGAAGAATACCACATGGTTCGTGTCATTGGTATGTCTCATCAATAGTATTGTTATCCTTAGACTTGAGATTATCTCAATTTCCTATATATGGAATTATGTACTTTAATATAATCTAACGTTATCTTTAACCGGATAACCATAAGGATTATGATTAGGTACATAATGAAACATGCGGAGGAATGAGATAGTTCAAGATAGGATTTGTTCCTCTCATAAATGAGAGAGATATCTTAAGGCCTCTTGATGAGTTTGATTGAAGAAAATGCACGGCCGTGCTCGAATGAATTAATAAGGAGTTATTAATGTCATTCATGGTTCGATCAAATTCGGGATCAAGAAACGTTTTCGTACTATATAAGATTGACACAATCCATGCCTTATGGTCGATATAGATATCGTGTAACAAGGACAACACATAGGTTTGAATCAAATCATCGATATGTCATGATAGCTTGCTAAAGTCCGCTCATGATTTATAATCAGTAGTGTTTATGGCCAACATTAAGTAAACCTATAGGGTCACACACAAAGAACAACCGTTGAAATGTACACAGAAAATCATAACTTATGTGATAAGTTATATAAAAGATTATAAAGTTATTGCCACATATAATCATACATCTTATATGATAATATGTGTTACACATATGGTTACATAATAACTAAGTACATAGGATTAAATGAACAAAGACTCCTTTTTGAAAAGGTAAAATATATATACCCAAAAGGCTCTCAGATTTCAGTCTATGTCATTCATAATTCTCATTCCATTTTGTTAGACAAAAGAGAGAGAAAGAGAAAAGAGAGAAAATTCCCAATTTCTCTTTGAAATTTTCTGTGATTCAAAACGTGAAGAACGGAGACTAGCGTATCCTTTCTTCATCCCTTTAAAGGAGTTGTTCCGTGTGGATACCGATAGAGGACAAAATGATTCGTGGCGTCTTATTGATTCGGTTGAATTTGTAAAAGTCGTTTTGGAGAATCGATTTGATTGAGAATCGAATTGGTTGTGAGTCGTTTCGGTTGGAGAAGCGATTTTTTAAAACGAACGGGTGTGTGTGGTAGAAATCAGTAATCGTTACTGGTTTGTGCAAAAGGAGAAGAAAGTCTCTATACCGCTTCAAGTTCGAGATCGGATCAATTCTCGATCCGATAAGTATGAACTTTAAATTCTTGTTTTTTTTTTGACTTTGAATGTCTTGAATTCTTGAATTTGCTTCCGCTGCGTCAAGAACGCTCAAGAAATCCCAACAGTTTCATGGAGCGCAAAGAAGCAGGCAACGGTAGCTCGATCTAGCACCGAAGCGGAATATCACAGTCTTGCAATGTCTACCGCAGAACTTGTGTGGATCCAATTCCTACTACGCGAACTCCACATTCTTCAAAAGGAAGTCTCAATCCTATGGTATGATAACATTGGTGCAATGTATCTCGCTATCAATCCCATGTTCCATTCCCGTACAAAGCACATCGAGATTGCTTATCATTGCGCACGCGAATTGATTGAGCTTAAAACTCTACAGGCTCGCTTCATTAGCACCAAAGACCAGATTGCGGACATCCTTACAAAGGGACTCACAGTACCTCGTTTCACTCGACTACCAACGAGCTCACCGTGTTCAGACTCGGCTAGTCTTAAGGGGGAGTGTTAGATTAGGTCACATATAAGTGAGTTCATATATGTAGGATTGAATTGTATGCTTATATTGTATGCTTGGATTGTAGAATAAATGAGGGTAGAGTAATGATAAGATTAGATAGATTAATGATAAAATTAGATAGCTAATAAACTCTATAAATAAAATACTTATTGTAAAACTATTTATTAAATAAAATCTAATCAATAATAATTAATAAATCATCCATTTTCTGTCATTTATACCAAAAGACATTTTAATCTTAATATCATTAGGCCCGCACTGAAACAAAGTTTGGAAATGATTTGACCGTTGACGTGACAAAAGGTTGCAACATTTATTATATAATTAGTTACATTGGTGCAGGTCATTTCTTCTTGACACATGATATGCATTAATATTTTTGTTGACAAATATCAATTATGTTGCATAAATATTGAAATTAATAGCATCAAGTTACTTGAGATGCATGTCTAATTGTTGTCCATTTCATACTTGATTGAGACTAGTTGTATGACGTTTATGTGACATTTTTCAGAAACAAAATTAGTTGATATGTCCAAATTGTCTTCTATTGAAAATAATAAAGTCTTCTATACCCAAGACGCCAGACCTCAAATTTTCTAGAAAAGGAGCCTGCCTATCTCCTCTCAGCCAATTTGGTCTTTTCTTAAACAGAGGTGTTTAATATGATAAGATCAGATGTAAATTTAAATATAATTTACATTTAAAATTGAATAAAACTTGATATTTAGTTCCATTCGTGAAAAATGCCAAAGCTTATCTAGTGAAAGTGGTTAGCCATCACCCCAATTTTAGTTCATATAGGTTTAAACTTAATGAAGTTGATTTTAGTAAGTGAGAGACACATGAAATCTTTCTATAAAATTCAAAAAGAAACAACTCGCAAAACCGATTTTAATGTATTGGAAAATAATTTCAACTTAAGAATTGACAACAGCATGATCTCTCTTCTCTTGGTACTCCAACTTAATTATCATTGAAAAATATTTTTTTGTCAATGAGAACATGATATTGTAAATACTGAAAAGTGAAAAATGAACTATCTTTATTCAAAGAAATTGATTTTTGCTAAGATTTGAACTCAATCCTTTAAGTTGGTAAATTAGTGTTTAACCACTTCTACTAGAAAAACTTGGGCAAAAACTGAATTATTCAAAATTATATTCAATCAAAAGATGAAAAGAAGTGTTTCAAAAAGTCTTTAAACTGAAAGTCCTAAAAGGGTGGTCTAGGACTCTGGAAAAGGCAATGAGCGAAATCCTAGCCTCCTCCTCGTGAACGACCTCTTTGATCCACGATCTAAGGACTATTCATAAGATACTACATGAATGATCCGCAGTCCGAATTAATACGAATCGAAAATGATTCGGCTCGAACTGATCTTCAGTTGTTGGACAATGCAATGATCTGTTTTACCTTTGGTTTTTCCACTTATCTTCTCTCTTTTATTTATAGACAATAAATACTACATATAAGTAAAATAAATAAATAAAATACTAGTAGGTACATTTTGTAACACATCTTAAGCTATGAGCTTTTTTTTTTTTTTTGGAACTCCTCAAATAAGAAGCTTTATTTGAAAAAAATTATCTTGATAAATATCGAACTCACAATTTTTTGATTGATGAAGTGGTGTCTTTACCGCTTGAAGCAAAATTTTGCGCTATCAGCTAGTTTGGATTGTAAGTACTTTTTTAAAACATCTTAAGCTATCAGCTAGTTTCGGTTTCTCATGAGATGTGCTTGAGTTTTGGACCTTGTAGCTAGCTGCTGTCTTAGCTACCCTTTTTCATACTTTTCTATATATATTATAATATGTAGTGGCTGGGAATATTCCAAGAAAATGGCACACACAAAAATAAGTTATCATTACACTTTATTAACAAAATGAGAATATCAAAAGGTGGTATCAATCTCTTCTTTAACCTATTAAATGGTTCTTTCTGAAAGATTTGCTGATTTTGTAATAAGGATTAGGTTCTAAACATGTATGTATTTGTTTCATTCAGAAAAACAACCAAATCTGTCACTTCGCTTATGATGTATGAGTATTTTTTTTTTTTTGAGACAATGATGTATTCATTTATGTTTTATTTAACACCAAATCATTGCTCTTAACAAACTTTCATGCCAAAAAAAGTTCATTTTCATTGAAAAAGAGGTAATCTCACACGCGTCTTTTTGCAAAATGCACATACACGCATGACCTATGGAAGCTAGTATGCAACCTATTTGACATCTCCCCTCCTCAAACAATTCAATCCCCTTCAGGACTATACAATTGGATGATTAAGCATGTGGACAAAACACGGAGAAAAGAATGGGGGAGTCTTTGGAAAGCAAGTTGCTGGGAATTATGGAAGAAAAAAATGCCCGGATTTTTCATCGCAAGAAAAATAATATCCAACAAGTCTTCGACATCACAAGAGAAACAGCGGAAGAATGGACAAGAGCAACAAGTAACAAAGCCAACTACACATAGCGACAATAGATTAGAAATATAATCCAATAGAATATAGTGTAATAGGTTAGATATCTAGCATAAGAAAAGCACAAATCATCGGAATGTAAAAGTAACTATGTAAAAAAATAAATTAATTAATATAAGTCTAAGTAAGCAATTTGCCTATATTTCAAAAAAAAAAAATTTCCCATGTTCATTGTTCAACAAGAACAAAATGTGTGGTGAACGCCAGGTCAGAGTTTGGGACCACAAAATAAGAATTTGAATCTTTTGGGATTTAAATGAAAATATCTTATTGGCATGAAATCGTGGTATGGGATCGTTTGTTCAAATGGTAAAAATCGGAAAAAACTCGGGTTTAATTTCACCCACCTAAAAAAAGATGGGACAGTTTCTAGTTCAAAGCCAAAATAGAAATTCTAGGCTCGTACAATGAAATGAGTAGAGTTTCTGATTGTAACTAAACATTCTATGCAGTGAATTGAATGATTGCAGACTTTCGGATTGTATTCTTTTTTTTTAATTTAAAGTTTCGGTATATTGTATTCTTGGCCACTACTGTGCAAACGGGTCCATATCCACAAAATTATGCAGTCAAAATCAAAAGTAGGTAAAATGAAAATTGTGAGCGATGAAATTTGTAATGAATGAATGTTTTTTATTCGAAAGGAAAAAAATTGTAATGAAAATGCTTAAATAGTAATTTTGAAAAAACAAAGATACTTCTGTGTAATTAGAAGTTTCCACTAGCACTCTGAACTGTTATTACGTCAAAAAAATGTTCAAAAATCATCTAATGCATTGTTCAATTTATGGTAAGATTTTTTTTTTTTGAAAAGGATGCTTGAGGTAGATTAATCTCACACTCTAAGCTATAATTATATTAAATAATAAAACACAATAAAGAGTTTTACAAGTATCTAACATGAAACTGAGCCGCCCCTTCACAGCCTATCAGTGAATGGAAACCAACTCAGTCCAACATCTGCCAAAACAACCCCCATTTTTTCTCTATTTTCCGACAACCTAAATTCCTCTTTGGCTGACGCCGTCATCCCCAAAAAAGATAAATAAGAATTGTTAAATATTCTATTACAACGCTCTTTCCACAACTGAAAAAGAAAGAAAAAAGTCGAACTTTGAATCGAGTTTAGATTGAATCCATGACGGAGAGCACTTGCATCATTACCGAATCCGAAGCTGATCCAGACCTCCCATGATCTTTGCGCGAAAGTGCAGTCAAAAAATATATGATTCATTGTTTCACAATCACACTTACAAAAAGGACACATAGAGGGTAACAACCAGCCTTGATTAATGGTAAGATTAAAACTTTAAATTGGGCTTTAAAGATGATAATTGAAAATATTTCTTGCCCATTGTTTTAAATATGTGCATCAATTTATTAAGACAATTTTACAGTTTGGGCCTAGATCAATTTACTCTTAAGATTATTTCAAGAATAGGTGAATACTTAACTAATCTAGTTATGAGAAAAAAAAAACATTGTTAGTTCATTTTACAACGAAGAAGTATAAGAGAGCCAACTTGGCCTATCTTGCTTTATTCCTTAGATAAGAGCCCAACCGGCCATGAATTTAATGGGCTGACACTATTATGGTCTAATTGAGCTTCCATTACCAATTTATTTCATCTCTTTAGAAAGCAAATAGATATATTTTTGTTAATATGTATGAGAATAATTTATAAATATCATGACCGATTTACACCATGTTGACAAACTAAATCCAACAAAATTTTGTTTACTTTATTTTATTTATTAAACATTGGGTTGTAAAACAGTGGTCATCCAAAACGACAATTTTGCATCCCCTTCTTTTTGGCATTTTTTTGGTGTTTCCTATGGATTTGTGTGCGAATTCTTTTGCAATCTTGATATCATTCGTTGAGTTTCACGAAGAAATTATGTCCAATAATTTCTTACTAAATCCTTTGGATTTTGAAATGGTGACCACCAATATACTTTGTTTACCACATAAATATATAAAAGAAGAAAAATGAAAAGCATATTCACCAGTAACCAAGATGTATAAATGGAAGTTACACCGCTGACCAAGTAACTATACAAATAAAGTCATAAAATTATTATTCATTACTTGATATAAATGTCAAAAGATAATTAATTAGGATAAAGAATAAAATTTGATAAATTAAATTAAAAAAATCTACAGTAAAGAAATTAATCTATATCATACAGCAGACGACCAAACTAAATGAAGAAGATTTATACTAAAAGAAAAAAACATAAACATATATCACAATTACAGAACATAATAATCATAAATTCATAAATACCTAATTCCTTTTGGGGTGCAATAATATACCAATAACCTAACTATATACCTCTCTTCACTTTCTTAAACCAACATAAAAAAAACACCTCAAAAAATCATAACAAATTATAAATCCTCGTAATCCATCTATAAACTCTTACTCGTTTGCGTAATTTTAATCACAAGGCCTGGAAAAACATCGTCAGGATCATGAATATGCGGATTTTCCTCCAAAATAAACGGATCGTGACACTTGTCGCTTATCGAGTGGAGAGTTTCTCCTTCTGTTACTACATACAACTCATCGCAAGGCCGTTCGTGTAAATTCGGGCCCCGAATCGTTAATGGCTCGGCTGGTTGTTCTTCATGCAGAGAGTTGAGAAGGATTAGGGTTATTAAGATGAGAGCGCATGGCCACGTGGCGGTTTCTAATAGGGCGAGGAACGGGTGTGTAGTTGTAGTTCTCTTCTTGAAAGATGCCATGTCCATGGCGAAGAAAAGAGGGGGTGTAATGGGAGAATGAGAAAAGAGAAAGGGTTTGATTGTGTAGATTGAGAGAGTAAATCAATGAAGTAAAATGGGGGGGCGTGTTATTTCGTGGAAGGTTGAGTTGAGACTTGAGAGTTGAGACTAGGTGGAGATAAAGTCACGTCACGTGTAGTGGGGTGTGGCATTTTACAGAAGGACCTTAGACTTCTTCTTTTTTGTGGTTATGCTCTTGGAAAGAAAAAATTATGATGCCGCAATTACACAAGTTCTGATATTTGTTAAGAATTTATAAGGGAAAATTATGTAGATATATTATGAAACTAGATAAATATTGACGCGTAGAATGTTTGAGTTGCAAGGAAGAATAGTAAAATATAAAATTAAGAATTTTGAAGGAAGAACCATAGATTTTTATATCATTTTTTATTATGAACGGAGCTTTTATAGGGACTGGGAGTATTCTTGACCCCTAAATTTTTCGACTAATTCTGAAAGATATGTATTTTTATGTGTATTGGACCTTATAAAATTCTGTACGAGTGTAATCAATAGTGTAAGAAATTTTCTGGCTCTCCAACATACTCATTCAAGCTTTGTCACTGCCTTTTATACAATTTCAATATTTTAACTTATCTGAAAGATAATCATATTAAACTAATAATAAAAAGTTTATTTTACATATGAAACTATTTAATAAAATGTGAATATGTGCAATCACTTATGTTGGTTATCCAACGAGGGAAATTGAGAACTTTTGGAACGGAGGTTAAGGGAGAATAAATAAGTGTTGTCTTTTGTTGGTTGAGATTTGTGACGTGATCAAGCCAGGTGTGGACGTTTGTGGCAACCAAATACTAAACCACCATTTTTTCTTTGTGCCTTATCACTTATCATATGCGCCTAATTTGAACCTTAGACAAAACAAAAAATTCCAAAATTACACAAATTTGAGATATGCAGTTGTTAAGAGGCAAATATCACGCAATATTGAATTTTGTTGACATATTGCTTATTGCAAACCATGACAAATGGTAATTTTTTTTTTGAGACAATGACAAATGGTAATTCGTGGCGTCATTGTAGCTTTGTTGATTTGTGGAAGAGAGATAATTTAATAAATAATTAATTTGGTATTAGCCCAAAGTACAAGTTACAACTACTCTCCTACTAGCTAGATGTAGATAATGACATCCACAAAATAATGTTAAGGCCAAATTCTATTTCGCTTTAAATAAACAAAAAAAAAAATTCTAGCTTATTTTATCATTTTATCTAGCTTGCAAGACATAACTTAGATATCTACATATTTGAAAACTTATAATGCACCATATATATTAAAAGAAATAAATATCGATTATTGGTAGCGTGATTTCGTCACTAACATAATTTATCATTTTTTATTATTAACTTCTCTAATCCAAGATAACAGAAGAAATAATTATAGTGCATAAAATTTCACACTGTCACAATCACACATTTAATTAAACAAAAAGATAACAAAATGAATAGACAAAAAATTGGATAAATCAAAAGAAATTTCTAGACAAAAATAATTGCAACATGACTAGACAATACCAACACTCGACATCAATATATTAATTTCAACAACTTTAATATGTAAGTCCTATAGTTTCATCATTCATGTGCCTCCAACTGATTAATTCATTACTCGCCTAACAAAACATCTTACATGGCCCCTCTTAATTAGGCTCACACTGTTTCTGTCTCTCACTCTCCAATAATGGCAACTTACTTCATAATCATAAGATCATCAAAATGTTATAACGTGAAAATGAAGTACTTCATCAAAAAAACAAAACAAAAAAAAAATACACCAAGAAAATGATGCAGCACCAACGCTCATGCGATTCTTGTGAACTTCTGAAATAATTACACCGTTAAAAGTCCCCATCATTCATTTTCCTTTAATATCTAATCAATTTATAAAAAACCTAAACACCAAATATATCATTACCAAAATCCCATTATAACCAATTAAACTGGGCCACATACTAAAATACATATCCAAAGATTAAACCTAAATAACAAATACATTATTACCAAAACCCATTATAACCAACCAATCAAGAGCCCATTTAAAATTAACCAAACTGGGCTATAAGATAAAACACATATACAAAAATTAAACCTAAATAACAAATAGACTATTAAAGCCCAATATATCGAATTAACAGCCCATTATAAATAAATTGTTCTAATCTAAATCCAGATTTAAGATTTAAGACCGATCATCTTTCCGGCGTCGTCCGTACGCAGAACCTTACTCTCTTTCCAAGAACAAACCTCCATAACCGCAAATTCCCAATTTCCCCACTTCCAAAGCACTTCAATTCGAAGAGGAAGATCAAACGAGGAAGAACGAGAAAGAAGAAAGAAACCAATCAATCAAACACGATTCTCTTCTCAGGTTTGTAAAATCTTCTGCGGCGGCGGCGGCGGAGGAGGAGAAGGGAGCTCCGGCGATGGAAATCGAGGCGGACGAGAGAACAGGGTACGGAAACAAGAGGATCCATAACAGACTCGGCGGCGGAGGCGCCGGAGCCGCCGCCTCCGGATCCGACAAGTCCAACCGCGTCTGCTTCCACTGGCAGGCCGGCCGGTGCAACCGCCACCCGTGCCCGTTCCTCCACAGCGATCCCGGCACCTCATCAGCTTCGTCCAAACGTCAGAATCTCGTCTGGCAAAACCCTAACTCTAATGGCGGCTACCAATCCAGCAACTGGGGCAAAGGCCGAGGTTCTAGATTTAATAATGGTGGAGCTTCGAGCAGCTCGAAAGTGGAGAAACTTTGCAAGAATATCGACGGAAATTGCCCGTTTGGAGAGAGATGTCGCTATTTGCACACCTGGTCTGTTGGAGAAGGTTTCTCTCTCATCACTCCGTTGCAAGGCCATCAAAAGGTCGGATCTTTCTTCCTTATTTCCACAATTTAAACCTGATTTTGCTCAAAGAATCAACCTTTTTAACTCGATTTCTTTGTAATTTTGCAGGTTATAACAGGAATAGCTTTACCGTCAGGATCAGACAAGCTTTACTCAGGAAGCAAGGACGAAACGGTCAAAATGTGGGATTGTCAGACCGGCCAGGTAATTTTACACTCCAACCCTCTAAAATAACAATAATTAATTAAAATCATTTTGTAACGATATTATAATATTAATTTAATAGTGTGCTGCAACGGTGACAATGGGAGGTGAGGTGGGCTGCATGATCAACGAAGGCCCTTGGCTTTTCGTCGGAATCCCAAACTCAATCAAGGTATTAAAAATAAAATAAAATAATTATAAAATATTTTAATCTTCGTAATTTAATTTATCATCACCAAGTCATATTTAATTATTAATTGTTTAGTATTTTTTGTTAGAAAAAAGTAATATTCCCGAATATTTCAATCCTAGTTATAATTTATTATTATCAAAATATGTTTTTTTTTTGTATTGTGTGATATAATTGATTATTAAGTATTTAATATTTAATGTTTTAGGTGTGGAATGTGGAATCGGGACATGAAATGGTTCTGGCGGGGCCCACTGGACAGGTGTACGCTTTGGCTGTCGGTAATGGCATGCTTTTTGCCGGCACTCAAGTAATAATCTTTTATTTATTATTTATTTATTTATTTATTTATCGCGATTTAATATTTTATTGCAATTTATATCATTCCTTAAAATTGGGAAATTTGCAAAATAGTCCCTGCTTCATGCTGAAATTGCAAAAGACCCTTGCTTTATTGAAAAATTGCAAAAAGCCCCTGCATTATAAAATTTCAGGGGCTTTTTTGCACTTTTGCAATAATGCAGGGTCTTTATTACAATTTTGGCAATAATCGAGAGTTATTTTTTTTTGCAATTTTGGCATAACACAGGGGCTATTTTGCAAATTTCCCTTGAATTCTTTACTAAAAAAGAAACTGTACAATGATATGTACTCACTGTGAAATTGAAATAATTGCAGGACGGTAGAATCCTGGCGTACAGATTCAATGAACTGACGAATAATTTTGAGCCGGCGGCGGCTTTGGAAGGACACAGGCTTCCTGTTATTTCTTTGGTTTTTAATAATGGGAGACTTTATTCTGGATCCATGGACAAAACCGTCAAAGTAATTATTAATATTAGTATTAATATTAGAAGTATTTTTTTTGGGTTTGTTAGTTATTGTGTTTTAGTGTCTTTGAATTGAATTTAAGTTTTTGATATTTTTGATGGGATGAGAAGTTATTCTGGATTGATGCACAACACTATTTAAGTAATTAATGATAGTATTAATAATAATAATAATAATAATAATAATTATTATTATTATTATTATTATTATTATTATTATTATTATTATTATTTTGAGTTTGTTAATTGGGGCTTGTTTAATTTTTTGATATTTTTAATAGAATGAGACTTTATTATTGCTTGATGGACAAAGCTGTTGAAGTAATAAATGATAATAATATTAAAAAAAATAATGATGATGATGATAATTTGAGTTTTTTAATTATTGGGTATTGTTTAAATTGAATTTTTTTTATATTTTATTTGAATGAGACTTTATTCTGGCTTGACGGACTAAACTATTAAATTAATTAATAATATTAAATATAATAAATATTATTTTGGGTTTGTTAATTATTGGATTTTAGTGTGTTTAAAATGAATTTATTTATTTTGATATTTTTAATGGAATGAGACTTTATTCTGGCTCAATATGCAAAACCATTAAAGTAATAAATAATAATATTAAAAACAATTATTATTAATTTTGTTAACTTTATTTAATTTTTTTATTATGTTTTGGTAGGTTTGGGATTTGACAAGTTTGCAATGTGTACAAACGCTTTTGGACCATACAAATGTCGTGATGGCATTATTATGGTGGGATCAGTTTTTGTTATCTTGCTCTTTAGATAATACTGTCAAGGTAAAAAAATAATAATTTAATTAAATTTATTTTTTATTATTTTTTTGGGTTTAGGGTTTAATTTGTAACTTTTGGTTTTAGATTTGGGTTACGAACGAGGCTGGACAAATGGAAGTAACGTACACTCACACTGAAGAACATGTACGAAATAATTAAATCTTTATTTTATTTTAATTAATTTTATTTTATTTATTGTTTTTAATATATTTATTTAATTTCAGGGGGTAGTTGCACTATGTGGAATAATTGATGCCCAATCAAAACCCGTTTTACTTTGCTCATTAAACGATAACTCTGTCCGCTTATACGATCTTCCTTCGTAAGAACTTTATTTTATATATTTAAATGGTAATTTTATTCTACCGAATTATTTCTGAGAAAAAATATTTAATTTTTGTGTAGATTTAGTGAGAGAGGGAAGATATTTTCAAGGCAAGAAGTGAGAGCGACAAAATTAGGGCCAGGTGGATTATTTTTCACTGGAGACGGAACTGGAGAGCTTAAAGTCTGGCAATGGACTAAATGAGAGATTAAAATAGTATATTAAATAATTAATTGAGTTTTTTAATTGGATGTAATTTTATGAGGGATTCGTAATAGATGTTTGCACTGGACTGAGTGAGACTATGTATTTCACGGTTTTGGTTATTTGATTTGTTGGGCCACTAATATGTGAGCCATTGAATATGTGTACTATGAGAAGTATAGTATTAAAATGATACATTTAAGTTAGTGTAGTGTGGTATGAATGATTTATTAGGTTGAAGTAAAAGGCCATACGAAGCTAGTCTATACAAAAAATGTAGTGATTAGAATAAAGATTGTAAATATTTTGCTTTATTTGTGGTGTTATATCATATGATTCTTGGAACTTTGGTGCGGTGAACTTGATAAAAAGGCTCGGGAAATTGAAAAATGCACAAATAGGAGCATCAAATAAAATGTTGGCATATAAATTATCATTTTTGCAATTTCTTCATCTATCTCAAGATCTGTATGTATCCAATGCATAAATTACCATTCCAGGTTGTGCCAACTATTTTAACAATTACACCAACAAACATTTTATTCCAACAATAATAAAATTATTTTTAACAAGCAGTCACAACATTAGATTTTATATTAAGATCATAGTTTTTCAACACAATTTGGCAAACTAAACAAATTACAATCACAATAGTTGACACATGAATGGCAAAATAAACAAGCTACAATCACAATAGTTAGCACATGAGTTGCTTGATATTTACACCCTCAAAATCTAAAATTAAGCACAAAATCGCACATTCATTTACCATCCAAAAGAAATTACGCTTACCAGCTAAATCTACTAAATGGAACCGAAAACCTATCCCTCACTAGACTCTCAAGTTCTGACGAGATTCTAGAAGCGGCACCAATTATGCACTTTCTGTACGAAAAATCATCAGTCGTTCCATTATTCCTTACTAAAACAAAACATCGCGACCCTTCATGCGCAACACTCAGTCCAATCTGTACAAAATAAATAAAATTATAATAAAATAGTAAAAAGAAAAGAAGATATGTTACCAAATATTAGATTTATGTTACATAAAATAATAATTAGTAGGTTACCTTTATTTGTTTAACACCAATACCGATCTTTTCGGCTCCTCTTGGATGATAAGTCAACGCTTCAATCAAAGACTTTCGATCCGCCTCATTCACACACGTCTCAATCTCATTCCTTCACCAAAAAAACACAAAAAAAAAAGAAACATAATCAACAAAAAAAACTACACATATTTCACTAAACTAAAATTACAAAAAATAACAAGACTCACTCGTGTAGAATACGGTGCAAGGAAGCATGCATATCCACGATATTTTGCCATGAACCAATACTAATTAAATACTTTGAAGGAAGAGATAATTTCTTTTCTTTAATAGTATTGGTTTTCGGTCTTTTCATGGCACTTTCTTGCCAACTATAGTTAGATGGACCCAAATCTCTTTTATTCGAAAGTTGACCGGTCAAACATGGTTTTGGTCCCTTCTGCACATGATCCTTTAAGAAGTCGTAAATGTCTAACGGCTCTTTCTGCTGAGTAAAATTAGATTTTTTTTTTAGAATATAGTTTGTTAATATTTTGCCAATTTAATGAAATTTTCAAATTAATATGGCCATTAAATAGAAATGGAGAGAGTTATATGTTACATACTTGTACTTCAGCATCACACCGTGAAACCTGCGATTTTAAATCGCTTTGGTTCACTGAAAATTTGTTCCCAAAATACTCCTGGAACAAAAAATACATTTTAGCAAATATGAAACTTTTAAAATGAAAAATATTATAAAATTTTCATAGTTAATTACTTTTCCGGAAGAATAAATTAGATCGAAATTGCCTCCTGATCCAATCGACGGTTCTTTGCCCCAACTAATCGCATCTAATGAACCGCACAAATTATCTGTTGCACCCTCTTTTGCCGCACTAATAAAAGACGTTGCGGGCCCCTACATTTATCAACATAAATTTCATATAAACAAAACTCACAAACCATACTTTTACCATCAAATGAAATGAGTAATTAAAAGAAAAGTTAACTCACGGCAAAACAAGCTTGAGAAAAGGGAGCGGAAACGCCGAGCCGTTTCCTCTGAAGTTTTAATCCTCTGCTGCTCAGACCGTGAAATTCTCCACTTAAAGAGAGACTATTTGCAATTGTTAATAAATGCTCTCTCTTAATTTCCTTCCCTATATCCGTTATAGCCCCCTTCAAACACTATTAAAATCGAAAAATAAAGAAAAAAGAGAAATAAAAAGAATCAATATATGTATCATGTGTTTATAATTTATTAAAATTAAATACTTACGCTTATAAAGTGCAACCATGCAGAATCGATACCAAAAACGGCAAAAATGTCGTGAATATTATCGGGTCGGCTCCGGTCCCAATCAATGAGATCCATTAATGGAATGCACGCATTTTGAAGAGTGGGCCAAAGCGTTCCATTACGGCAATTTTCTGACATTATTACTCTGAGAAATAACTCGCTAAAATTGAAACTTGGCGAGCATTTAATTTCTACTTGCTTAATTTCCATGAATCCTATAAGATGATATAATAATTTAATAAGGATATGGAAAAGGAAGGAAAAAAGGATAGGATATAGTAATAAGTTTTGTTTACCTTTGACAAGAATTTTGAGAAGGATTGGTATTAAGCCATTTTTAATCTTGTCTAAATCGGATGTGTCAGCCATTAAAACAAGGCAAAATGTTGAATTATCATCTTTCACTTGATCTGACGAACAATTACCGTCACTGCACCAAAAAAAAGGTTATTATATTGAATAATATTAAAATTTAGTTTTGTATGTTGATTTCCAAAAATAATTTTGACCTTTTGGAAATACGTAACATGGGGAGTTTTCCCTCAGATTTTCTTCTAATTACCGCGTAACTTTTAGCGAGTCGGTCTATCAGAGGCTTCAGAGATATTCTCTTCATCTTCATCATTTCCTATATAAAAAATATTTCATAAAAATAAGTAGACATGAAAAAAAAATCAACTAAAAAAATTCCCCAAAATTTTAATTACCTTATTAATATGGAAATGAGTTTCAAACGGGCTGTTTTTAAATCCTTGACAATCACGACCACAATACCTAAACATTTATTACAGATATTAGCAATAACTTCAGGAAAAAGAAAATGCCAGCTAGTACGACACATCATTTAACAACCCAAAAAAATGAATAAATAATAAAAATAAGATGACAAAAACCACTATACTAACATAATCATGACCGTATCAACCAAATCCGAAAAGAGAACCGGCTCGAGACGGTTCTGGATTTCTAAAGCTGCGTATTCTGAACCATATTTGCATTTCTTAACTCGCTCAGAAAAATACAGTATCGCCGCGCGATCTTCCGGTCCCCTTCCCCTGTCACACTTCAACACTTTCTACAAAACAAAAAGTAAGAAAAAAAAATACTTGCATTATTAAACACACAAAATCATAAAAAACAAAGATTAATAAACCAACCAAAACTTCATTTATTAATATAAACTATAAACAAACACTTTCTACAAAAAATATATATAAATTAAACACTTTCTACAAAAAACAATAAACTAAACACAATCCGATTAATAAATAATCAAAAATTTAAATATTAACAAACAAACCAACCAAACCTTCATTTATAAATTATAAATTAACACTTTCTACAAAAAAAATATAAACTAAACACATTAGATATTAAATAACACAAAAGCATACACAAAAAAAACGTCAATAAACCAACCAAACCTTCAGATTCATAAGAGGTGACTCTTCCAAACCGCCAACTGGACCGTCCAGTGCCCCATAAGCTGCCTCGGAAACCGCACTGGCCGCCCAAGATCCAACAGGAGCTCCAATTTCCCTCTCCATTTCATCCAAAACAGACTCTCCATTACAATCCTCATCAAAATCACCATAACAAAACTGCACCACTTGATTCGCAAGCGGGTCCCTCACCGTTCCGTCATAAGCCACGTACAAATCCCTCAAAACATATGTTAATTCCCTGTTAAGGACACCTGGCACCTCAGCGTTCTCACTGAAGAAGTTCGCCCGGCCCGATACGGCGTGCAAGAGGCACTCTAGCGGGTTTAACCCGTTAAGGAAAGAGCTCTTTATTATCGCATAAGAGCTTTGACCTTTCTCTAAATCTTTTTTATGATTATTCCACGACTTACAAGTGAGATTAGTTGGGATGGTAAACGGAAAACTGTTTACTGGTAATTGTAACCCTAAACAGACCGTTTGGTGCGCTAGTTTCATCAAACTGCCTTTGCTTCCTGAGTTAATCATCGCGAGCATTGAGTTGTCCTTTTGAATGTGTAAACTCGTTAGTTTGATTATGTCGTTAAACACGTCTTTAAAAGCACCGATCGAGTTTTGCGTGATGGTTAGGTTGGTTTGAGATAACGGGTCGGGTATTTTGTCCGGGTCGAAATCGTAGCTCATTAAGTAGGGTTTCATTTTAGGGTTTAGGATGAATTGTTTCGACCATAACGCCTCTTCTGCCTCCTCCAAAGCGAAACTCACCTCTTCGTTTAACTTTTCACGCGAGTTTTTATCTCGTGATAAATATAAATCGGATAGAGAAACAGTCAAACCTCGCATCGAAACAAACTCACATAACGTTTCTTGAGCCGAGTGGAGATAATCCAAACCTTCATTACTGTAATTCTTCAACATTTCATACAAAACACCGTTTCTATCGTTATTAAACCATTTCGAAGGAGGTAAATTAGATTTTCCTTCTGAATCCAAATCGGGCGGGAGAAACTCATTAAACAATTGTGATCCGGTCCAAAGCGGGGTCCAGAGTTTCCTCTTTTCATCTGGCGGTTTCACCATACAAGGCGTGACTTGTGCTTGATCCAAACAAAACATTTGCAACTGTTGAAACTCATACTTATTTAGGTAAACATTCGTATCGGCTAATAAACTCGCACCAACAAGACTATCATGAGTCAAATATACCAAACACTTTCCGTCTTGTGAATTGTAGAGTTGTTTGCCCAAACTCACAAGCTCACTCAATTCTACTCTACAATTCACCGATTGTGGAATATACCCATGTAAACAATCCCCATCAAAATCTCCTAAAAGAGGTAAACAATTTAACGGGTTTATACAAGCCACAAACGCGTTATCCAAAATTTTAACCGTTAGCCCGATAAGCGAATGCTGATGCACAGAAGGAGGCCGGTTTATCAACACAATATCCCCATTCTTTAACGGTCTATAAACCGTATCGCCAATTTGAATCTTATCTTTCTTTTTGAAGGACATTAATTTCCCATCTCTCCTTCCTTGCACTTTTTCCTCATTTAATAACTTTTTAACGCAAATGGACGATAATTCGTCGTAATTCAACGAGTTGACTTTTTCGGTGATGAAGAGGCTTTTCGCCAGGTCAGCGGGGAGCCCGATTTGACCGGGTTTGACTTTCGGGTCGCCCACCATGACCATGCGAAACACGTGGTCTGTCCGTTTGCTTAATATTGTATCTTTTAGCCACCTCACACCGCGAGAAGCGCCAGCTGTCCTTTCCCCGCTGGATTGTTGCTTTGAGTATAGCTGAAAAATAAAGAAAAAATAGATGAGTGGTTTTGTGTTTGTATGGAAAATTTGAGAAAAGCCCCTGCGTTATTAAAAATTGCAAAGAAGCCTCTTCATTCTTCAAATATTTTATTCATCTAATCTCATATATGGAATGGATACACACATTTATAAAGTTCAATTGTTATGTTAATACTATGAAAATTGAAGTAAAAACTAGTCGAAAAGAAAAAATAATAATACATCAATATGCACTAAATGTTAACCCAACACAGATGGTGATATATTTAAGTACAAAATACAATCAAAATATGTATTTAGTTGTCTTCATCTAACACCGTTATCCAACAATTACCATCAGGCGCTAATTTTGGAATTTCCAATAATATGTGGGCTTTTTTGCAAAATAATTGCAATAATTTAGGTTACCTTAGAAGCACTTAAACACTCCATTACCCGTGTGGTCACATAAGATCCAGCGAAAGCTTTAAATTGTGGGTGCTGTCTAAATTCTTCGATTCTTTTTCCCGCCTCAATTATTCTTTTATACGCCCTTGTTCTCTCATCCTATTTGTAAATAAAATAGTATATTGGGCATAAACAAAAAGAATATTAATTTAAATGGGACTTCTTTTGTAAGCCCTAGTCCTTTCATCCTATATTTATAAACTAAATGGTATGTTAGGTATAAACAAAAGAATATTCATTAAAAATGAAAATAAAAAAGATTTAATAAATGGAACTTCTGTATAAGCCCTAGTCGTTTCATCCTATATTTGTAAATAAAATGGTACATTGGACATGCATAAAAGAATATTATTTCAAAAAATGATATTTAAAATAAGATTTAAATGGAACTTCTTTTACAAGCCCTTGTTCTATTACCCTATATTTGTAAATAAAACGGTATATTGGGCAAGAACAAAATAATATAGTCCATTTCTGCCCCCTCAACTTTCTATTAGTCTAATTTTAGTCCCTCAACTATTCAATAAGTGCATTTTTGGTCCTTTCATCAGTTAAGTACTTATGTGTCCGTTAAATTTGACACATAAGCAATGACGTGACATTAGTAACGTGACAAATGTTTGAAAAAAAAATAAAAAAATTCATTAATTCCCCTCTTTTCTTAAAACATTATTTTTATTAAAAAAATATATATTTTTATGCATGTTTATTTGTTAAATAAAAATTAACATGTAATTGCGTATGTATTAAGAATATATGTCATGTTATTGCTTACGTGTCATATTTAACGGACACGTAAGCACTTAACGGATGGAAGGACCAAAAATTCACCTATTAAATAGTTGGGGGACTAAAATTGCACCGATAAAAAGTTCAAGGACCAAAAATGAGCTAATTCAATAGTTGAGGGGGCAAAATTGGACTTTTCTCAAATAATATTAATAAAAATGAAAAAAAAAGGTGATATAAAACTTACGAAAGTCAAAAGCGGGCCGTCAGAATAAATAGGATGGCTTTCAGAAACTCTGTGATTATTACTCGTAACGGGAATTGAAGAAATAAATATCCAACCCCGTTTTTTAATAAATTTTTTTATAAAGTCCGGATCCAATTCTTTCAACAACATATACGCCTAACGAATTAAAAAAATTATTTGTGTTACTAAATTTCTAAGGTTTGAAAAATTTATATATTTTTTTACTTTTTTACCTGATATGGTGATAAAGTGATTTTGCTTTTGTTGGGCTCTTGTTGCTGAATATCTCTTGGTACAAAATCCCAAAAATCAGAGGCTAAAACTTCGTCCAAATTTCTATTTTGGTATTTTTTAGGGACCTTTTCGATAATTTCCGAAATTATTGAGAGGCTTCTTCTGCCAGCTGGATCTCTTGACAGTATTTTGAATCGTATCATTGGATACCATTTTACCGTATTTTTCTGCCCAAAAGAAAAATAATTTTGTAATTAATTTCTAAAATAGAAAAGAAAAAATGATAATATTTTTTTTTTGCAAAAAAAGGAAAAAAAATATATTTTATATTTGGTTTGTTTGTTTACTTACCAAGCAATACTTGCAATTCGCTTGTTTTTCCGTCTTTCGTTTCTGTATTTATTTATTTTAGTACATGCAAAAAAGGAAACATCACAAAACCGTTAGGAAAAAATTTTAATTTGAAATTCGTACGTTGTTATGATTCTTTTTTGTGATAATTTAATACCTTTCTAGCCGATTTTACGCACTCTTTGAAATAAGAAAGCATTAATTTTCTTTGCATTCCATTAAGATTCTTCTGAATCGCTTTCAAAATAAACGCATCGCGACTCGAAGCTTTATCACTCGCTTCCAACAAAATATTATCCTATTTAAATCAAATAAAATAAATTAAAAATGAAAAATAGAATAAAAAGATTTTCTGTTAAAAAAAATTACCGTATCTATATCGTGCTTTACAGAGAGACAGCCAGGGCAAATTTGGTTCAAAATTTGAACTACTTCAGCGATAAAATATGGATTGTAAATTGCGACTGGCAATTTAATTGCACCAAAATGACCTGATAAATCATCATATTTTCAAAAAATTTAAACGTTCAAATCCAAAAATATTAAATAATTAATTAATGATATATTTACCTTCACAATCACGGATACTTTTGGACCCACAAGTACCGCATCGTGATGAGCTATTTGGTAACCCTAATTTTGGATTTGTCACATCGCTGCTTTCTGATATTGTTATATTGCTCATTTTTTCCTACAACCATAATTATTTTTCATTAATTACTCAATTCATTAATCGTCAAAAAAAGAAAAAGGAAATACAAAGCACCATTATATGCCGTAATTAATAGCCGTTTCTCATATACGTTAAATTAGTTAAGAACTAGAAGATCAGAGATTTTGAACGTTAAATTAATTGTGCTAGATTATCTAATTTAAATTTAATGTAAATAAGAAAATGCTTACAATTTCAGAATCGCGCATCATATCAAATTTAATTCCGGTCAAAATGCCGGTCGGTACGGTCCGCTCTATAATTGACTCTTCTTCCATTATAAAGTTTGAACCTTTAAACCCTGCATTTTTTGCGAAACCAAAAAGATTATTAATTTATATGGAAAAGTGAGTGAAATAAACTAAAGTAAAGATTAATAATCAGTGTCGAATTTCATAAAACAAGGTCAATGTAAAATTTAATTTAATGAGATATTAGTTGTTCTATGAAAGATTCAAGCTTTTCACTGTAGAGAATCAACAATGGCAGAAAATCGATGTGCAAGTGTAAATAATTAAATGGCAAAACATTAAAATCAGGCTAGTGAAATTCAAAAAATTGGGAACATAAAAACTCTGTTTATTACTTGTTAATGAACAAAATACTACACGCATTAAAAAAAACTTTCCTCTCAAACTTGAAAAAAAGAAAAATATTTGCAATTTCATTAAATTAACCACAGTCCAACAGGAAAGCAAACCCAAAACTAACAAAAGCAGTGAAAACACCTCAATCAGAATAAATAAAACTTAATTACCTTGATGATCAATCAATGCCCCAAACGTGAAATTCTCAGTGATCAAAAGCGACAGAGACTCTAAACTTCACGATTCAGTGACCTGATCAAGCCTCCACAGCTCAAAGAATCAATAATGGCGAATCAAATTGTTAAAGACAAGAAGAACAACCCATCAAATTTAATTTTCCACAAAAACCCAAAACCCAAAACAGGTTCAGGGTTTAGACAAAAACCCTTCAGAGAGAGAGAGAGAGAGAGAGGTTAGAGAAACCGCCGGTTGGGATTCCCGGCGAGAGTCTCGTCGCCTGATTTTCTTCCTTTCCTATTTCTCATTTTTGGAAATACTTTCGACTCTGTTTCTTAGTATTTCAGTTTTTTATTTTTTCATCTTTTTTGGTTTTTTATTTCCATTCGTTTTTCTGAGTGAATATTTCCGAATTGATTGCCACGTTGTCCGAATAGAACAAGGAAGTTATTTGTATAAACCAGGTCTAAAATTTAGTGAGTATATGTACTCGCTAGAATAATTTAGTTTTATCAAGAGACTTTTTTTCCTTCTTATTAGAATACATGAAAAAGATGTAAATATATTAACTCACCAATATAATATGAATTATAATATATTAATAAAAATCTTGCTTACTTGGAAAATAGAGGAGTCAAAGATGGCTCATGCAAAGCAATCTGAAAAATAACTGATTAAAAATACTTAACGAAGCCTCATAAGAAACCGCCGTATAACATAACCTCTGGGCTCTGAGCGGCTATTTGTTGGGAGTTTTGGAAATAACGAAACCGCCGTATCTTCGGAAACATTAAAAATAACTTATTAAAGATGCTTAATGAAGTATCGGAAGCAGCACAAACTTGGAGAAATACCGCGAATCAAAACTTGAAAGACAAACCCGACAAGAGAATATGCCACTCGGACAGTCCGTAATTTTTCAATCCGTTTTATTTTTCTGTGTGAAAGGACAACCCTTGTTTAAGGGACGGTGTTTGCTAATAATATTTATAGCAACTTTTTATTCTTTTAATTATTTAAAGTGAAAATGATGATGATGATTTATTATCATTCGCATAACCAAATTTTCATAAGAAAGAGAGTTTTAAGTGAGATATTACTCTATTTCTATCCATACCTCTATTTATTGCAGTTAAGAATTTATCATAAAATGATGTATTATTTTTAAATCTCTAATAGTAGTAACAAATAGAAATTTATATTATGTATAAATAAATAAGTATTTACATTATTTCTAGTCACATGAAAGTACTTATAGTTTTTTTTATGGCAACAATTATTATATATTTAATTAAAAAGAAAAATATGATAATGGAAGTTTAAACCCATAACTTTTTGCCCCACAAGTGTTGCATGTACTTATAAATTGAATATTACATTTTAAAAACTTTTTGAAATTTTATTTCTACTATATAAACTTATATAAAATATTATTAAATAAATATAAGAAAACAAATAAAATTATTAACATTCAATTTTATTAATTATTATTAATTTCGTATTAATATTTGAGTCAAACAAATTAACCCCGATCCCTTATTTTTCACCGCCGCATCATTACTTTTATCTCGATCGTTCGATAAATTCTTTTGTCAAATCTCAACTATTCATTTTTCTCAAATTTATTGATATTTTATGAAAATATTTATGTAGTTATTAAAATATAATCATATAATTGGTTGAATTAATATTTCGTGTTTCATCCCTCATTTAGTGGGAATCGTTGAAATTGTTTCTGACCATCAATCAAATGGTTTCAATGAATTATAGTTCAAAGTTATGTTAAATTATTAATACAATAGTTAATGAAGAGTTCACTCATTAAAATATAAATAATTTTTTCTTCTTCTTTAAAAAATTATAATTCTTAATGAAATATTTTATTTCTCATGTTAAAATTATCAAATATAAATTTGTTAGAATTTTCTCTTTATTTTGAGTTCCATATTGTTATGGTTCTAATTTATTTTTTCTTGCTAAAATATGTGAATATATATTATATAAGAGAACATGTACAAAAATGATATGTTCATTAACTTATACATTATTTTTTCACTCTTTGAACATTCTAAAGATACATATCGTCAATTTTATCTCGGACGTTGGATCAAAAAAAAATTCAAATATTAGCTTTTCATATAAATTATTACCACAATATCACATGGTCAGTTAGATTAATGTTTTGTGTTATATCTCCAATTACGTAAGAACTATCATATCAAATAAAAAAATGAGATTATAAATTAATAATTCAAATTAGTTTGTGGGTTATTATTTTTGTTTTTTATGAATTTATTATTTATGTTATTTTATCTCTTATATGTAAATTTATTTGTATAGAGTTATCTATCCTTATAAAATTAGATGTAATATATAAAATATTTTTGAATGAATAATAAATGCATAAAATATCTTATGATATAATTCAAAATGATTTTAAACACAACCAACTTACATAACATAATTATTATATATTATTTATGTACTATAAATTTATTTAAAATTTTCATAATTGTAATTTATACATAGATACAAATGAATTTTAAAATTGGACATCACAATCTTGACATCACGATATTTTCTAACTTCTTTCAAGCTCTAACGTTTTGAATGAAATTGGATATTGTTGAGTTAATTTTGGTGAATTTTAAGTTTAATTCATGTGTAATTGGGTTTAATTTAGTTAATTTGGATGAAATTGGGCTTAATTTAATTAGTTAGATGAAGCTTGAGTTTTGTTCATGTACAGTTAGATTAATTTTGATGTAATTGGGTTTAATTTGGTTATTTTGAGTGTAATTGCGTGAATGTATGAGGATTGTAGTTTGAATTAGAGATTAGGATGAAGTTAGAGACTATGAATTATGGTAGATACAGTATAATATGATTTATAAATTGAGTGGCTTGTAAAATAAATTTGAAATATAAATTTTATTTTATTGTTCTGATTGAGCTTTAAATTTTTTTTATTGAGCTTTAATTTTAGTTATACTATTTCTTAAAACAACATATTTAGTATTCTAACGTATCAAACAACTCATGTAGAAAAGTAATTTTCTCAATTATTTTACTGTCATTTTCATTTCTAAGAACTCTCGTTCTTTCCTTCAAATTCTCTCATATCGAACAGGCCTTATGTCACCCAAATATCTCCAAAACCTACTTACGTGGAACCCACTTTCCACTTTTATTCACTGTGGGTGGGTCCCACTTACCACTTTTATCATTTATTTTTTCTTATGTGGGGCTCACTTCTCACTAATTTCTAAAAAAATATAGCACATAGATGGAAAGTGAGGTATATGTGGGACAAGGTAGAGTTATTCAAAAATTAGTGCATTATTTAGTAAAATAAATTCATTGCTCTTTTTGTATTCACTCTCTTTGGCCTATTATTCTTTGACAGACCAAGTCTATAGAAAAGGAAGAGTCGTCTTTACATATTCCCAGGTATGCTTTTTCCGGGAACCGAAGCGCACTCACGAGTCAATACTCATGAAATGAAAAGACCCTACATATATTAAATTAAAACACAACACCCTCATTTAAGTACCTAACTACTCATGCCAATGGAGCTGAACTGCTCCATTGAAATTCATGAACATCTAACGGCTGATATTTATCATATTTTAATCGGACGGTTATTAAAGCGCCAGTTCTTCACGAGAAGTGGTGCTGTTGAATGTAGAATTGCATGTGGTATGTGGAGTTTAGAAGCTCGTGCAATGGATGTAAAGGTTTTGGTGGAAATGGAGAGTGGATTGATACGGGAACAATGAAAAGGTGGGTTCTGATTGGACAGATTTTCGGTTGAAAGAAAAAGAAAAGAAAAGAAAAAATGAAAAGGGGAGATGAAAATGATTGAGTTGTGTGTCAGTGCACTTGGCTGGACATGGTAAGGAAAGGTACCAGTATCGGTATCGGATCTAACACTTCATAAAATACTTGGGAAATGTAAACATGACTCGTGAATTTTGGCAAGGCTTGTGGAGAGCACAATGTTACGTTGATTTTTTGGTCCAATCGTCAAATTTGAGATTTTTTGGGACCAAAAATATACGACACAACATATCTTTGCAGATTCACTTTGTAGATACATCGAAACATGTTATGAGCAATATTTTCAATGCATGAGGAAGACTTAAATATGTAATGTCTAAGGAAATACATTGAATATGTCATGATTATGATATCATTCAGCTGCGGTTTAACAAGAAATACATTCAGCTTATGGCTAAATATCAACGTCTTGAAAATAAGCAAAACAATGTAACACATGTTTAGCAAAAATTTTTAACCCAATGGATTAAACATAAAAAAATAATAAGCAAAACAAAAAACACTTATGATAGAACTTATCATGCTGAATTGCTATCGAACCATTAAAGAAGTCTTAATTAAGCAACAGGATTAAAGAGGGCCTTCAATTATCAAAATAGAAATTGGTGATCTAACTATCAAAATTGACTTGGGCTTGAGTCTGTGTTAGCTTCTTGTCAGTCCATGCGATTAATCCATGTGAGAAAACAGAGAGCCTCTCAAGTTCTAGTCTAAATGGAGGCAATCAAAATTCCAAACTCTGATAAAGTGAAAAGTGGAAAACACGGAAGAGAAAGTGCTGTCCTGTATTATGTAAAAGATGTTAATATTGATTCTCAATCAAGAAAGTGGGCCTTAATAAATGAGGCCTATCATATGACATGTCAGAACTAGCCCAGCATATTTTTTCCTTGCCTCACAATAACCTTCATTATTGCATTTTTTTAGACTCCCTTATTTAAGGGCATTTTAGTAAATTCAACATAAGAAAGATAAGGGTATCAGCCAATCAAGTACCATTTTCCTTCAACCTCAAATTATAACTTTTCAATAAATATCTATACACTACACAAATTTTTATTAATGGGTAGTTCAAGCATAAGCTCCTCTAATCTCCCATTCACCCTCAAACTTTCCAAGAATAATTTTCACAAAAACCCATCAAAACCGACAAATTATGCGCGCAAAAGATCATTACCAACAATTCGTTCATCTTACACAGACTTAAACGATCAAAACACTAAAACCGACGCCTCACGAGTCTATTATGTGCAATTTAAAACTCTTGAAGGGTGCAAATTGGGAATATCAAGATATCCGGAATTTGAATACGACGCAAAAGGAGGGTCAGGAAATGGAATTGGAAGAGAGAATAAGGATGGAGATATAAATGATGTGATAAATGTGGATTTTGATGTTAAGAATTTGTATATTCCTTCTTTGAGCAGTGAGACTACCAGGTTTCTTGGATTGCCATTACCGCCTTTTTTGAAGATTGATATCGTACCGGAAATTTTACGAGGAAGTATAGATAGGACAAGTGGGAAGGTATTTACATGTTCTTTTCTTTTTTAGAGAGTTTTTTATGAAGAGACTAAAAATTCAACTTGAATTTTTTGTTGTTAATATATATAACTTGTGCCTTTACCAAGTTTATTTGGTTAATATCTTTGTTATGTCATAAGAGATAGTTACATAAAGATTTATATATTATAAACAGAAAATAAGTTATTTATTGTCAGCATGTTTCAATTTTCAACCTACATTAAATGTTATTTAATACATGCATTCAGCCAACTAAAGCCATGTTTTTGTATCTAATATCTATTTATAGTTGGGACCTGATAAGCACCGCTAGCTTATTTGCATCGTCCGAATTCAAAAAGGTATAACAGAATTACACAAAGATATATTGATAAACAAAAAAAGTAGAATGAACATATATAAAGGTATATTGATATAGAAACAATATTATTTTTCAATTAGCACAATTAGTGGATAACTAAAAAGCTATAAATATATGGTGACGTTGTTTAGGTGCTAATTAAGCGGGTGATTTGAATATTTTTTCTTTATGGTTTCCACAAATATTTGTACTACTTATGGTGAGTCAGCAGCTTTTCATCATTTCCTCAAAACTTTACCATTTTGAGCAAGTGAATCATCACTAATAATTTCAACTTCTGTCCTTTCTCTAGTATTTACTATACAAAATTCTAAGAACCCACCAAAATTAATATACATGAAATTATGTGCAGGTTGATTTGATGTTCAAATCAAGGTTTTGGTTCTCAATAGGAAGCATATACAAAGCCCCACCATTGTTGGTTCAAACCACACTAACATCTGAAGAATCAATTGGGCAAATCAAAAAAGGATTTGGAGAGAGACTCAATGAAGAAGGAAAATGCAAGCTTGTTGGAATCGCAACGGTCGAGCCGATTAATGACTTTCTAATGAACTCATTTCTTGGTTTACCAACAGAATGTATCGCATATTTAAATGCCGATATATTGATTCAAATTTCAGAAATCTAGCTTGTATGTAAATTTAATTTTATTACAAGGAATATAATATGTAACATCAGTATTAGCTGAATGTCTTAGAAATTTTGTACAAAGAAACGTCTTCCAAAATTAACGATGCTCTAATGAACTCATTTCTTTACTTACAGAATATATCACGTACGTAAATGCCATTATATCAATTCAAACTCCAATGCCCTAGTTTGTAAATATGTTCTGTTTGCTTTTTATTACAAGGAATAGTATAAAATATATCAATATTAACTAGATGTCTTGGAAATCTAGTATAAATAAATATCTTCCAAAATTTTCTCACTTCTCACACAAGTTATACGCCATAACAATACGAAAATACAACGGAAAACATGGAATTCGACGAAGGACATTCTATCAAGCCTCAAAATAAACAAATAAAAATACATCTTAACATATAATTAATTAATTATTCAAAAGGAGAATTTTCTTTAATTGTATCTGCAAGCTTTGTAGCCTCATCTGCATTTTTCAACCTCAATAGAAAAGTGCGAGTCAACACATTTCCTGTTTCGTCCTGAAATAAATAATTAATAAATTTATTAATCCAATTTCATAAGTAAAAAACCATATAAATGATATAATATAATAATGAAATTTAGACTTACCGCAGTATGAAATACAGAAGTCATGGTGTTCTTTTGCACGTTTGTTTTTATGCCCGAATAAATCAACGCATTTAAAAGTATTTTCCCAACCTACACGAAAAAGAAAAACAGATATACAATAAATTAAGTAATTAAATAATAAGAAATTAAGTAATTAAATAATAAAATTGATAAATAACGTACATCATTTCGAATGACTATAGTTGGTTTGGACTCTTTTGTAGCTTTAATTTCACCTTCCTTGGTTTTAATCGCCAGCTGTCCAACCCCAATATCTTTCCATCCTTTTTCTGACGGATTTTCAGCCTGTAATTAAATAAATAATAATAATAATAATTAATTAATCAAAGAAATAAACCACCTATTCTACACATCATATACAAACATCTCAAACGGTGTTTTAGTAATATAATTATTAAACAAGTGCCTTCATGTAAACTGCATTTCGACAATAATCAAATAATAGTGCAAAAATAAAAATAAAAAGATAAAAGTCCTATTTATGAATGTTGAGTAATATAATGATTAAATAAGGACCTTAATGTAAACTTTGCATTTTGTTTCATGAATAATCACAACTCCTTTTTCTTCGGTTTTCTGTAATGAAGGACTACTCGGCCTCTGTTCCTCAGTTTCTAAAAAAATAATAAAAAAATAAACCGATAAAAAGCACTTAACAAACAGTAGAAAAAATTAGAGTAAAATAAATAAATGATAAATTAGATTTATCAATGCTTTTTCTTTTTTCTTACCATCATCATCATCATCCTTCGATGCTTCGACTTTTGATGCATTATTCGTATTAAAACTCTGAATTCCTGAAAAAAACACATATATTATTTTATTTATATATTGAATAACAAATACGTATTTCAATTAATTCAGTTACTATATCTGAAATCTATTATTATTTTAGAATGATGCATCTCATACTATGCTGCACAGACAGTCACTTTTCTTATCTAACCCTTGTTATATGTTCAAAATTGTCCATTCAATATATTAACAGTATATATATAAACAAGTTTGCAAATAAATATATTAACAGTATATATCTCATAGTTCTTTCACTCATCATACAAGCAATAAAGTGCTAAACAAAATAAACAAAAATCTAGATGGAAAAAAAGAAAAACAAGAATCAAATTACCAGAAAAGGCAGGGGGTTGACCGAAAGAAAACGGAGGCGAGTTGAGTTGACCGGAATTCGCGCCGAAAGAAAATCCAGTTGAGAATTGAGACGATTTATTTTCACCGAATGAAAAATTAACGGGTTTTAAAGATCCGTTATTATTCGAATCCGTTTGACTAGAAGAACCTACAATTCATTAAAACGCGGAATAATTACGTACATACCCTTAATTTTAGATTTTGAGAGAAAAAGGATATATGTAAATACCGGTGAGAGTAGGGGCTGGATCGGAATTTTGAGGGGTGGAAAAGGAAAATATAGTATTCATGGGTTTTCTTGAAAAACCGTTGTTTATGTCGAGTTTTAATGAAGGCTTGTTTTTTTCAACTGGAGACTCATTTTTCTCATTAGAACCGCCTAATTTTTAATTTAAAATAATTTAAATGAGTAAAATAATTCAAAAGAACAAATTTGGAAAAAGAAATTCCCATGCATGTATATTGTATATACAGAAACCCATGACCTCAAAGCGTGAAAAGTTTGAATTTTCTAGGATTTACTGGTTTTTATTTAATTTTGAAAGATCAGGGGCTTTTTTGCAAAATTCAATTAAAGAGAGTTATGAAACAAGTAAATTACCAGGGGAAGCGAATGAAAAAGTGCTTTGAGATCCGGACTGAGCAGACTTTTTTGCGGGCCCATTATTATTATTAAAATTATTATTTTGGGCGCCAAAAAGAGGTTTATTTTCCCCAAATTGAAAAGGATTAGGATTCGCAATTGTATTTGTATTTGTGACTGATTTTGATTTGTCAGCATTTGACTTGAGCCAGTCAACCACATCCTTGAAATTCTCCTAATTAAACAAAAATCACATATTACTAAATGATAAATTATTAAAATTTAGTTTTAAATACAATTTAATTTTAAACGCACCATAATTTGTTTCGCGTGAGATAAATAATCCTTAATTCCGTCTTCCCACAATTCATCTGGATGTTTCTCTAATTGCAACTGAACCCAACTGTAATTAAATAATCAAATTAACTAAATAAAATCACAAAGTACATAAATCACAAAAATTCATCACATATACGATATAGAGTGTATTTTTTAACTTTTGAATTATTTTACCTAGCGAATTGTTTGTTGAGAGCTCTGACGTGCTGTTGAGATGAGCTGGCGCGTTGCGGGTCCAGTGGACCGGGTCCAGCTGGCAAGTTCTGATTGGACGACTCCGCTCTGTGTGGGTCCATTAATCTCTTGCTTGGTATCTGTTTGAGAATTTGAATTCGTAAAATTAGTGAAAAGATTTGAGCTTTGAGGTTGGGACGTTTGTAATTGGACTGATAATAAGTAAAATGTTAATGGTACAGTAAAACTATGCTGGTGAGAGAAAGGAAGAGCTTGGTTTTTAAGGAGAAAAACGAGGAATTAGGGCTTAGTTCGATTTTAGGGCAAAACTAAATTCAAATGATTAAGATTGAATCAATTACAGTCCAAAAACAGGTTGAAACAAAACAACCTCAAGAACTAAACAAAGATAATCAACGAAGATTCAAGAGAGAGCGAGAGAGTACAGAGGAGCTGGAAGGGTCGGAGGAGAAGTCCGACAAGGCGGGGCGCTTAGCGCCTCTCTTGTTACTACTACCACTCATCATCCTCACTCGATTCAATTCGCCAGACAAAATGGATCGACAATCAGAGAAACACAATCGAATCTCAGCTCGGCGGCGCCTGTCGGTGGTTTGCGGCGGAGGCTGTCGGCGGTTTGCGGCGGAGGAGGAGGAGGAGGAGAAGAGAGAGGAAAGGAAAGGAAAGGAAAGGAAAGAAAAGAAAGATCCAAAGCTTTTGTTTGCCCTTTTTTGTTTATGTGGTTAGAAGTTAGAACGGAAAAGAAAATAAAAAATGGGCTTAATGGGCTTTGATTTAGTTTTTAATTAAGGCCTTTTTGAATTAGTATTTTAGGCCCAATTATATTATTTTGTTAATATTTTGTTCACAGCTAAATCAGCATTTATAATAACGCCTTAACAATAATTTCTAAATAAAATATAGTGGTAGTAAAATGTATAAAATTATGTTTTTGTTATGAGGGTACACGATTATATATTGAAATTATGCTTTTTTTGTTTGTTCGATCATGAGCAAATTATTTGTCACGCAATTTTGTTCTTTGAACTCATGCCAAAATTCCGTTCAAGTGATTAATTTATGATTTTATTCATGAAATGAGTGTGATACATGCTTATTGAACAGTTGTGTATATATGATACTGATTAAAATAAAGATAGGGCAGTGTGATTCTATGAATGTTATGTCTTGCAATAAGATATTTCATGATATTTCATAAAATTATAAGAAGATAACCATGAGGAATTAGAGAGAATTAAAACCATAATACCATAAATACCCACAAATGCTGCATGATGTAATAAATAATGGATTTTCAGTTACAAGAAGATCTCCACGTGTTTTAAATTTTAATAAATTTTGTTTTATCTAGCACCTATATGGAAAAAAATTGATCAAATAGCACTAATATGAAAAAAAAATTATGTAACTAGCACAACCGTAAGCTATTTTGGCGGTAGAGAGCTCGTATAGCCAGAAATCATGGTGGTAGAGGCTATTTTTCAACTTTTCCCATCCACCGGCAGATTAATTGGCAAAAAAATAGCTTCTACCGCCAGCTATTCTGGCGGTAGATGTGCAAATTTTTTTTTTGAGACGTCAAAATTTTTACCCGCTTTAGGTAGGAAATTAGCGCAAAAATTTGAAAATTAAGGTCTACCGCCATCTTTTCTGGCGGTAGTGGCAATATTATAAATATTTCTAGGTCAACCCGTTAAGGAAAAAAAACACCTATGCCGCTAGAATTCCTGGCGGTAGAAGTGCTGGTTTAGCCCAACCACACGTATGTATTAACCAGACACCTAGAAAAGATCACAAACAGTTAACAAGTGCGCTTGTTGGGGGGCTAATTCTAAATATTGTTAGAGCTGATTTAGATATTAAACCTGTAACCATAATAGAAGCCATTAAATTGAAAGTTGAATATACCATATCGTATTGGAAGACTTGGCACGTAAAGCAACACGCTCTTCGATTCTTATTTGGGGGTTGGAGGGAGGCTTATAATTTACTTCCTGAATTAATGGCGGCAATATCATCAACAAATTCTGGTACTCTGTATTTTTTTTAAAACTGGTGATCTAAATAGTGATGGTGAGTTCGAGTTCGAAGGTCATTTTTGGTCATTTGGTCCATCAGTTCTGCAAGCCCGTCATAACAGCAGACAGAACATTTCTAACCGGAAAATATCAAGGATGCTTACTGACGGCGATTTGTAACGACGCAAATGGTCAGTTATATCCTCTAGCTTTTGCGTTAGTTGAGAGAGAGAATAAAAGAGACATGAGAGTGATTTTTTGATTATTTGCGACGTGTTCTCGATAATCAAACCGACTACACTATCTTTTGGAGGCGGTAGACGAAATGGGGGAGGGAGATATGAGGCGTGGATTTTAATCGAACGGACTGCACAATCTACCGCCAGAGATTCTGGCGATAGAGTCTTCTATCGCCAGGTTTTCTGGCGGTAGATGTATAAATTATTTTTTCGCCAAAACTGTCTAGGAGCTAAACCAGTACTTCTACCGCTAGGAAGTCTGGCGGTAAAGGGTTTTTTTTTCTTAACGGGTTTGATAGCGGGTTGACCTAGAAATATTACAAAATTGTCACTACCTTCTGGCGGTAGACCTTAATTTTCAAATTTTTGCACTAATTTCCTAGTTAAAACGGGTAAAAAATTTGACGTCTCAAATTTTTTTTGCACATTTATTGCCAGAATAGCTGGCGGTAGAAGCTAATTTTTTACTAATTAATTTGTTTAAGCCAGCGGATGGGAAAAAATTGAAAAGTAGCCTCTAATGCCATGATTTCTGGAGGTACACGCTCTCTACCGCCAGAATAGCTGGCGACAGTGCTAGTTACTTAATTTTTTTTTCATATTAGTGTTATTTGATCAATTTTTTTTCCATACGGGTGCTACATAAAAAAAAAAGTCTTAAATCTGACCTCCTTCTCTTAAACTATATCTCTAACACAGTCATAGCAAATAACAATATATATACTATTATATAATAAACTAGAAAGCGAATAGAATTCTATCTCTCAGTCGAATGCGGCAGCGCCTGTGGGTTCTTTGCAGCGGAGCGGAGGAGAAGAAAGAGAGAAAGAAGAAATGAAAGCAAAGGCCGTCGGAAAGATCCCAAGTTCTTGCCCTTTTTTGTTTCTGTGGTTGGAATGAAAAAAGAGAACCAACACTTGGGCAAAATGGAATTTGATTTTATTTTCTTAAATCAAGGCCTAATTTAATTAGCATTTACGACCTAATTATATTATTTTGTCAACATTTTTTTCTCTGCCAAATCAGCATATTTTGTCAACATTTTTTTCTCTGCCAAATGCGATTATATATTGATGTTTTGTAGGGGTATAAATGAAATTATGTCTTCTGTAAGTTCAATCATAATATTATTTGTCATACAAATTTCGTTCTTTTAACTCATGCAATAATTGGGTTCATGTGGTTAATTTATGATTTCATTCATGAAACAAGTGTGATACTTTGTATATTTGTATATATATGATACTGATTAAAATAAAGAGAGAGAAATGAGATGATCTGAGTAGTGAATGTTGCGTCTGACAATAAGATATTTCATAAAAAGTACAAGAATAGAATCATGAGAAATCAGAGAGAATTAAAATCAAAATATCAGAAACATATACGTGTTTCATGAAATATAATAAAAAATAAATTTTCACTCGCTCATTAAAACTTCATTTGCGTCGGCAATTATTGTTCAACCAATTCTACTGAAAGTATTCTTTTATTAACATTTACAGTTCTAACATGGAAAAGGGAATATGGTTCATTGTTTGATTTTATTATGATCTAATTTTATTATTGTTGTTTAAATTGATCTATTAAAATTTTACATTTGAAAATCCATTGTAAACTCTACCCTGTTTGATGTTCAATATTTTTATTTAAATAGTTAAATCTGACTGCCTTCTATTGAACTACATCTCTAATACAATCATAGCAAGTAACAATGTTGTATAATATAGTACACTAGATTTCTTTCAAAATTTAATTTTTCTAGTATAATCCAGATAGAAAGGCCTTTTTTAATTATTTTTATTTTAAATTTAAATGGTTATGGCATGAAACATAATCCGACCAACCTTTTCATCAAAAAAATAATAATCTGACCAACCTAATGCAGCCTACATGCACCCAAGATTTCGAGCATTTACATACAATTATTTAACAAATACTATAAAAAATTGTCCATTTTGCCAGAAAAAAGATACGACACAACATGATTAGAAAGCATGACGGTAGCATACTATGATTTATGATACAAATATTACTGAATAGAGTTAATTAAAGAAGAAATATATGCATTATATATCATGTCATTCTCGTGTCGTGTTTTATAGTCATTTTGCGTAATATTTTTGTAAACAAATTTTGAACTTAAATTTGAACAAAAGCTCTTACAATCCGATCTTTACATAAACAACTAATCAACTAGTAACTAATTAACTCTTTACCTAAAACCAAGTCTAAAATAACCTCATCCAAAAGAGACATGGGGTACACGATTATATATTGATATTGATGTTTTGTAGGGGTGGGTATAATGAGTCGAAATTATGTCTTCTGCTATTATAAACAAAGTATTTGTCATACAAATTTTGTTCTCACATGTCATGCAATAATTAGGTTCATGTGGTCAATTATGTTTATATTGTCTAGAATAAAAGGTGCAGTCATGCAGTGTGATTCTCTGAATTTTACATCTCGCAATAAGATAGTTCATAAGAAATACGAGAAGAAACTCATGAGGAATCAGAGAAAATTAAAATTACGATATCATAAATTTACAACATTAGGATTGATATAATAAAAAATAAATGTACAATCACACATAGAATTCCATTTGTGTCAATAAATATTGTCAAGGCGATTATACAAAAAGTATTAGTTAGTTAACATTTAGAGCTTTTTGGCATTCTCCAATCTTAATTTGAAGAAAGGTGGGGTTGACAAACTTGCATGCTTCTCAATATCCAATTAAATTTTAAACATTTATCATTGAGAATGTAAGATCTACAACCCCAAAATTTAATTTTAATCTTAACTATGGATATTTAAAGCCGTCTCATGTTATCCTAAATAAAAGAAAACCATGTTTATTGCTTGATTTTATTAAAGAAAAGTCCACTTTTAGTTCCTCATCTCTTGCTCAATTTTCAATTGAGTTGTTAATATTTCAATTTGTTCAATCAAGTCGTTCACCTCTGCTATTTTATTCAATCAAGTCCTTCCATCCGTTAAGTGATGATTGGACCGTTAAGTTTCAACATAACATACAATAATATTACCACATGGCGTTTTAAGATGACATGTCACAAAATATTAGAAAAAATATATTTTAAAATTTGTAGGAATTTTTTTGTTAAAACATTTATGTTCAAAACAATTTTGAAAAATGTTTTTTAAAAAAAACAATTTGAAAAATATTTTCCAAAAAAATATTTAAAAATAATTCTCAAAAAAATTCCAATTTTTTTTTCATATTATTCCAAAAAAAATATTCCAAATATTTTTTTTTCCAGAATTTTTTTTCCAGAGAAATATTTTTCCAAGAAAATACTTTAGAAAAAAAAATAGTTTACAAAAGAAATACTTTTTAGAATTTTTTTGGAGAAATACTTTTTAGAATTTTTTTCAAAAAAATATTATTCAAATAAAAGTTTAAAAAAATATTGTCCAAAAAAAATTCTTGATAAATATATTTTTCAAAAAAGTTTTTTTTTCCCTAATATTTTGTACAACGTCATCTTAAAACGCCATGTGGTAATATTATTGTATGTATCATGTTAACATTTAACGGCCAAATCATCACTTAACGGATGGAAGGATTTGATTGAATAAAATAGAAGAGGTGAAGAAGGGCTTGATTGAACAAATTTAAAGATTAAGTACTTAATTGAATATTTGATAAGAGATGAGAGACTAAAAGTGAATTTTTCTCATTTTATTATGATCCTAGTTTTTATTATTGTTGCTTAATTCATGTCATGCTATATTGTTATTTTTTTTATATTTAATTTATTGAATTGAGAAATTTTGTTAAATATGTAATATATTGTGTTTGATGGAATTTGAACCAACGAAGATGGAAGGAAAGAAAACGCGATCAGAAAGATCCAAAACTTTTTGCCCTTTTCTGTGGTGGGAACGAAAAAGAAAATAACAAATGGACTGGATGGGCTTTAATAATCTGAAAATAAAATATAGTTGTAGTAAACATTAGGTTACCATATACATTTTCTTGGCACAAAATGCTTGGCATGTGATGTGACTCAAGCGCATGTTGAAATTTCCACATGTACTGATGTACACAAAATGAAATTATGTTTTTTTTTAGTTCAATCAGAAACAAATTATTTGTCACACAATTTTGTTCCCCGACCGGCAATAATTGGGTTCATGTGGTTAATTTATGATTTTAATCATGAAACAAGTGTGATACTTTTGAACACTTGTATATATATGATGCTCTGAGTATAATGAAGATAGAATATTTCGTATAAAATATTATCGGACTGTTTTAGATATCTGATTGTTATGTCTTGCAATAAAATATGATAATTTCTAGAATTTTTTTCCATGAGATTATCTGACTGTTATGTCTTGCAATAAAATATTTCATATAAAATACCAGAAGTGAAACATGAGAAATCAGAGAGAATTAAAATAACAATATCAAAAATTCATAGCACGGTTGACAATTATAATAAAAAATAAAATCTTAATGTGTTGGAGTATCTGAAAAACACGAAACTAGAGCATCTTCCGCCAACTAAGGCCACACCGAGTAAACGTCATAGCAGAAATTACTCAAGCGCCAACGAATTAGACGTCATCGTAAGGGAATAGGACCTTTTTTTTTCTTCTCTTTTTCTTTATTCCGGATTGTAAATATTTCTTTTTTTAACTACTTTAAGAATTTTTTATTTATTTAGTAGAACCTTAGCAAGGCAATTTATCTCCTAAAGTTTCAAAAAAGAAGACCCATCCAATGATATCCAAAAAAAAAAGAAATATAACTAAGTTAAATCTTAAGTGTAGATGTTGAAGCTATCAAATCATAACAAAAAAAAAAAAAAAAATATATATATATATATATATATATATATATATATATATATATATATATATATATGTTTACTGTGTTGTTTTTTATGATTGTTGTTTGATTTATTAAAACATAGAAATGAAAATCTTTTATAAGACTCTACCTATATGATAATATTTTTCTTCATCAACATCACTTGATTCAATTCACCAGACAAAATGGATCGAGAATCAAATCCGGTACCCCTTATTAGTCGGCTACAGCGGAGCCTGTCAGTTCTTTACGGCGGAGGAGAAGAGAAGAGAGAGAGCTTTTGCCCTTTTTTGTTGTGGTTAGGCTGGGACGGAAAAGAAAACAACTTATGGGCCTAATGGGCTTTGATTTGTTTTCTAAATGCGCCTCATTTAATTAGAATAATTACAGCCCGAATTATAAATATTTTGTTAATATGTTGTTCACTGCCAAATCAGCATCTCTAACACCTTAACAATAATTTCAAAATAAAGTGGTAGTGCCAAATCAGCATATATAACACCTTAACAACAATTACAAAATAAAATATAGTTGTAGTGCACATTAGGTTACCATATAAATTTTCTTGACACAAAATGTTTGGCATGTGATGTGACTCGAGCACATCTTGAAATTTCCACATGTATTGATATGTACACGATTTATATATTGATGATTTTTAGGGGTTATAAATGAGATTATGTCTTTTGTTAGTACAATCACAAACAAATTATTTGTCATACAAATTTTGTTCTTTTCAAGTCGTGCAATAATTGGGTTAGTGTCGTGAATTTGTGATTTTAATCATGAAACAAGTGTGATACTTTGTACATTTGTATATATATGATGCTGATTAGAATGAAGCTAGAGCAATGAGCATATCTGAATGTTATGTCTAGTGCAATGAGAATATCTGAATGTTATGTCTTGCAATGAGATAATTCATAAAATGTACGAGAAGAGAATCATGAGAAATCATGGAGAATTAAAAACACAATATTAGAAATAAAAATCATCATATGTAGATATAATAAAAATAAATTTTCAATCACTCAAAGAACTCTATTTGTGTATATAGTAATAGTCAATCCGATTATATTTAATGTATTTTTTTAATTAATATTTATGGTTATAACATCTTAAATCTTAATTTAATCAAATATTTACTTCTTTTTTAAATTCAATCATGTTTAGGTTAATCTACTAAGATTAAGAATGTAAAGATCTAAGGACCCCACCACCCCCCAAAATAAAATAAGCTTAATCTTGAATACAATTTATTCATTTAATTTTAAGCATGGGTATTAGATCGGCTTCATGTTATCCCAAGAAAAAGAACAATACGTTTATTGTTTGATTTCATTACGATCATATTTTTTATTATTATTGTTGTTTGATTCATGCTGTATTTGTTTATTATTTTTGTTGTTTGATTCATGCTATGCTACATTGTCATGTTTTTTTTTTTTTTGCTGCACAAACTTTTGCAAAGAAAAAATTTCACTTGAACATTTTACTCAAAAACGGTGGTAACAAGCTAGTTTACCTCCTAAAACTCGTAAAATCCCATTTTTACATAAACAACTAATTAATCAACAACCAACCAATCAACTCTTAACCTAAAACCAAGTCTAATACAACCTCATCCAAAAGATCCTCCAAAACCCTGAACCCTAAATCCGCCGCCACGTCATCCTTCTCCCCCTCAAAGCCTCTCCACCGTCCATTCACCTCCATCTGTCCAATCTCCATCTCTCCTCTGCACTCTCTCTCCTCCCAACACTCACTCTCTCCCTCCACCCATTTACGTACAAACTCAACCAGTTTCAAACCATAATCACTTTTGTTATTCTTATTACAATTACTATTGTTTAGTTCTTCTGTGAAGAAATCTGTCAGGAGGGATTCTAAGCAGTCTGAATTGATTGAGTTGGTTTTGATTTGACAGAGGAGTTCAAGTGCTTGTGTACGAATTGATGGTTGTTCAGTGTAGTCTTCATCTGATGACACGTGTCCAGATGATTCATCATCGACGGCTGAGAATTGATCATTGAGGTTCATAGGTTCGAGCTCAGCTAGACACTCAAACCTTCGAAGCTTTTGTAACAGCTCTTCTTTAGCTCCTGATTATATAGACAAAAAATGTTACGTTAGCTTGTGAATTAAACACACGTACATTTTGAACATTATGATATGTTTGCTTGTGAATCTAGTTATTAAACTAGAAGTACTTTTTAGTTAAAAATGATGAATGAACGAAAGTATATATTTCTTTTTGAGATTTAACCCATGTTCGATGAATTTAGAAAATTTGCTAAATATATACTAAATATAATTATATTTTCTAAAATTTAAAATCATAATTTTTTGATCCACATGTAATATACTTTACTAACTAAATTATAGACATTTGCGAACGAAAGTATATAACGAAAAGTATATATATATTCGCTTGTGAGGCCAATCATTCATTCATGCGTAATAAAGATTACTAGTGTGTTCAATCATTAAAACACATAATGATTCATCTTCCATGTATTTTGATAGAATATTCTCAGCTCTTCATTTAAAAATTCAAGTTACAAATTATAATTGGTGATTTTTGCACCAGAATCCAATGATAACAGGGGACCAAAACCAACAAAGGCAACGCGCATGAGCGCACGTACACCAAACTTTTGATAGTAACAGATCAAAAAGTGGGAAATGGCAGCGATTTGTGCGCTCAATGGGCCTATAAAGCTCCTAAAAAATGAAAAACATGCCTTGATCCAACAGGATCTTTTGGGCCCCGACAGAAAAACAACACAACAACTTGTCCCTTTTTCATTTCTACCCCTTTAAACATTAAAATGCCAAACAAACCCCTATACACAACTTATAGTTTGTTATTTTTTCCCCATTAAAAAGAGTTTCGTAGGGATATAAGCATATAAATGATTTTTTTAAACTATAAAGTTATTTTTAATGTTTCATAAGGGTGTTTATGTTATTTTAAATTTTACAGGGGTCTGAGTGATGTTTGTAAGTTAAGAGAGGTCAGTTTTAACTGTCGTAGTGACAGTTGAGCTGTAAGAAAAAGACGACGTTACTAAAGGACTATTTTCAAATTAAAGTGGAAAAAATATGGCAAAATTGAACTTACTTTCGAAACATGATGATTCAGATTCTGAACTACATGTTTCATTTTCTTCTTCTATTTCTTCTTCTTCTTCTTCTTCTTCTTCAAATGGGAAATCCATTACTGAAACTGGACTTAATTGTTCCTTTTCTTGTTCTTCTATTACCTGAATTTTGTTACAATAAATTAAAATTTAATAAAATTGAATTGTTTTTCAACATGCAAGAAGAAACAAAATTTCAATGATAAAATAATAATTAGGATAGCCAATAATAGAAACCAATATTAAATTTTGGATTGGATTATGAAAAGTGACAAAAAAAGAGTACGGGCGCGCCAACCGACAATAAATCAAGCGGGGCCGTATTTTACGTATTTTTAATGTATTATCTCCACATTTTGGCATTATCTTTCAAAAGAAATACAAAATTAATACACAACCATCCAATGGAACTAAAGGCTATATACATCACGACAATACACTGGTCTACCAAAGTTATTTTGTTAATCATGCATTAGCTAAAAAGAGATGCTCTTATTAATTTTTATCCTAATCTACGAAGTTAGGCAGGCTCGTATATTTGTATAATTAACCTAGTATATATAGTATATTGCACAAATTAGTAGAAAGGCTCGACAAGCATGATTAATTTATAGCATGCTTAGGCCATTTTGCACGGAACTAACTGTTTATATGATTTTTAAATCATTTGTCTCATGGCACTAGTACCAAAAAAGTATACTAATCAAATTTCAATTAATGCATTGTAATTATATTACATTTTCATTTTCCGATGCTTATATTGGAAAACTAATACAAGTACAGCATGCTGGCTGTCAAATTCTCGGGAATTTATCCCCAGTCAGTATTCAACAAGTTCAAATTCTATTGTAAAAAACAAAAAACAATTCCCCAAAATTATTTCAAAAACTAAACGGCGTTTTACAATTTTCCCTTATTCAACTAACGGCGTTTTACTTTTGAATAACGCCGTTATAGGACCAGCATTAAAAAATGTGTCCGTGCTCTGTTAAATAGTACATCTATACAGGGACCACCGTACATACTGAAACAATTCTACAAAATTTCTCTCCAGTCATAATTAACTATACATGCCCATTAAAAAGAAATATTCAATATTCAACTTGGATGTTAATTATGGGGATAGTTCTGATTATAATGGAGATAATGCAATAATCATGATGAGCCGAATAAAGAGCTAATCAATCATGCACTAAACAGTAATGAAGTACGTCAAGTTGTAATGTAATGTAACGTAACCCATCGTAAAAAACGACGTAACGTGAGCCGTCGCTTTCTCACAACAACCCAATCTCCACCGTTCATCCCACAAAACAATAATCATGAACAAAGTAAGAGATTAATAAGATGTTAATAACTATCTAACCTTTTCTTCATCTCTCCCGCCATGGCCGGCCGGCGATCTTTTCTCTTCCTCCGCCACGTCCGGCAAGAACTCCGAGCTTCCGTTGGAGGAGCAGAGGAAGTCGGAGCCGGTACAGTCGGACTGAGACCAGCTGCTCGAGCTGCTTCCGCTGCTGCTCGCCACAGGAGAATTGAAGGAATTGAGCCGGACTATATCCTTCACCTTGAATTTCTCATCCTGATCTTTCGCCTTCTTCTTCCAGAAGCTGCTCCCGTTCTGGGTCTTCTTGGAGAAGCTTCTGGAAGAGCGGGACCTCTTGTGGAGCGAGCTGGGAGAGCAAGATAGCAGGAAGAAATCGAGTTTGATCAGGGAAGACAGTTTGGAGAGGGCGTTCTTGGATCGAGTCCGGACCAGCTGCTTCCCGCCGGAGTTGCCGCGCCGGAGCTCCGCCTCGATGAGGTGCCGCATTGTGTCGAGCGGGTCCGAATTGCAATCCACCTCGAGGTAGTCCTTCAGCATTAATGGCTTCTCTGACTTCATGATGCTCTTTGTTGTTGTCGTTAGTTCTTCTGTGCAGATGATGATGATGGTGAGAGGTGAGAAGGGGAGAAAAGGAAGGAGAAGAGGGTGGTTATATACTGATAAAGACAATGAGGAAGGAGAGAACGTAGCTTCCAAATTTAATACGTGTAATAATATTCAATACAATTTTTTTTTTGAATGGAAGCTTGAGTATTCAATAGATAATTAATGGTTTGAAGCTAAATAAGGGGAAGCAAATTGAGGAATTAGCGGTATGTAATGAGGTATAATATAGAGGAGTTTTGAGAGGGGAGGGGACAACCAAACAGGGTCAGAGAAAGTGGAAGTCACTTCCACTTTTTTTATGTGGCTAATCGAGATGAGCTGACACGTTGCAAGTTTATAATAGTCAAGTCACAATAATATTATTTTTTTTTTTGAAAAACAAGTCACAATAATCTTAATGCAGACAAGGGATTAATTAATTAATTACACATTGTTACAGAGATAGATTCCTATAATTCTACCTCTAGTCAATCAAAATAGTTCAACATATGATTTTTATTTTACACGTTGGGCTGGATAAAAGCCTATGGGCCCGAATTCAACATGTTTATCTCGAGTCGGCGGTGAAAGGAAAATTATCAAATTAATTGATTTTTGTTCAGTTCTGCTGGGTGGAGGGCTGAGGTACATACACGTGTCAAGCACACGGGGAAAGGAAAGGGACAGGGAGAAATGGCCAATGGGTCAATTGAGGCAAGATCCAATGTTTTTTTTTTGTTTTGACACTGAATTGGACTTGTATAGATAGCATTGCATGGAATGGGCCCGTTTGACTAGTGATATATATATTATACAGTCTATATAGTCTGAGACTACTACTGCAAACACATGCGCTCGTGTCACCTTTTGTTTTACTTGATATATGTTGAGGAGGATTAATTAAGCGCCGACGAGTTAAGTATGAGGATTTGTGTTTTGGCTCTTGGGATTTAAGTAAGAGAGCTGTTACTGCACGGCGGCGTACTGTACCGACTTTGTAGCGACGGTATATAAAAATTGAAAATACAGTATATACAAACATATGAACTAAAAACAAACAGTATATAAAAATTCATTTTATAAAACAGTATATATTTTATAAAAAAAATGAAAACGATATATACAAACATATAAACGTAAATAAACAATATATAAAAATTCATTCGGTAAACAATATATATTTAAAAAAATGAAAAAAATATATAGCGTAGACAGGAACGTGAGAAAACAATATATAATTTCAATCCGTCGCTACATAATTGTTACAGTACCCCCGCGTAATTTCCAATTTCCCTTTAAGAAATGAGTTTAGTGTTGGATGTATTGAAGGAGTGATTACTCATGAAACATCTAGGCTGCTTCATGCAAGTTATAAAAATAATGTGGCAGGTTGCGGCGAGTTTATAGTATTGACTGCTAGTAAATGTAAATCAAGTCAAAGCATGTGTTTTGACAGAGATTAACAAGGATTCTTGCCAGGTGTCGATAAAATTAAATATATTCTCGCACGTTCTGTGTTTATTTGTATTTTATCATTATATGCTGCATCGATGTCCCCTTGATTAATTACCCGCAGATAAATTAATGATTTTGTTAGGCACTGTTGTGACTACCAAAATGTACGGATGCATTTTTACACTCGGAATTAGCAGGCTTTCTCAGCTTTTAATAACAAAAAATTGAAGTTCGTTTAGTTACGTCTCTCGATCTGATTCACATAAATCATGAGGCTAATCATGCAAGCACGGTTATCTTATCTCTTTTATGTGAACTATACATTATTCGCACAATTGAAACAAGTTAATCATTGAATTGTAAAATAAAGAATGATATGATATAACATACCACGAAGAGTCAGTTCAGTATAATTACCTCCGTAGGGCCGCCACCTTGAGATGATGCATGAATCCTAGAAATCCGTACGGATCAAAATCCTGAGATGATTTCATCATTAAACCGCATTATAAAATGGCATGCATTAGTTGGCAAGAGATATAATTGCCACTCCCATTTCTCTGAAGCAGGATTTGATTTGTGTTGTTTGGTCGCATTGAATTGAATTGAGATGACAAAATCATGTGGAAATGATACACTTGCTGGAATCAGAATCTCATCCTTTCATCCACCTTCTTCCACGTTGCTTCCTTCTAACAACGTTCCATTTTCACGCATATTTTTTTCGAGGCAAATATTGTATCATTGTGAAATCATAGGACTTATTTCATTTTTTAGTGGGTGTTTCTATGATAAAATATTGCGCCGAATTCTTGTAATATGATAACAAACAGTCCCTCAATCTAGTTAAATTTCCAATTCTTATAGGAGAACGCCCGTGTGAAAAAGTTTAAAGAAGCCCAACCCAACAAGTTTTTAAACAAACGGGATATATTAAATTGTAAAATCGGCCCATTATATGAATTTACGTTTAAAGACTTGTAGTTATGAAAGAAATATATCTTCTCTCGGTTGTATTTTATTACTTAGTAAATGATGCATGATGTATCCCTATTTAATTACCCTTAAATACTTAAACAAATCATAAATTTATTTGGGATTTCTGTGGCACAGCGTAAGTTATCTCGATTCTTTTTTTACACATTTCAAGATCATTAGAAAGCCAGAAAAATCCCAAACAGAAACAAGCACAACAATTTAACATTTAATCTGTCATATATGCTGAGTGATAAAAAGAAAAAAAAATATATCTTTTTTTACTTCAAATGCCCCAGATTTCTCCACTAATAATGATAGAATACTTTTTTTAGAAGACACCACTGATAAAATATTTGATTACTGAGCATTCAAACATCATACAACCGATCAAACTTAATAAAAAACAGCTTTAAATAACAATAAATTTAAATCTCAAAATTCCACTAAACCAAGGAAAGTAAAACACTAAAAAATAAACTATAACTTAAGCCACCATCAGTGATAAATAAAAGTAAATCATCCAAATCTGCATCTTTCAAAAAATATAACTCTCACATCCAGATCTGTTACCTTACTGCTGATTCATCAGCAGGCTGATCAGTACTATCCATCATCCAAAACCAGTGTAATGTGCTGGTAAATTAGTCATCAAGATGGTAATAGGTGCCAGCAGATTTCTGTTCTCTATCTTTAGTGGAATCCAACTTATTTATGCGAGGCCTGTAATTCATCGGATCTCTTCTAAACGTGATATCCAAATGAGACAAGAAGCGATTCATGCCGGTGACAAGAGACTGGGGAGAGTTTGCGGTGCAATCAACGGAAGGCTGGCCCTCAAACACAATGACTTTATCGGCCAAATAAGTGACCATGATGAAATCATGCTCCACCACAAACGCTGTCTTTTTGGCGTGGAGTATGAATCTCTTTATAACCTTTGAGGCCACGATGCGCTGCTCTGAGTCTAAGTACGCGCTCGGCTCGTCTATCAAGTATATATCGGCTCGCTTGCCAAGGCAGAGACAGAGAGCGACCCTTTGAAGCTCACCGCCAGACAAATTCAACACCTTCTGATCCATGAGCGGCTCGATCTGCAGCGGTTTCATAACGTCAGAGACGAACTGAGCATCCATGTAGGAAGCCCTGATTTTCTTGTGCAGTAGTTCCTGCACAGTTCCCTGGAATTTCGGACTTAACTTCTGAGGCTTGTACGAGACGTTGAATTCTGGGATTTCCACGTCCGTTCCTTCCACCGTATCCGGAATGAGTTTTCCGGCCAGCATTTTGATGAAGGTGGTTTTTCCCGTGCCGTTTTCTCCGAGCATCACGACGATCTGAGAGTCGGTAAACTCTCCTTCCGTAACTGAAAGCCTGAACTTGCGTTCGTGAGTCTTGCTCATCATTGGGTACTTGTACCTTTGATATGTCTGCATCTCTTCTGCGCTCTCTTGAGGGGTCTCGGCGACCTTGAAAGTGAGAGATTCATTTCTGAAGCGGAGGTTTTCGGTGGGAATAAATCCGGCCAAGAAATGGTTAATCCCTTCTCTCACGGAAGATGGAAGAGTCACGACTCCATACGCACCGGGTTTGCCATACAAGCAGCAAATATAATCCGACAAGTAATCAAGCACGCACAAGTCGTGCTCCACCACTAACACGTAATTATCGTGTTTGAGTAAAGACCGAATAACCTGAGCAGCCTTAAGCCTCTGCTTGACGTCCAAATAACTCGAAGGCTCGTCGAACATGTAAACGTCGGCATTCTGCAAGGCCGCGGAAGCTATGGCGAACCTCTGGAGCTCTCCGCCTGAGAGTTCTGCAACCTCTCGGTCCAGGACTTGGTTCAGCTCCTGGTCCACACACAATTGTTCCTTCATGTCCCTCTCGTTGCATTGATCCAGAATTCGCCCCACATGCCCTTGAACTGATAGTGGCAAGTGGTCCACGTATTGCGGCTTTATTATCGCCTTAAGATTGTCTTTCAACATTCGAGTGAAGTAGTCCTGAAGCTGGGATCCGTGAAAATATGCAAGAATTTCCTGCCAATCTGGAGGGTTATTAAATCGTCCCAGGTTAGGCTTTAGTTTTCCGGCTAGTACTTTAAGCGCGGTTGATTTTCCGATACCGTTTGTACCAACAAGGCCAAGGACTTGACCTGGTCTAGGAACGGGTAACCTGCGATTTCATTACATCAATTTGTTCGAATATATTATGTATACAAGAAATATGATATAATTCTAACTAGTAATTAATGAGAAGAAAGTATTAAGACCTGTGTAGCTTGAAGGCATTAGGGCCATAGCGATGAGTTGCATCTTTATCTAGGTTCTTAGGCAAATTGATGATTTGAATCGCCTCAAAAGGGCATTTCTGTTAGGAAATAAAAATAAGAAAGGAAAATAATACACTATTTTTTTTTGAAATATAATAGGCAAAATGTTTATCGAAATTCTATTGAATCAAAATTAGAATAGTACATAAAGTTTCGAAAAAAAAAAAAAAATTGAATTTTGAGGTTTTTAGTGAGGATTTTGGAAGAATATCTCTAATATCTGTAGGTTTTACTGAGATGGAGTTCTGGTGCTCCGATTTGAGCCCTTCTGAGATTGTTCTGAGTGCCTAGTTTCAATTTCTTTCTTATTTCATGTATTTTTCTCGCTACTCAATTATATCTAATATTTCCTTACAAACCTAAATATATTTAAGTAAAAAGAAGAGTATAAGAAAATAAGTAAAAGAAACATTCTTTGACACAAGCACCACATCCAATGCACAATTCTTCGGAAATGAAAGCGATTTTTGCCTCTCGTGTTACTTCAATACACAGTTTCCCTATCAACAACGCAATATAGTAACACAATTAGAAAATGTAAAGGTCTAATTAATTAAGGAAATTTTATGACATAGAATGCATTGAGGATTATGATGCTAAATATTCTAAGCAACTTAATTAAGGTGCATGCGTACAAAAAAAAAATACTTCTTTTATCAAAAAAAAGAAAAAAAAAACAAAACAAATGCTTCTACTAAAGCTACTTGATTTCTTTATTGTTTGTTTACGTTCAGTTAAATTGCAAAAAAAATGCAAATCATCCGTAGATTTCAAAAAAACTACTTTAAAAGAACCTTGAGAGGCAAAACTCTAACCCTAAAGAGAACAGATTGATTACCAGTCATAACTACAGGGCAGCTCTTCTTGCATTCTTGGTTGCACTTCTTAGGCTTACAACGATCCTCGTTCACAATAGCGATACGCTTCAATCGATCCGCCATGTTTGATTCCTTGGAGCTTTCAGTCAGTCTCTCTACAGATGTTAAGAATTTGAAGGAGGTCAGTCAATGACGAACAGTTATATAAACCTAACTAGAGAGAAATCAAAAGAGGAAAGGGAGTTGAAAAAATGGAAAATGCACTGCTGCCGACTTTAGATACGCACTATTTTATAGCATGTAGGCGTGATTGGCAAGTATTTGTTTTCTTGGTTGGCAAGAAATCTTAAAATAAAATACAAGATTTGATTTGTTTCGACTTTGTTCAATGTAATATACTTCTAAAAATACAAGAAATCTTAAAATAAAATCCTAAATTTCGGCCTATGTTATATACTTCTAAAAATATCTAAGCCCATAATGATTACAAACTAGCCTGAATGAATTAGCCCAATAAATAAACATACGTTAAACTTAAACTTAAACACGGCCCACTTATTTGAAATAATCATCTCTTCTCTCCCAAAGTGTTTTGTTCTTTACACATGATGCTCTGTTTTATGCTCCTCACAAAATTCACAACACAGTGCCCACAGACTTAATTGGCAAAAAAAAAAAAAAAAAAAAAAAAAATTCACAACACACACTCAGAGAGAACTCCAATTAGTTCTAAATTTTTTTGAAAGGGTAATTCAGAAGTGATTTTGGACTCATTTTTAGATACTTACATTAATTATTTAGTTTCCTCTTCATTACTATACAAGCTAACTACTATAGAATTAGAAGCTAATTTCCAAAAAAACAACAGCACAATAAACTCAAACTGAAAAGCTCCAGAGCAACATTTCACCATCACTCTCTTCCTCCTCGACCACCAACTCTTCGGAAGGCGGTGGTGGATCAATCAACATTCCACGCGCCATGTCCATGTAATCTCTCTCTCCAAGCTCAAACCCATCACAAAACGGATCAACTCTCGCCTCCTCCCTCAAAATCTCCACTGTTCCTTCTTCTTCTACTACTCCTTCCTTTGGCCGAAACATCTCAGCCGCCTCAACCGCAGCTCTCTGTATTTCCCTTCTACTCGTACTTTCTGGCACTTTTAACTTCTGGGGAGAATCAGCGAAGTTCAAACAGGCGGACTTCCCACGTAGAGCCATTGCCGCCACGTCGTGCGCTCGAGCCGCCATTTCAGCAGTTTGAAAGGTACCCAACCAAATTCTCGACTTCTTGTTCGGCTCTCGCACTTCACAAACCCACCTGTTGGAGTTTCTCATTCGCACCCCTTTGTAAACGGGATGACGTGTCTCACGGAACTTGGTCCGGCCAGCCTTCCTCTTAGGTGGAGCCATAGAGACGGTGGTGTAACTGTAAGAAGATTCCTCATCACTGTTGGAGATTCTGGTTGAATCCATCGGAATTAATGAGACTTAAAGAGAGAAAGTGAAACAGAAAGAGGGAGAGTTTTGATATGAAAGGAAGGAAGACAGTTGGGAATAAAAGGCGGGTGAGGGTTGAGAGAGACAAAAGAGAAGGTCGCCATTGGAGATGAATAAAACGCGGGAGAAAGATGAAAGGGAGAGCATTACTCGGAAAGACAGTTAGGAATCCAGAAGGATGAGAGGAGCCAGCTAAGCGTGGGTTTGGCCTATGATGGAGACGGGAGTTGGAATCCAGGATTTGGATTCCCGGTTTTGAATTGGTCTCCTTTTTTCAAGGGATCTTTTTTGTGGGTAGTTTAAACTTGCTTAGCAAAGAACTTTGTTAGAGGCTGTGTATTATTATAATATTACTGGTATTGATCAGTTAATAATTATGATAAAATAATTTTATACAAAATCTTCACTAAAATGAATTGCACATACCTTGAATGCTAATAATAAGTGCTTCGACCCAATACTCGTAAATGCATATGAAATGCCGTAAAATGATAAATCACAACTTTGTAATCTGAATTTGAAGTGAATTTACTATATAAACAACTCAGGGTCAATTTACAAATTAAAATTATACATATAACATGTTTCCCTAGACATATATAATGTTTCTGTTTACTACTAATGAGATTATAAATCCTTTCTATTCTGAAATGTTAATTTTTTACCTTAAAAAAGAGAGAAATGTTGACATTTTATTTTGATGGGCCGAAATACATTGTCAATTTGGTGATTTATTTGTCCAGACACCTATTTATTGAAGACCTAAAAATGATTTATGGATGTGTACTACGTTCAAAATATATTCCGAATTTATTCAAAAAATAAATATTCGAAAAGAAAAGCCCAAAGGTCTCATGTTGCTTTAAGAAAAAAAAAAGCCCAAAGTATATAAAAAAGAGACATCAATAGGAAATTGAACTACATTTTTTCTACAATAACAAATATTATAAAAACCAGAGAGGCAAGCCTATAATATCAAAATAACTTTTTAAGGTTATATTATGAGTTTTGCTACATTACACACAGATTTGCCCCCCCCTCCCCACCACTAACCTTTATGTGGAGTCCACTTACCGCTTTTATTCACTGTACCTGGATCTCACTTACCACTAAAATTAATTTATTTTCTGCTGTGGGCTCCACTTACTACTACAGTCCAAAATTTCTGACTGCATCATGATAAGTGGGGACAAATATATGTCAAGTTAGAATTTTTCTTATATTATCCAAATAATAATAATAATAATAATAACCATAATCAAGTAATTACTGAGCTGTATAACTAATAACTTGACAGATGGCAGCACTAAAAGACAGTAATATCTAAGATGGAAAAGAAGAGTTTGATTTGATTGAAAATATAAAGTGAATAGAAAGTTCATTTAACATAATTTGAATTCAACGAACAGGAAGGTACTCCTGGCGTGTGAGAAGCTTTTTTCTTAAGAGCGAATTGGGGTCCTCAAACTACCTTTGTCGGCCATCTTTTTCTAGGGTCATTTTCTTGGCCCCCCTGTTAATTTCATCATTCATTTCTTACATCTTATGCATCAAATGATATAAAAAAAACAGTGATGACAATAAAAATCTTTTTTCTATTCTTTAATGGTTTTATAATCATTGTATTGATGATTTCATGCTGATATATCTAATATATTTTTATTAAATTTGCAGTGATGTGTAAAGTAAAATGGGTAGTATAGTCAATAGTCATGACAAAGGTTCTAATTGTCGTTTTAGGGACCCAATTGTACAAAACCGACGTGCCGTGTCTTGAGTCCTGGCCCGTTCAAACGAATCTAACCAAAATAAAACAAATTAGTACTGATTAAGTAATCTATTTTGATATGAATATTATGATTTATTTGTTGAAAAAGAAGGTATGACCATATGAGAGATTCTGCCTTTCGGCCTCGAACATTAAAATTCTCTATAAACGGCGCCGTCTATCAACTACCTTCCCAAGATATGTCCACTCTATTTTATGTACTAAAGTCCTTTTTTATAATTATTTTTATCTTTGTTCCTTTTTGGTCGAAAATTCTCTACTTCTCTTTCTAGTTTGTAGTCCACACATTTTGTGTGTGAAGATTATCTCTCCTCACACCCCACCTTTTTTCCTCTTTGGGAGAAGTTAGAATATTGGTCGAACTTAAGATAGTTCTTTTCTTTTATGATGAATAAGATAGTTCTTTTATATGGATGTGTATAATGATACGCGATAATTGTGAAGTACATACTCGACGGGCTAGCAAACTCGTGTGTATCCATAAAATCTTAGGGATATGTACCACTATGTGTATTTTATTTGTATTGGAACTTAAGTCTTGAGCTATTAATTTTGATATTTAAATACCTGATCTTTATATAATATATGAACCATTATTCTCTATGTGACTTGAAAAAAAAACACATATCTCGAAGTCATATAGATATAACCAGTTTACCTCTAATAAAGATACAATATTTTGATATTTTGGACTACTGTGCTAGTTTGTCCCGTTAATATAAAAACTAATGATACACATAATATAAAATATTGGAATTTAAATGCCATTATTAATAGTACATTGATTACATTATAACCATATAAAAGTACTAGAACTAATTGTACATTTTGCACTTTTATATTATTTTCGGCGCAAAAAAAAGGAACGAAATCTAGTCTTGTCATTTTTTTCTTGAAAATCAAAATCTAGTCTTGTCATAACAATATTTTATGGGAGAAGGATTATAATAATAGCGTATCTTTGAGTTTAGTGTTAGACATATTTAATTAATTGACAATATTGACTATTATCACAAAGTTAGTGGGAGCCAGGGCCTTTTAATTTGTAATTGTAGGGTCGAATAGATCTCTAAAAGATATGGTGCTATATGTGTCTTTCTACGATTCATTTCATACTTTTTCTAAGTTCCGAAAAAGGATCGACATTTCATATTACATGCTTGGCCCTTCACCACGAATAGTGCTCAAGCTTCTTGACACTCATGCATACATATGTGTGAGCATAAAATGAAACCATGCAAAGTATTGTGCCTCTTACAGATTTACAGTTGCACCATCTTCAGACTTTTGGTCTTGACTTGACTCCCTCCTCAAAAAAAAAAAAAAAATATATATATATATATATATATATATATATTCCAATTATATATTTTTTGATGATATATGATGGCAATGATATATATAATATTTTGATTCTTGTGAAAATTAATATACAACATATTCAAAACATATATATTCCATCCGTATGGTTAAAATTTGAATTTTTGATGATACGTATAATTTTTTGGACCGTAAGCAAAATTTTCATTTTGCTTACGTATGCTATTTAGCATCTCCTATATATATATATATATATATATATATATATATATATATATATATATATATATATAAACGTTTCTTTCTTCTTCTTTTTCAATGCAAGGTTGAAACGTTTCTTTCTTCCTGTTTTTTTTTCCTTGTGAGAAAATCACACCTTTCACACATAATTAACTAACTTAATTTACAAGGAGAGAACCCGGGAGTTAAGGTGAGTAAACGTAAAACAAGGACACCAGTTGAAGTTGAACCCTATTTTAATTTACATGCAAACTTCAATGTACATGTTACAACTATGATATGATTTTTCGAAAAACTTGAAAAGATAATGAAATATGACTATGAGACACTTCACTTCATTTCCTATGTTATTAGTGTGAAAGCTGGCACCGAAAAACAGAAGATAAAATGGCCCAATCAATCATCCTACATGTTTGATTTGGGTCATCTCTCTTGTTTCTTTTCTTTTTTTGAATAAATGGATTTGTGTTTATGACAATGATAGGTGCAATGCAATGCAAGCCGTTTGGTTAGGTTAGACACAGATTGATGCTTGATCCTCTGCTAAAAAAAAGCTAGGATTTGACAACTGATTTCTCCCTTTGCCTCCTTCCTTTGAACATTTATAAACCATTCTTCTGTATCAATCTTTATCTATATATTTATTATTTTTTATCAAATATATGAAACAAATTTCACATGTATTACACATATAACTATATAAGTAGTGGCATGTTTTAATAAAGACTGGGGGTAACCCCTATATTTTGAAATATTCGTATATATATAGTTATATGAGTGAATTTTGTGATAAGAGTTTTTTTTATGAAAGAATTTTGTGATAAAATTAAAATTATATGTATTTCATTCACTATATTAGTTGAGTCAAAATTTGTCACTGTATATAAATGCAAAAATTTATATATAACCCGCTACAAAGAATGCTATGAGGATTGAAGAGAATTGAAGATAGAATATAGCCAAGACAAAGGTTCAAGGTATCTTAAATAGTGCCATGTGCCATGTGAAGATAGATTGCTACGTAGCTGAAGTGACCTTTTGACCCTAAGTAGACAATGTGCAAAAAGGACCCTGCATGCGGAACCCCAAAACTATTCATGTGTCTTTTGCTCTAATTGGGCCTCCCTTTCAGGTTAATTTCGTTATTTTGTACCTACGTATATAACTTTCCATTTCTCTTTATATAATTACTTTGGTGGTCAACTTTCAAAAAACGAAAATATGTACAGTCTGTCTACCAAAAAGGTTCTTTTTAGGCCAATTAATACCTTAGAAATGCAAGAAGGTAATTCAAAGGACAATATGATCGTGACAAGATTCCCTGTTACATCTCGACATGTAATTCTGATCCTAGTACTTTGGGACATCATAATTTTTGACAGTGAAATGAAAATATAACAGCGATTAATAAAGGGTGCAAATCATTGTGTATATGAAATGAGATAGCACTGTTTGTAAGACTTTGTCAGGTCCTTTTTGTCTTGCATCCGCACGTCTTTTTGCTAACAATGGATCCCACTGCCCATTCGGTTTTGTATTTTTCCAACTAAGAAATGAGGTGTTGATTCAATCAGTTAATATTGTTAGGGAAATGTGTAAATTCGACCAATTATAACACGATTTGTAGCACCACGCATTATAGATATATTGTTTTTTCATTTTTTATGTACTGCTTAATTTTTTATATACTGTTTTGTTATTTTATATACTGTTATTTATTCTTTGTATATTTTTTATTTTTGTACTTTTATATATTGTTTCCTCATTTTTATATATTGTTATGCTTATACTGTTATTACAAAGTAAATTATATATATTGTTATGTATATATTTGTATTAGAAAATAAATTATATATATTGTTATTGGGACTTGTCGTGAACAATCGTGCTACAGTGATCGTAGTCTATCAGGTCTCATATTGTTATGATATAAATTTTAAAATATATGTTTGTCGTTATCAAAATAAATGAGAAAGGATATATTTATTCAAGAGTAGGAGGGAACAATGTAATTATATAGATGGTTTTGAACATAATGAGGTGCTGAATCTTATAATAAATGCATTTCCAAAAATTGGATTCACAGTTGATGGGTAGGTTTGTTTAATAATAAATGCTAACTTACTGCAATATAAATTCACCCAATTTAATTTGTTCTCATATTAATGAAACCTAGGTGAAGACCATTTAAAGGAAATACATATATGGGGTGGTACAGAGTACTATTTAAATATAACCATCTTTTAATTATTATTGATGAGGTAAATAAGCATATTATTTATACATTGGAAATTTGTTGTGAGTTAGGAACTTAGATTAGGAACATGGAAACTCCAAAAGAAAGTCTATAGTTTATGAGTATGATGACTTTTTGAATCAATTATTTAATTAGTCTCTAATCAAATAAATTGAAAAAGAAGTTCATACAAAAACCTACCCTAGCTTATCTCTTTCTAAAAAGAGAAAAAAAGGAGCGCCCTTATCATGATTAGTTGTGTACGTAAATATGATTATATATACTCATAGCTATGTACTAATGTTATTCTTTTTGGCGTAAGCAGTTGAACCGAAATTTCTTACAATCTAGCACCATTGATGCACGTAATACCTAATTTTAGACTGAAGCAAATGTACAATTGGTGCATAAAAACTCATAGGTTAATTGATGAACATTATGTTATGTTTTGAGTGTGTGCAGATCATCATTTCAAAAAAGGAAAATCATTTCAAAATAAAAACAATCAGCTATTGTTAATTTCCTTGAGGAATTGAGGAATTAACAATCATGTATTCTTTTCTACTTAAGTATGGTAGACGAAATGCCTATATATCTAAATATATTTAAAACAAACTACAATGCAAGACTTCCTGCAAATGTTCAATATAAATCAGACGAAGAATATAATTAAGAAATACAAAAAAAGCTGGAGATATTTTTATTTTTGAGATTTGCAGAAATCGAACTCGGGTCTTTCCGGTCTTCATCCAATGATTTTATCATTGGAACAAGTGATCGCTTGCAAAGCTGGAGAGATTTTGCTTACATGAAGCATAATCACCAGAACCGAGTAGAACAAGGGCATATAAGGAATAGATGGGGCTGGCTCTAACAGTCGAAATATGCACATTTTAACAAACATTTATTCTACCATAAAAAACAAACAAACATTTATTCAGTTTATTCTGCTCACTTTATTCATTCAAATAATATATTTCCATTTTACAAGAAACTTCAAACGATATGTCAGCGATTTCTTTTACTTTTTAGATTATTTGTTTTAACATGCAATTTTTAATATATTTTATTGCTAATCCGTTATCTTATTCGGTATATATGGTATTGTTCTTCTTTTCAGGTTATATCCATTAACAATTATGTATTTTCTGCATGTCTAATATATCTTTTTCCCTATACATTTGATATATCTTTTCGGTATATCTTTTCCAACATACATTTTAGTGGTATGCCTTTCTAATATAAAAGAAAAATTGGCAGAAAAATGTTACTGCTATATTTACATACATATCAACATACCAGTTGGCTGGCAGAAGGTACTGCTGGTGCTTTAAAGCTTTAATTACTAGAAATTGGGGGCAAGGAGATAAAAATCATAAGGAAAATAAACAGAAGACCTGTCATAAACTTTTATTATAATTTATGATACAAACCATGATTCAATTTCTATTACATCATACAATAGTACTCCAATAACTAATTTATAAAGAATCAGTCTGATCCTTATTTTAAAAAAAAAAGAATCAGGCTGATAAATTTCATCATATAAAATTAAAGCAAACTGATTGAGAAAACTCCACAATTAAGAGCAAAGTGTTTGTTGATCATAACCATTTATATAGAAAATGAAAGAAAAAATCAACCCTTGTAATATCGCATCACATTGTAAAAACTCCACGATTTATGTCCTTGGATTTGAAATTGAATTCGGCTCAATAGAAAAGAAAAAGTTTCAATGTGATTATGAGTAGATCAAATTTGAATTATGGTAGTAAGTACTTTCCGCTAGAGAGCACTTTGTTTTGGAACTCTTCACTAGAATGCATGGTAGCGAGTTGCCACTGATGATAGAAATGCACTATGATTTTGAGGTTAACAGTAATAATGATGATAAAATTGCGATAAGGTCACAAATACCAAGTGGCTGAGTAAGTCTTTTAGTAAAAAAATACGAAAATTCAGAGATATAAATTTTGCTGGATCAAATTAAATGAAACTTTAAAACTACAAGATAGTCCATAATGAGATAATTAAAAAGTTTACGAGTTTAAATTAAAGAAAAAAAGTGTGACTGATGTGTTTATCCGAGATTGAATAAAATTTTATGTACAGAATGAAAAATAAAATGCTTAAGAGGATATTTCTTCAGTAATTTTTGTAATCATAAAGTTCATCAAAAAGCCATCGTGTATTTGCATTCTTTTCAGTACAAATCGGAAAGAAAGTAATCACAATAGGAGCCTTCATAATATTAGTAATTATAATTCATTTTTCATATAGAAAAGTATTTCCAATTTATTTAATGCCTTGCCAACTTTTCACAAGAAATTCACGAATTCTTGTTCATAACCATGTAAAGTTCGTTTAACTTCAATTTAAAAAACGTCACGAGAAACTCAACTAAAAGTTCAATTACACAAATACACTAGTTGAACAATTATTGATGCAATGATAGGTGTACTCGCTTATAAAATTTCAGTTAACTTTTTTAGGGAAAAATTCAGTTAGTTGCAAAAAATATAAGAACAATGCACTTCACCTCCTCAAACTCTCAAAACAGCTTAAATACCAGCAATTTGTTTTTTAAAAGAGAGACAAAATCGAGCAAGTTGAAGAGAATCAAGATAAACAATGTCCCACAGGGACATATTATTTGATTAATATATGTCACGAAAACAGCAACCCTTATGATTCTGACCACTTGACAGCATTAAAAAGAGGCAAAGGGCCAGCTCTCCATTACTAAATAGAGCAATTGATAAGTACAATAGCAACATCTCTAAATTACAACACCCATATACTTACATAATATACTGATGCCCTAATAAAAAACTCACCATAATTTGCCCTCAATTCAATTACCTGTTAAATAAGGCATTGAAGTGGAGATATTATGCCCACATATCATGGACTGGATCTATGGACCGGGTCCGTAGTTCCACAACGAGTCTCCTCCCGACATCTCCGGCGAGTCATCAGAAGCCGTCCGACTCAGTCTCGGCGGACTCATCATCATTCCTTCTGCCATGTCCATCAAGAATTGCGGCATATTTAACATCTCTTCATCATCTATAAATTCATGTTGATCCCCGCCAGATGTCGCACCAACAGCAGTAGTAGCAAAGGCAGTAGTGTTAGAACTAGACTCAGATTCCCCGGTTGAGTTTTGAAGTATTACTTGAGCAGTTGGGGAAGTCTGTGCGACAGAAGCAGCAGCAGAAGCAGCGGCAGCTCTGATATCAGCAGGCGAAGCAGAAGCTGGAACCGGACGAGACGAAATTAACTCCGGAAAGTTGAGAACCGCATCATTCCCACGTAGAGCCCGAGCTGCCACGTCATAAGCCGTTGCGGCCATTTCGGCCGTAGGATAAGTTCCAAGCCAAATTCGACTAGCTTTACGAGGCTCGCGTATTTCAGAGACCCATTTCCCGCTCCTGCATCTGACTCCACGGTAGCTCGGGTGCCGACCTGTGCTCGCGCGAGGCGACGGTTCAGGTGAGGACTCGACTTGATTGTTGAATTGTTGTGATGATTGAAATTGTGCTGATGCATTTGGAGAGGTGAGAGGTGTAAGATTAGCACGAGAGGTGGTGTGATGGTATTGCACGTGTGAAGGAGGAGAGTTTGGATTTGGAGACTGATCAGACGACATATCTATAGATAGATAAGGATGGAGAGAGATGTACAGACAGATAGAGCTATGTACACAGACACAGCTAGCTAGCTAGAGCTTAAAAGTAGTAGGTGTTATAGTACATATTTATAGTGAGAGTCAGGTACGGAAAAGGTGAGGAGAAGAGAGAGAGAAAGGCATGGTGAGGATGATGAGGGGAGAGAGAGGGAGGTTTGGAGGAGTATAAAAGGGAGAGGAGAAAAGCGCGGTTGTGTCGCGGTTTGAGAGCCATTAGAAGACATGAAAGAGAGAGAGAAAGAGAGGAGAGGAAGAGAAAGAGGGAAGAGACGCGTTTGAGGCCTGGTAAGAGATGAGCTGTGAATTTACAGAGAGCAAGACCAAAATAAAATGGATGTGGGCTTTTTGGGGAGGGTAAATGCAGCTTTCTTTTCTTTTCTTTTCTTTACTTTAGATTCTTTTCATTGTTTTTTTTTTCTTTTCTTTTGTCAAGTCCAATCAAGAGGAGGCTTAATTTTAATACTTGATTAGTTGAGGGGTTATGTTACTAAAACGTGATTTAGTGCGGCTATGGTGGTGGTTTTAGTGTTTATATTATATTTTTAAGGGATTGAGAGAATGTCTAATTATAGTGTACATGCCACGATACGATACGCAGGTCAATCTTAGATTTTTTATTTTTTTATTTTTTAAGTTTAGTCAAATGTAGATACGAAATTGGGTTTATCTTTTTCGCCAAAAATGCAACACCCAATATATTTGATTTTATTAAGTTCATAAGTTTTAAAAAGAATAAATTTACACCCACTAATCAATTCATGAAATTTCCAGAACTCTCCAATTTGTACGCATTTAAATCCACATAATTTATTTGAGAGACTAATAAATAAATATTAATAAAGAGCCAAAACTTACTAGCTCAAACAGTAATACAACCTGATAATATTGAGAGAGATCTAAGTTTAAGTTACGGTGAATATATTTAGCTCGATATTATCATATTCAACAACTTATTGATCGTGAGTTATCTCAAAAAAAAAATATCGTAAAAGCTTAGTACTTAGTGGATTGTTTATTAGCGTGTAGCTTCACTTTTTTAAAAATTAGGCTCTATAAATTCAAAAATTACTTGTAAACTTAAGACTTTCAAAAATTTTAAGAAAAAAATTTGGAAAAACAAAATCATCTAATTACGAAATATGACAGTAAAGCTATAAACATAAGTAAGTTGGTTGAGAAATCAGCAGAATAAATTATATATTGTGAATTCAAAATTTATTGGCATAAAAATTGAAGTAAAACAAAAAGGCTCTTTCCATCGAATAATAAAATAAAATAAATGATAATGTACTTGTATGACGCGCGTATTTTTTTTATTGTTAAATAAGTGACATTTTAGAAAGTATAAGAATTTGTTCTTGAGTTGATTCGTCGCATTATTTTTATTTTCTGATTTCATTTGATGATTGGTTAGTTATGATCGAACTGGTTCAACTATGAATTGGCCTGATTGTGCCGAGTGAATCGATAAAACTCACAATTTCATTTTTACTTTTCACCGTCACATAATTTAAAGTTATGACGTATAATTTGTGTGTAACATGCCGAATCAACTAGATGACGGATCATCGACCTAGTTGCGCAAAATGTATTTAACTCAAACTTTTCATATTAAATTAATGAATTTGTTTGAATTAAATGAGAAAACAAAACACAATTTGGCCATCATTCAGTATCAACTCTTTATTCTTCCTTAGTTTTTTTTTTGTTGAAGCAATACGGAGAGCTTAAAATCTCCCGCGTAATTCTATTAATCAATGTCCGTTTACAAAGTTCGTTTACAAACCGACTATGACTATAGTTTCGAATTTTTCGAAATATAGAATAAAGAAAAAAATGACCGAGCTACATATGTTCGGTTCATACAAAATTACCAAAACATGAGAAGATTAGAAAGTACACACAAATAGTTAGCATGAAAATTTTCAAAAAGGTGGGGCTCTCTGATCGTTTGTAAGAAGTTCAGGCACAAGTTGTATTTGTCTTCTCCTTTGATTTTCTGTTTTGCTCCCGCCCTCTGTGTGTCTCGACTCCTTTCTTCTCCCATTTCCTCTTTCTTCTTTTGGTTCTACGTTTCAGCCCGGTTGCATCTCTGCCAACTGATAAAGTCGTCGACGGTTGATTTCAATACAGCCGTCGTATTTGTGCACTCGTCTCGAAATACGCGGTTATATCTTTCTCGCCAAATAGCAAAATTTGCAAATAATTGGAAGGCGGTTTTCTTTGACCTCGGTTCATTCTACATTAGCTTAAGTGTAGACTGACAAGATTGTCCCCTCCTTGAGATATTTTCTTGCCAAAATTGGGTGGTAAAAATACAATTCCCGAATAAATGTTGAGCGTTTTCGGCTTGTTGTTTACAAAGCACGCAACAATTTATCGTTGTAACACCTCTTTTCTGTAAATTGTCAATAGTTGACAATTTGTTTTTCAACCCCTTCCAAGTAAAAATCTTGATTTTTGGTTGTATTTTAATCATCCAAATATTTTCCATCATTTTATCTAATACCCCGCCATTTGTCAGGATATTATATGTCGATTTTGTGGAAAACTGGCCACCTTGGTTCCAACGCCAAATCACTGTATCGTCCATTTGATTAAGCTGTACTAGGTTAGCTCGTTCAATTGAGCTTGTGCCGTGGCTGACATGGGTTCGTGTCCTGTCAAGTTTCGATTCCATCTTGCACTGTTACATTTTGTTCTTCGGTAAACAAGTAAAGTTCTGGATATCTTATCCTAAGTGTTTGACCTAGCCAGCTTTAATTCCAAAATAGAGTTTTGTTTCCATCGTCAACAGAGACAACAGTTGAGGTCATGAAGAAGAGTGCTAATTGTTTTTAGGTGTCTGACTAAAGTCGAACATTTTTTTGATTTCCTTAGCCACAGATTAAGCTTTCGTGTGACATGAACGTATAGCAATCAAAAAAATTCTTTAGGGTTTAGGACCTCAACCGTGGCCGCCATTTGTCTTCCTTAGTTTTTTCAACTAATTTACAACCAATTTCACATCAAGTACATTAATTTAGCCTTTTAAATGTGTGAAAATATTGGGGCTGATATTTGCGCAAATCTTTTTTCCATGTTTTTCTAATTAATTATGATGATTGCAGAATTAAAAGAAGGTGACGTAAAACATCCCTATTGGCTCTTGTATATACGAAACGTGATGCGTACGTGAGCCGCAATACACATAGCACGATACGTACGGTACATACTCTCCATTCCCCTATACATGTACATCTCCAGTAATGTAATTCAAGTATATATGTCAAACAGGACAACTCCAGTATGATTAAACTGAAGAGATACGGTGGACCAGGATAATATAATTTTTTTTTTGACAATATGGATAATATAATATTAATGTAAAAAATTTGGTATCTGCTTTTTCTAGAAAAATAAGAATTTCACTTGTCAAAAATGATGTATGTAGATGCAGATGTATGATGTATCATTGTCTCTCGTATCCCTTTCACCTTTTAAGGCCGAATAATTTTCTTTTTTTGGGTTTAAATTACGGCAAGCACGTTCCTCCCAAATCCGTTTTATTTTATTAAAGAAATTTGAACATCATATGATTATCTATTATATATTTTTCTTGAAAAAAATGATATAATTTTTTTTTTTTTTGAAAAAAAAATGATATCTATTATTCAGTTATGAATTCTAGTTTATATCTAAATATTCAATTTGGATATATTTTTTATGAAAAAAAACTAATGCTATTCTTACAGTATTATTGACATGGTCCATCCACTCGTGACATAGAATAAGTCATCTTTCAAACGTAACTATTTTAATTTTTTTTTAAAGTATTATACAAAACAAAGTTTGCAAAGTAGAAGTTTTTTTTGTACAAATTATTTCTTTTCCTTCTAGTTTTAAATAACTGCTCTGTACGACTGAACCTAAAAAAGGAGAATAATTCATATACACATCATGCTTAATACTTTTATTTTAATAATGGCCCAAAACAACGTACGGATTTGAAACTTTGGGCTAAATTGATTGACCATTTATGGAATTCAGATCACATGATATACTAATTCATTGCACCAATGCTTTAGAAATACTGTATAATAAGGATTAATTATTAACTAGTCTGTTTTAAGCTATACCTACTTACTTTTGTTATTTAATTTAACATTATAGTAGAATCGTTTGAAGAGGGTGAAGTTAGCTGTTATTAATCCACAGCTATCATTGAAGTTAACTAAAAGGCTAAAGTGGGTGATATTTTTTGAGGCAGAAAAGTGATTGATTTATATCCCAAAAAAGAAAAAGAAAAATAAAAACATGGAAAGGGGAAAGGCACAAAAGATATTTACGTGATTTACAGGGGTTTAATGGAAAATTACATAATAGATTCTTAATGTTATGTGTTGTACTTGTACTCCATAAATGTACATATATAATTATATTAATTTATTTTGTTTAAGACGTGATACTAAATGACGGCGTAATTACGTGAATTTATGTTTTCTGCTCAAAATATAATATATATTTTTCGAAGAACAATATATAAGATTATAGCAGATAATCTTTTATACTAAAAGTATGTATTTTATTTAGAAATGAATAGTATATAATAAAATAGTAATATAAAAGATGTGGAAAAAGTATATGAGTTTAATATATATATATATATATATATATATATATATATATATATATATATATATATATATATATGAGTAAAAATAAATATATGTGGGAACCAAAATATCATATAGAAGTGAAAAAAATATATACGTGTACAAATAAAGCATATAAGGATATAAAATATATATTTGTATAGCTTCAAAAAAAATATATATATATATATATTTGTATAACAAAAAAAATAGTTACTTACAAGACACAAAAAGAGTATGTGCTTTTAAGAACCCTATGTTAGAGAAAAAAATATGGTGCATATGTCTATAGTCAATAACAAGATCGATGAGTCGACTGAGTCAACATAGTCAATAAATAAATTATTTTCTCTCTATGATATACTATAAATGTAATGGGAGTCAATAATGAGAGGGGTTTTCAATTTTTTTTTTCCTTTTTTCTCTTTTTGAAAGTTATGAAGTTAATTTTAAAATTGGAAAGTTAATCTCATTATAGGTAAAAAAAATAATCAGAATGGGCCATGTCAATGATGCATGTTTGATATGAATGAATCTTTATGAAGTTTGGAACTTATAGTGCGGCTTGATATGCATTGTCTTTCTTTAATCCGATATATACCTATATATTAATTAATCTCTCAATCTAGTGCTTATTATTCATGAATTATTTCGTTCTTGTCAATTAGACAATTAATTACTCGTTTGTCCATAGTTCCGTACCCACTTGTCAATTTTATGTCAACTTGGTTTCTTGTTTTAAACTTGAATGCTATTTTTCTGCTTTATTATTTTTGAATTGTTTTTAGACAACTTATTGGATTATTAGACCAGTTAAATATTAAGCTAAATGCATTCGGCATGACTCGAACTTAGGGTTCTTCTAAGTTGACGGAGTGACTTACAGTTTGAACTAGTAAGATTTGACATTATTTTTGAATTTTTGATGATTTTAATCTTGGGACTTGATAGGTCACGCTGGCACTGTAGTACGCCGGATCACACCGGATCGCGATAACAGTATATATATAGCTTACTATGGTGTAATAACGGTATATATAATTTATTTTTCTAATAACTGTATATACATAAAAAGTGAAAACGGCATATAAAAATCAAAATAGTATATTAGAACAATATATACAAATTCCAAAAGTAAAAAACACATAAAGAATAAAAACAATATATAAAATGGCAAAATAGTAAATAAAACTGTAAAAATAATATATATGATTGCCATCGTGATGTATATATATATATATGCTATTTACTATTTAGTAAAATTATAAAGAAGTACAACAAATAGTCAAATCTTGCTAGTTCAAGCGGTAAGACATCCGTCGACTTTAGAAAAATTCAACGTCCAGTTACGACAAACGCATTTAACTCAATATTTACTAAATCTAGTAACTTATTTATTGTTGGTTGTTTAAAAAACAGAGTACAACAAATAAAGCAACATTTGGAAGTTCGAAATTAATATATCAAACTTTGGTGGAATATTTTGACAATTGGGACTGAAATATTTTTTAATTCGAAATAAAATAATTAGAAGATTGATCTTGTGAAAGAATATTCTTGGCTTGAAATGAGTCACTGACTAACTAACAAGAGCAACTGAATTTTTTGGTGTTGATATCATGTTTGTCAATCTTAAATATGCTAATTAATCATTTAAAAGAATATTTCAGTTAGACGAATATACAATTTTTAAACTAACATTTATAACGATATAGTATCATTCAATAAAGACAACTAAACAAAGATATAATATCACATTTATTTATCTTAAAAGTGCCAACTACCAACGGCCATATCTTCTCAAAAAACAAATACATAAAATAATAACTAACCCCCAATATATTATTTAACAAATATTATACAAAACTACTATTTTTTCCCAACAATTGTCCTTTAATGAGGTGCTAAAGCAAAGCAGCATTATTTAATAGTAAGATATATACATTATTATCAAGTGAAGTACCTTTCTGTAATAAAAACGCTTATTAGTAAATCATGTTTCATTTAACATGAGATGCATTTTGTCATCTAAACACCGCATAGAGAAAATGTGTGAAAAAAGGAGTTTTGTATCATAATCATTAATTAAATTCCAACTTAAAATGTTGGAATAAGTGTTGTTAGGCAATGATATCCGAAGTCCAAACAAAGAACCAATATTTTGCTAATTCTTATTTCCAATTTCGTCATATCAAAATCCCAACCTGTCCCACTTCACTTTCCGCTAATTCAGATACAAAAAACAAATCGTATCACCGAAGATCCACTAGGGAAGTGACACCTGTTTGCCTTAATTAAAAAGGTAATTAACATGTGATTAAGATCCCTAATTACAATCCCAAGTCCCGATTTGTTGGCCCATTTGTTGATTAATCAACAAATAAGAGGGTTAATTAAACATGTAAGCATCAATCAGCATTCAGCACCAACTCAAAAGATGGTCCAATCCAAGCTGGCTCATATGCTTGAAAATCTGACTCATCATCTTGCATGACATGACTGCCATGTAATCATTTTGACACGGGTTTTATATAAAGTGAAAATTACACTGTGAATGACGCGTCAGCACAAGAAAATCCAGCTGTGTTACGAATCAACTTAAAAAGGTCATAATAACACTTTGAACTTTAGGCCTTCATTGACATTTTCATTGTGATAAGTGACCTGGATGGATTTCTAAAATGGCATGTTTATGTTTATTTTTAATTTACAGTGATATTGAAAAAAACAATTTATTAACTAGCTTTTATTTTTTGGATATATGGACTTAAATAAGACGAAATATGTTTTGACATGGGCTTCATCTTTGGGCTAATTTCTGTTTTTCTTTTTTTTAGTATAAATAAAAGTTTACAATGGAACAATAGATAATAAGATGAAACATATTTATAAGATTTTGATAATTATGGAATTTACTCACAAGCCGAGTATACATAAAATATTTACATAGATTTCTTACTTTTTATATTTTCATAAATATCAAAGAAATAATATAGAATTACCAACGTCAAATATCCTTCAATGATAAACAAGATGGGAGTTTACTCAAAAAATAAAGGAAAAATGGAAATCATTCCACTGCTGGGAATTCCCAGAGCACGACGTGTTTCCCAGCTGGCGGAGTTTCCTATTTTCTCCCTGTCGTCTCTTTCTTCTCCAGCGTGACGGATATGCTATATACCGTTTGTCTGAATTATATCATATCTAGATACTGTTTTCATCTGAATAATATATATTGTTTATCAGAACATATATAGTGATGCATATACTGTTTGTCTGAAAATGTAATTTTGATATATATATATATATATATATATATATATATATATATATACTGTTTTCATGTCGCGCCCCTGTTTTCACCCCGTCATGCTGCCATCGCTGTCTGCTGAGCTGAAAAATGCCGAGTGAAGAAACGTCGTGCTATCGTCGTGCTATGGCTGATGTGGCATCCGTGCCACGTCAGCTTCGCGCACAGGTCGCGCCCAAAAATAGCGTGCAATATAAGCACCCAAAAATAAAATAAATAAATAAATAAGACGGGAGATCTATAACCAAATCCAAAAAGGTTATAGTGATTAATAGAATTATCACTTGTATTATTTCATTTATCACATTGAAATCATTTGTATAATGTTGCTCGTTCTTACGGAATTAGATGTGAAATAATTTTGAAATGAATGTTAATACATCTAACCTATGTTGCACGGACACGGACATGGGTGTCGTGTCCGACACGACACGGACACGGCGACACGGCGAATCTCAAAATTCATCAGGACACGACACGTTAAATATATATATATTATTATATTATTTTTATGAATAAAATATATAATTTAATTATTGTATATATTATTTATGTCAATTTTATTTTATTTTAAAGAATTATACATAATATTTTTATCATATAAATAGAAAGTTATACGTAATATTTTATAATTGTTACAATATATATAACATTTGAAGTTACACTTTTATACGTGCATACAAGATATTTGACGTTTTACATATTTATGTATGGAAACTTGAAACTAAATAATCAAAATTCACTTCAAATGTGTAGTCCCACAATTACTGGAATAGAAATGTGAGATGAACTAGTCTTTAAAATACGAGTATGATGAAATAGTGCAATAATTGCGCTAACAAACCCAATGCACTTGTCTGAGAAGTGTCCCGAGAAGTGTCCTGAGAAGTGTCCTGACGATTTTTAATAATAAAATATTTGACACGCCACGTGGTGTGTCCAACACGTGTCCGAGGAGTGTCCGAGGAGCGTCGTATCCGACACGGACACGGCCGGGTTTTAGAAGTGTCCGCGCAACAGAGCATCTAACTCTACAATGCAAAGATTGCATATGAACAAATATCATCAACTCAGTTTATACAACTATACTATATTATTCTGTATTGTGAATCCGATTCAAAATTTATTTCCATTTTAATAATTATAATTTAATTATCTTATACTGAAATGAGTAATATAATTTAAATAATCACAATAGATTTTACATCTATAGTGGGTGGATATTAGTACATCAAATAGTCCATGTTTATTGAAGACATGATATAAGAGACAAGAGGCCACTAGGCATCTTAATTTACAGTGTGGGTCATGACATGAGTTAAACAGAAGATAATAATTTACAGTGGGTCATGACATGAGTAAAATACAAGATACTATATTAAGAGTGTAATTAACGCGTGTCAGCACTTTGAGAATCCAGCTGTAAGAAATTTGAACTTTTCACCCTTCACTTTTACGCCTTCATTTTGAAATGACCAAATGATATTAGATTTCTGAAAGTGTCATGTTTAGTTTTATTAAAACTCACTAACTTTCGCATTCAAATAAAAAAAAAAAAAAACTCACTAACTTTCATTTAAAAAGTTATCACTACAAGGAAATAATCATCTTTTCATTTTTGAACCTTCTATGAGGCCCATTATATTTTGACGTGGGCTTCATATTTGGGCTCAACTCCTATTCAGAAAATTAGATGAAACCTATTTTAGTTCACGAGAGAATTTCATAACTACGAAATTTACACTCAACAAATATATAAAATATATATAAGGCCGCAGCGAAATCAATTTCTTATTACGGACCAAAAAGATCTGTTTAGAATCATTTTTAGATTTTTTTTTCAAAATACCATTATTTTCAGCAATAAATCAGTATATACCACTGTTTTGAAAATAATGGACTAACTACCATTTCCGCCATTATTAGTGGTGGAACAAAGTCTGTTCCGCCACTAATAGTGGCGGAACATATAATTTTTTTTTCTTTCCAAAATCCGCCCATTTGGCGAGTTAAACATGATTAATTATTGTAAAAATCTTGTTCCGCCACTGTTAGTGGCGGAACAGGTTAAATAAATTATCCTAACGAGGTAATTAGCCTAAAAATTGAAGAATTAACTGTTCCGCCACTATCACTGGCGGAACAAGCTCATATTTAGCCTGCTCCGCCACTAATAGTGGCGGAACAGGCTATAATTTTTCCTTCCCCCTGACTGAAAAAATTCGAAAAATAACCCATGTTCCGCCATTCATTCTGGCGGAACAGATGAAATTTACACCTGTTCCGCCACTCTGAGTGGCGGAACATGGGTTATTTACAAAAAACCCACCTTTTAACCCGTTCCACTCTCTCTCTCCCATTCAACCCGACCCGTGAAAAATTGGGGCGATTTTTTGGGCGAAAATTGGGCGATTTTTGAGTGAAGGCTAATTACCCCGTTAGGATAGTTTGAAAATTTATTTAACCTGTTCCGCCACTAACAGTGGCGGAACAAGATTTTTACAATAATTAATCATGTTTAACTCGCCAAATGGGCGGATTTTGGAAAGAAAAAAAAATTATATGTTCCGCCACTATTAGTGGCGGAACAGACTTTGTTCCGCTACTAATAGTGACGGAAATGGTAGTTAGTCCATTATTTTCAAAACAGTGGTATATACTGATTTATTTCTGAAAATAATGGTATTTTGAAAACAAAATCTCATTTTTATAGAATAAAGTTCTAACATTCATTCTAACATTCTAAAGCCCATTGTTTGTATAAAGCCTGTTCTGCCATATTTTAGCTAAAAAATTGATCATTATAAATCTGGCCAGAGATTTAATTTCTATGCTCGGATATCTTTTTTTCGGTCAGACCGGCAGGTCATCCGGTCGAACCGCTGATAATGAATCGGTCATTGGTTGTAAATACTAGTATATATAATTTGCATATCTAATTCAAAAGTTTACATCTATTAACTTATATTAAGTGGAAAGTATAAATATTATTTATATTAAATGCTTACAATTGAAAATGCAACACCAGTTAATGATGTGTGAAATTCAAAGCTTGGTATTGGGACTAAATACTGTTCACTAATTTGAGTATATCGTGTACCGTATTTAGAGATTAAAATTAAAAGTAAATATTATCTTCAAATTAAATCAATTTCGAGTCAATTGAAGCCTAAAGTTGATCAATTTCATGTAGTTGACTATTTCATCTTTAACTAGATACAAATCAAACAAATAAACGAGAAAAAAATATTGAAAATTCTTGAGTCAAATTTTACTACAAACCAGCACAAATCAAACCTTTGATTAACAATGAATAAACCTTCTTAATCTCACTTCTAGAGACCACATAACCTGAAAAACTCAAATAACAAACAAATCTCTAAGAGCAATGAAGATTTGAAGCGAAAGCAATAAACTTGACAACAGCCGTTTCCTCAAACAAATTTCTACACATGATTCTTATCCCTCTTTATTAAATTTGAAATAATGGAAAAAATGGAAAAAGATGCATGGCATAGTTGCCTTGTCAACAACTGATTCCTCAAATGAAACCGAACTCACTTACTTTTTCTCTTGCCAACAAGAATCCAAATTGGCGTGCCGTAATGCAAAACTGAGTTCAACACATTACTTGACAACAAAACTTGGATTCTTGTACCTTCTCATACGTCACAAAATGTAGTTTGTGGGGGGGGGGGGGGGGGAGTAAATGAGTCTACAAGATAAAGAAAAAGACGGATGGTTCAATTGAGAAATACAAAACTCATTTTATAGCAAAAGAATACCATCAAGAAGAATGGATTGACTATACAAAAACCTTCAGTCCGGTTGTGAAACCGACCACTATATGCGTTCTTCTCACACTCACATTATCAAAAGGATGCTCGGTTCGACAGCTAAACGTAAACAATGTGTTCCACAATGGAGATTTGGAAGAGGCGGTGTTCATGCAACAATCAGCCGGCTTTATTAATGATACACGGCCGAATCATGTGTGTCTTCTCAAAAAGACACTCTATGGTCTCAAACAAGCACCACATGCTTGGTTCACAAAACTCAAAAGCGCACTATTCATCCTTGGTTTCATCATATCTCGAACTGACACCTCCTTCTTCATTCGGCTCAAGAACAAAGAACTCGTGATTACTTTAGTTTATGTCGATGACATAATTATAACCGATAGCAATCCTACATCAGTTGAAACAGTCATCTCGGAGCTCAACTCGCAATTTTCTCTCAAATATGTTAGTCTGTTACACTACTTTCTTGGTATTGAAGTAACAAAGGTTGCGGATGGAATTCTTCTCTCTTAACCCCAATACATTTCAAACCTCCTCAAGAAAGCGAAGATGGATGGGGCCAAACCGATCTCTTCCCCGATGGTGGCTGGGGAAAAACTATCCAAATTGAGCGGGACACCTATGGATGACCCAAAAGTTATGGAAGCACGGTTAACGCACTACAATATACGACCATTACTCGGCCCGAAATTACCTTTGTGGTAAATAAAGTTTCTAAATTCATGCACTCACCGACCGATGCACATTGGGGAGCGGTCAAACGGATCTTGCGCTACCTAAAAGGCACAGTATCCTATGCCCTCTTCCTTCGCTCCTCACTTTCACTTCAACTTCAAGCCTTTTCGGATGTCGATTGGGCCGGTTGCCCCGGTGATCGCAAGTCCACCAATGGCTATTCTATTTTGCTCGAGTCAAACCTAGTCTCCTAGAGTACGAAAAAGTAAGCGATCGTTGCTCGTTCAAGCACCGAAGCGGAGTATAGGAGTCTTGCAATGACAACGGCGGAACTCGTATGGATTCAATTCCTATTACGAGAGTTGCATATTTTTCAAAGACACACTCCAATCCTCTGGTGTGAAACATTGGCGCAATGTACCTTGCAGCCAATCCGGTCTTCCATGCAGGCACCAGACACATAGAGATAGATTATCATTTTGCGTTGAGAATCACACTCTTCATCTCCGCTTCATTAGTACGAAAGATCAAATTGCGGATATTCTCACAAAAGGGCTTACGACTCGATGATTCTCCTTTTTACATGACAAGTTAACTGTCATCTCTAATTCCGGCTAGACTTGAGGGGGATATTAGAGTAGGAATTGTAAAAAGGATTGTATAGAATACAATATAGACAATTGTATATAATTCGACGTATAGAATAGTTAGTTAGCATTAGGAGTTCATTCCTATAAATTGGAGCTAATTCTTTGTACTTAATCATTCAATTAACAAAGATAATTTTTCTAACCTTGAATCTCATTAGAAGATTTGAAGAGAGAGCAATAAACTTGAGACTTGAGCTTCATGCTTAAAAAGATGGATTCGAACATAATAGAAGGGAATAGATTGATTCTTTTCATTAGGTGAGGATGAGAAAAGAGAAATTAGGTTGGAAAAAGGCAAGAAATTAGAGAGGAAAAGGTAAGAAATCTCAAGAATAAAAAACAGACATTGGGGGAAAAAACAGAAAAAAACAGCCAAATATTTTTGGTTTGTCAGTTCACGGTTTTGTAAAAACACCGGACAGTTCAGACAGGTTTAGCCGTCTCATTTGCATTTTCGGTCTGTGTATTGGATCGAACCGGGTTTTGGTCCGGATCCAGTTTTTTCCGGTTAGACCGGCCAGTCCGATCTGGTTTTTATAAGATTGATTTCTACGCCTGATTCTTAGATAGAGAAAAATTAAAATAAAAAATACAAAAAAGAAAAGTAAAGGTCTAATGAAGATTGTAACTTAAATTCCTAGCTACATTACTCCGACAACGTGTTTGTTTACATGTACAAAAAACTCAAAAAAAAACAAAACAAAACAAAAAAACATAAAAAAAACCTCGCTCACAAACAAAACCCTAATTCTACTGTCCTCTAAAACCCCTCAAAAGTCAAAACCACACCCACAAAATGAGAGAAATTCATTTGAATCATTAATTTCTAGTCTCTTGTATTTCACGTTCAACCGTAATTACAACATCGCCAGAATTACCATTCATCTCCTGATTACCAACAACAGACTGACTCGCTACAGGAATCGCCGCACGGTTTCCACCCGCTTGAGGAGTCATTCCCACAGTCTGTGTGGCCGTTGGTGTGGCGGGTCGCTTGCCCCCAACAATGTCTTTGAGAGGCAGTCTGCAAATGGGACAGGTGGCCTGTTTTTGCAGCCACAAATCTATGCACGTTAAGTGGAAACTGTGGTTACATGCTGGGATTATACGAAGCATTTCCTTCTCTTGGTACTCGCCTAAACAAATCGAACACCTGGCCAAAATAAAACAAAAAATAAATAAAAAAGAAAAAAGATGTTACTGAAAAGAGGGAATTTGATTTACTGAGCGTCGTCTTTTGAGTTGAAGGCTTCGTAATTGTATTTCAATGTTGGAATTGCTGAAACGATTATTGGTTCCAAGCCAGTCATGTTGTGCTCTATCTGTTGAATTATTTAATCAATAGTTACAAAATATTTATCGATTTAATGATAAGTAAATTAATGAGAAGATATTTTTCGCATGACAAGCATTTTCTGGTTTTACAGGTATATATATATATATATATATATATATATATATATATATATATATATATATATATGCAAAATTAATCAAGATTGAGCAGGTCGAGTAAGAACTTAGCATATCATGATTTTTGAGGGATCTTTTGGCACTTTTCCTTCCTTTTTTTGGTACGAGTTGATGGTTTTTAAAGGGAACTTTTTGAACCTTTTTCATCTTCTTTTTCGTACCACTAATTGCAATAGAACTATTGGTATTTGGTACCAAAGGGGGTATTAGTTTATGCTTTTCTGTGTGGTACCGAACTCAATTATTCCAAAAAAAATAATAATGTATAATGGGCTAAATAAAAGACTTAATAATTGAGTAAACTTAATTAATAATACTTATTCAATGTCTAAACTAAAAATTAACAAACTAATAAATAAGTCACCAGATTTAACTCAACAAATCAAAGCTTAACTGAATAAGGATCTAAAACAAAGACGTACTGGACGGCCATGATCAGATCGGAGCTCAACATCACCATCATACGGCGGCGCCACGTGTGAATCCGATGACCGGATCCGGCCGCATATGAGCCTGGCGCAGACGAAAACTATGAAGGTGGCGCTCATCCCGAACCCGATCACCGTCGTCACCAGATTCAATCCCGATCCCAGCATTTGATTTCCCAAATCAATCCCCAAATCACTATTATTCGTTTCTTTCTACTTGAACATTTCTGAGGAATCCCGATCCGGGAGCGTCAATCCCCATTCGGCTCGGATTTGATTTGATTTGAAGTTCGATTCTGAATTTGGACTCGGATTTGGGGATTGATTTTGTTGTTTGGTTGGGTGTTGTTGCCGTGAGAATTTGATATTTTAGAAAGAGTGGAAGAGTGAAGAGAGAGACGGGCACTTGAATCTTACTTTGACTCTTCTTCAATGTGTGCTTTGTTTAAATGTGTAGCGAGTTCGTTAATTCACATGTCAGGAGATTGTTGTACGAATTGCTACAAAGTGTATGTGCAGCGGATTTTAGAGAGGGCCATACGGCGGCAGGCGGCTGGAGAGGATTTTTCCTGCCGTAGTGATGTTTCTACGCACGAATATTACTGATGCTTCTAACTCGGTTTTATCGTGACACGTGTTCTTGATGAATTGTGATCGCGACATCTGTAAAATATGCGTAAGAGAGGGAGTGTGAAAAGCGCGATCGTCATTACATCTTAGCCTTTTCAGAACTGTGAAGGACAAGCATCTTTTTACAACTGATGCATTTGTCTACACCTGGTTTACAAAACCAATGAAGTTTATTCAAAGGAAGAGCCCACTTTCAGTGAGTTAAAATGTACAGACCGTTTGTAGACTGGGTTCATGTAGAATATTTGTATTTTGCTGAGTAATTTGTAGTGAGAAAAAGGATTCCGTGAGAGGAAAAGATAGGAAGAGGTGCATGAAAATTGGTTGCAAAGTGCAAATCAGCTCAAAATGACACTTGGCCACAACACTCACCAACTGTTTTGGATTTAGATCTTGTAAAGATTGTTTTGGCCTTTTTGGGGCTGCACATGTTTTGATTGAGATTTGGGATATTTTGCCAATTTAGGTTGGTTAAAAGGTGGTGCTGTTGGGAGGGTAAGTTTGTTGTATTGAGACCAAATTAAATATTTTTGTGTGAGATGTCAATTTTTTTTATTTCATATTTATGGTTCTTAAAGAATTAATTTTATATACTATAAAAATAGAAGATTTTATAAATAACATATTATATATTTAAATATAAAAAAATATGAATAAAACATATAGTAAAAATAATATATTTTAACACAAATAATTTTTGTGGTTTTGAGAAAAACAAGAGATTGTTTTTTTCCTTTTATTATACTTCAATTCGATTTTTGTTTTTGTTTTTGTGGAAATCTATAACAACAGAGTTACTTCCACAAAGTAGACTTCATTTTTTGTGGTTTTGTGAAAAAAATTACAAATTTGATTTTTTTTTTCCATGGAAACTTTAATTTTTGTGGTTTGGTTAAAAAAACAACACTTGTCTTTACATTTCAATTCGATTTTTGTCTCTTTGTGAAAACCAATAACGATGATCATCAGGGGGCCCAGAGATATCTCCCTTTTGACGAGAGGAACAAATCCCATTTTGGTCACTCACATTTCTCGTCATGATTCATTGCATACCTAATGATGACCCTAATGATCATCCCATTATGGGTGACGTAGAATCATATTACAGTATGCAGTTCCACATATAGAAATGCATGGTGACCTCAGGTCGTAGGAACAAGCACACTATTCATATGAGAATCACTAGTGTCATATACCATGCATATTCTCATAGTGTGGTCAGTCCAGTACATGTTCTCTTTTTTTTCCCATGTATTACACTTTATTTTTTGTGGTTTTGTGAAAAATAATACAAACTATATTTTTTCCATGTATTTGTTTTAATTTTTTGTGGTATTAAGAAAACAAAAAAAAAGTTCGATTTTTTCGAATGTCCGTCTAGACGAGCGGAAAATCCGAGCATTTCTCTCATGTCATACAGTCCAGCAGGTTGTGGCCCATTGAACATCCCACAGTTTTTGAGCGGAGGGAGCCAACTTCTTTCTTTCGTGGAGCCAGAATTCGAAAAAATTTGATGGAAGTCTATTGAAACTCCATTCTGAACGGAGGTGGATCCATACCCCTTTTGTCTAGACACACGTCGCTAGGAGATGGTTGATTGATTCATTTATGCAGCCACAAAGTGGGCAAGTCGGTATGGTGTAATTGATTGTGAAAATGATATATTCATAATAAAAACAGAATATTGTCACATACAATGACAAATTCATGTTGAACTCAACATGAAAAAGTATGGGCATATTTGATTTGGTGTATCTAAGTGGATTGTATCTCAAAGTCATGAATTTGAATCAAAATTCATTGTTTGATTTTGCTGGATGAGGGATTTGAAGGGTAAGATTCATGTATTTTGTAATCCCTCCAAAAAATTGGGATGACAAAATACATGGATGGGCTAATTATTATTATTATTATTATTATTATTATTATTATTATTATTATTATTTATTTTTTATTATTATTTTATTCTATTTGTATTTATTATTATTATTATTATTGTTAGTTTTATTATCTATTGTTATTATTACTATTATTAATTACTGTTTTTTATTTATCATTATTATTTTTTTTATTGTTATTGTTATTTTATTATTTATTGTTATTGTTATTATCATAATAATAATTATTATTGTTATTATTATTTGAATATTATTTTATTATTATTATTATTTCATTTGTAGTTGTTATTATTATTATTATTATTATTATTATTATTATTATTATTATTATTATTATTATTATTATTACAAATTGTAAATCCTGGATTTCAATCAAAATCAAACAATTGATTTTCATGTACATGATATAAAAATACATCTAATCAAACAACTCATATGTATTCTTATATTCATGTATCATAATATCCATGGATCTTAATATACACCAAATCAAACATGCCCATAGTTAGAACTAACAAAATGTATTATGACTTGGAAACATACATTGATACTTAAAATATATGCATTATTGCCCTAAAATCTTTATTGAACATCCAAAAAATGTATTATGACTTGGAAACATACATTGATACTTAAAATATATGCATTATTGCCCTAAAATCTTTATTGAACATCCAAAAAATAATATCAAGCACAAGTTATAAAATAAATATCCTTCATCCAAAATTGTATTGAGTAAGCATAAAACAGTAAAATTTAATCGAACAACTATCGTTATGCTTCCTTATCATGTACACCCTTCCGGAGCATCTTCTTTAACAACTATTCAGAACATCTCCTACGCACATGCACCAACTGTAATAAAAACATGATTTATCTATTTTTTATCTTATAGGTGCTTACAGTTATAAATACCATGATACAAATAATGTTTGTATAAGAAGTACATAATTAAATTTTCAGCTGAGAGATTAACATCTAAGTATGAGATCAACAACCAAAATTTTTTTATATGATATAAATTGTGAGAAATATACGAATTAATTGCTGTGAAAATAATGATGGAATTTTAATCAATTTATAAAAATATTTTTGTACTTTATTTTTTTAAATATCGCATCGATGAGAAAATAAAGTTTAAATTTGTTGAATTATAATTTTATGTCAGAATTATATATTTTTTTATTATGACTTGTATAAATCTTATTTGATTCAAAAATAATTTCTAATAAAAATATGAATTACCTCATTTAAGCCGAATTAAGATGCAATTAACAACAATTAACCCTTAATCAGATTTTATCACTCCCTATATGCCCTAATCATCCTCAGTTACGCAAAATCCAAAATCCAAAATCCAAAATCCGGAGTTGAGGAGATGAGATATCTGGCTGCTGTAAAGTTGGAGAACAGAGACAGCTCGGTCACCTCGTCGTACTTTCGACAATAGATGCGAGAATAAATAAAACATATAATACAAAATAAATATGATTTAAGTCTCGAGTCAGGAGCTGAGAATGAAAAATCAAAGCGACAGAGAGAGTGAGCACGGTGGAAGAATTCAAGAATCTTGATGGAATTTTGGGCCTTCTCTCTTCTATTTATTCTTTTTCACTTCTCCTTTTGATTTGGGCTCTGATTAGTTTGGGCCGTTTATGGCCTGGTGACTCCCAATAGCACCACCCTGATGAAAAATGTTTTTCATTTGCTTTTGGAGTTGGATAATATTTTGGATTGTTGAACTGGAGTAGGATATGCTGTTTGATATACATGATCTTGTCGTTTCACTTTCATGAACAAGTTTTTTTCCTTCAAGTTTAAATATCAATATTCGGCCGATAACTGAAGTTTTATTGGGCTTCGGTTGAGGCATGTACCATGAAATTCATACTATATAAAATTTGTAGTATAATTTTAGATTTTTAGTCATGCTGTAAGGACCGAACATCTAAGATTAAAACTTTTAGACTTTTTAATTCATCTATTTATGAATATTTTGTTTGTGTTTTGGTATTAATGTATATGTTTAAATTTTGATTATCTAACTAAGGAGTTATATTGGGCATTTAATTTTGACTTGAATTAGGTTTGAATATGCTTGAAGTGGGCCTATGAAACCTTGCCTGAAATGAGGCTGAACATAAATTTATGACATCTCAATTGGGTCTTTCAAAATTTTCATTTATTTTATTAATGTAAAAGCTTCTCCATTTATGGCGATATTGAAATGTAACTTTTCTTTCAGTTAATTATTTTTTTTTGAATAATTTCAATTTATTTAATTATCAGAAATTGTTTGAAGACTCGGACAGTACTATGCTATTATATTACAACATTGTTTATGTGGTGGAGACCATTCTATTTAGAATTTAAGAAATATCTTGATATTGATTTTTTAATTTTTCGCATCTTTTCTGGTTTTATATTCCAAGAGACTAGGCGGGAATCTTTTCTCACTTTCATTTATTTAAATTTTTGAGATGCCCCAATCCCTTTTGATAATTATATAATGCAACTTGAACATATTGAAATTGAAGAAATATACCAAAAAATTGCAGCGTATCTCGTAATTGTATAATGCAACTTCTGTTTAAAAAAAAAATGTATTATGGCAACTTGTACATATTAAAAGTGATTAAAGAACTCTTCCGGTTGTTTTACACGGTTTTGGAGATTTTTCAAATATATATATTTTTTTCTTTTTGCAGATTTTGAAAATGCATCTTTCGAAAGGAATATCAAATTTCCAAAGTTTCGTATTTTTTTCTTAAATGATCTGCAGTATTGTATTATTTAATCGTACTATTTATATTATGTACTTAAGAATAAAAATCGGTACCTTAAAAGTATACATTAAGCATGTTCTTATAAAAGTATCAAGTACCGCAAATGGCTTGTAGCCTAGTTGGTTAAAGCAATTGAATGTGTAGCAAGAGGTCATGGGTTCAATTCTCAGCAAACGCAATTTTATCACATATTTAACAAAGTCTCTCAACTCAGTGGGTTGAACATAAAGAAAAAAAAGTATTAAGTACCATATTTTAAACCTTAATTTTTTTGAATCTTGCATTCTTACGTTAATACTCGACATAATGACAAGCAACTAAAAATTAAATATGCCTTCGTTGATGGAGATGTGATTTCTATAATCTGTCGGCATGAAATATAAAAAGTGATAATATAAAACAAAAAAAAAGCGACTATAGTAAATTAATGGGTTCTTGTAGTTTCTTCTTCAAGAGAAAAGGATCTTCAGTTCATGATTGTGATTGTTTAAAAGATACTAAGAATCTGTTGTTTTTTCGTTGAAGTTGTACCAGCCGGACGGTTGGAGCAAATAATTTATTTTTTTCAGCAAAGAATTTATGGAAGAAAAAAGGATTTAGAAGATTTCAAGCTCAATTTGAATGCATTTTCTTTCTGTAATTTGAAAAGTTAAAATATAAGAGTGACTTTGGTTAGTTTAGCTAACCTACTTTTGAGTTCCATGATTGTTTTAAACATTCATTTTGTCTTTCCTAGAAAACATTCTTTATTTTGGGCTAAAAAACAGATCCAATTTACTAAATTTACTAAGCCCAATCATCAAAGCCCTCAACTTTTAAAATTTCTTATCAGTTCCGCTGATTTCATGGATTTTTTTTTAATTTTGATATAAGATTTGGTAATCCTAATGGACATTTCAATTGAGAATGTGGTTTAATAATGACAAGTTGTATATATATTGTATGCAAATAAATTTTCTTGGTATGACAAGAAGATTTGCAACAGATTTGAGAGAATAGTCAGCTTTTAATAATTTGAGCAATAGAGAGTCAGAGCTTGCATAACAAACAATGAAATAAAATGAAAATGATAATGTAGATTTTGCTGGTTTGGAGATAGCTAAGGATTATTTTATTATGCACTACATGTTCTTCATACTCATGAATTTTTTTCAAATCCGAATTTTTCTTAAAAAGAGAAAAAAAATGAAGATGACACACTGGCACCATGATAGAAGATACCGATTTGTTCATTTGATGTAATGTGGTTTTGTTTATTAGATATTGTTGTAATTTCAGTTCTGACTTTGGCATAATATAATTTTTTTCTGTTACTAAATAATTTTGTGAGTATTATATAATACATCCCTTTTAAAGAGAAAATATCATTATTTTCGCTATGTATGAATTCATTCTGTGCAAGTTGTACTTTTTTAATATTGCAATTGCAACAGGTTGCACAATAAGATTTGATTTGTAGCTTAATTGCAATTCTTATATAAGATTATTCCTCTTGTTCCAAACTTGAGACGAGAAAAAAAGTATCTTCGAGTGGAATATTTTGGCTTCTTATGAAATCTTCCTTTTTCTATATATAATTATAATATCTTTAATAAAAAGATTTCATAAGCCGCAAAAATTGAAATCCGAGTGCAGAAAAAGAATTTTCAAAGTAAATATTTGACTTACTAGAAGCCCAATAAAAGAGTCCAAGTGATTTTCAAATGTGGCATCCATACCAAAATTAATAAAGTTGGCATGATCCCTTCATTCCTACGACTCTAGGTCTTTCATCAATCAGTCTATAGCTAAAATGGGAGATTTTATATAGATAATGCTAGCATGTTATGTCTCTGGCTCTCTGCTCTGTTCTGCCTATAATCCAGCCATCTTTTGTACTAACAAAAGGAATCAAGATGTCTTTTGTTCTTAAAGTATAATAGTTGTGTAAAGTAAGAACTATTTGCATGTTCAAATTTGCACCCTATATTTAGGCTATTATCTCTAAATGACATACAACATTTCCTTCAAAAGAATGACATACAAGATGTTCATGAAGTATCTTTTTCAAGCCTCCTTAAATGATGATTTTTTTGTAGAAAAAAAAAATACTCCCACTGCATACATTCGAACGGTTCAATGAAATTTAAACTTTTGAGAATCACAAGACTAAGAGCTCATTAACTATACAAACTAATCTTGAAAATGAAAAGTAATAGAACTTATTGAGAAATGTAACAAAAAAGCAAGAATTCAAGATATTAATGTATTCCTTTACTCATTTTTTGTGTGTAACTATTAATATGCTATCTTCCTAAAGGTCTATCAAGTATATGAACATGTGATACGTAATGGATGGTTAGCGCGACTTATTGAAATGTCTGGAAGAAGTGGAATAATTGGATTTTCAACAATGAAGCTCGCTACCGCGCAAACGACTCAAGATGTGGGGTTTATTTGCATAATAATATCTAGGTCAAACGACTCAAATTAGTAAGAATTATTTTGATGTTTATATCTCTTGTAACCTCGCCAAATGGGTGGTTGCAATAACTCTTAAAAGTTTTTTGGCTTTACTTTAATTCAATATCTCAGTATTCAATCGCCTACTGCAGCTTCAAGAAAAAGTGGGATCCATTCAAATATGTCATCTTTTTTTTATTTTCAGCTTCAAAAAAAGTGTGATCCATTCAAATATGTCATTTTGATTTTGACATGAATGGGGATAAAATGTGTTCGTCCAACCATTTTTCATCTATAAATTCCGCTATATTTCCCCAAGAATTCCTTTCCCCAATATAGAAGGGCTAGTTACCTCTAGCCCAGCCAGTCTACAGAGCATATTCTTAAAGTTAAACGCACGTATTATAACTTTATTCTAATCTTCTAAATGCAATGCATCATATTCATACGTGCGCCTACAACCATAAATAAAATATTGAAACAAAATAAAAAGATAATTCTATCCCTCTGACTTAACAAAACAGAGTTAATTAAGGTCAAACCTTAGATACAATTAGTCATCTAATCACAATCTAGTTATTTTTTAACATTAAATAAGTCAGCTCTAGAATATTAATCCACGCCCTTACGTGAATGCATGTCGACTGATTTTCGATTCGATATGTCAACCAGATTTATAATTAACTATTTCTATTTTCTCAACCAGATTTAAGTTAGTTTAATTTAGCCGCCAACTTCAAACTTAATTATGAAATAAGACTACAATCCCGTCAATTCCGCGGTTTGGTTTTGTTTCAAGGGAACCACCATTTGAGTTGTTTTCTAACAAAATACATTTTTTCTATTTTGTGGGTTATTTTATACTACTTGTAAGAAAATTAAGTAACACATTATGGCCAGAAGTAGGACAAAAATATAACATGAAACTGAGCTATGATGGACCGAGCTAATGAGAACATGCCATTTCATTAACTATTAAGCATTATGGGTTGTCATAAGTTTGGTCCATATGAACCAATCCCATCTAAAAATTTGTTTAACAGTAGACAGGATTTTGTCAAATCCCGCATTTCGCCTGAATCCTGATGCTTCCCACTAGACACGCTTGCTAGAGTTTCTTCTCTTGCATTTTCTTTTTTGAAGTACTCTTCTTGCATTTTTCTTACTCTGTGAATTTTGTAATATAATGGGATCAAGTTTTTAAGTTTTTTTATTTTTGTTTTGAAACTTCATAAGGCGATAGCCTCCTTAAGGTTCCATTAAATTAAAATAAAAAGGTTGTTCAAGTTACAAAGAGAAAATATATATATAGTCCACAAATAATGGAACTTAGTATTCCATCTAAGATTTTATGAAGCTCGCATCAATGCACTTCTTTATCACTGATAAACGAGTCCCACCTTTTTTAATGAAAAATGTGATAAACGGAGCACGGTTGTCAATGATAAAGAGTGGATTGGGGAGAATTTGACAGGGTCAGACAAACTTTCCCAATAATCTTAACGTGAGGAGTTAAAAACAATAGTCCAGAATGAAATCTTGTTTTTTCTAACTGATGCGGGATTTAAATCTCTGAACCGAATAAATAAATTAAAATGAATTTAATTATTTGGAGCATACGAAAAAATGATGTGGTTTGATTCGTTGGATAAACTATGTTACAAATATATTTTTTGTACTTTACAAAAAACAGCTGTAACAGTTATAAAATTGATAAAAGAAATCTAAACAATTTCAAAGTATTTTCTATTATGAATCTAAAGAAATCATACCTTCTAAAAGAAGAAGAATCATGACCTTTGATCAGTATTGATTCATGTCTAGTAAAACCGCTCAAGGGTCATTTGATTCATAAAAAAACAAATTTAGGGTCACCCAATTTTCTGCATCCTCTTCTCTGAACACCATCTTTTTATTTTTCATTAATGGCTGATCAGTTCTGAGTTGTGATATCTTCAATTAATTAGGAGATTTTGTTGCCTGATTGGCAGAGTTGTGATCTTCAATTCAGAAACTCTGATTGGTTATTCATGCACAAACTCTTCCTCTCATTGGTCAACCAATCCAAGTCAACCATTTTACAAATCATAAAATCACAGTATTAATGGCTGGATTAAGAAATAAGAGTAAGAATCAAAGTCAATAGACTTATTAATTTCTCTTTCTTCAACTTGTAATAGAAAGCAGAAAGAAGCCCTTATATATAAGAGAAATATGCAAACACGACGACACTGTAATATGATTGTAACAGAACGGCATTGTAGATATACTGTTTTTCCATTTTATATATTGTACTAATTTTTATATATTGTTTTGCCATTTGATATATTGTCGTTTATTCTTTGTATATTTTTTATTTTTTTACTTTTACATATTATTTTTTTCATTTTATATACTGTTTTCACTTTATATATATGTATATACTGTTATTAGAAAATAAATTATATATATTATTATGTATATATTGTTATTAGAAAATAAATTATATATATTGTTATTGGATCCGTCGTGAATAGTCATGTTACAATGTCGTCGTACTCTATCAGGTCCTATATATAATGCAGAAAGAAGCCCTTATATATAAACTAACGAATGACCGTAATGAAGACTGTAATTTGTCGTGCGTGACAATTGATGGTATGTTCAAATTTTGAATATCAGTGAATGATATTTTTGTCTTGTTTATGAATAAATCATAGACTCATAGTTATAAGTTATATTTGATTTATCACCTACTAACATATCAAGAACTTTTTAAATGAAAACTATGAAACTTGAAAGCTATTTCTAAAACCTAAATGGTCCAATGGCATTGTCTCTAACCTGGAAACATATATTAAAAAAATTAACTATAACTATATTATTTCAATAAGATAAATTAAGAAAATAGTGGTATTATTTTTCTTGTTCTTATTCACCCGTCGGATATGACTGGATTTTGGAAGCGAATTTTTTAGTTTAATTGGCAATTAGTTGTTGAAATTATTTTGTTTAGTTTATTTATTTTAATTAGCAAAGTACGAGCCAGCTGGTTAATTTCTCAAATATTTATATTTATTATGTTCCGAGTCAAAGAACAAGTGTGCGGCGAATCGTCAAAACTAAATAAACAAAAAAAAAATACAAGCTTATTATATACTTATATATTGTCTAGATTATATAGATATCTATATATATATGCAATTTAATATGTTAGAAAGCAAAATTCAAAATGAAGCGATTTGTTGCTGACGCGGCATAAACCATTTTGAAACCGTTGTTTGTTTGAAAAATGCAAAGATAGCATAAAGAATACATGTACTATAAGTCTAGAAAATTATGATGCTACCAATGAAAATAATATTTGACTTTAGGAGAAATAGGAAAATAAAAAAAGATGTGCCACCTTGAAACAGCTTTCAGAGCGCTATGCAATGTCAAATTTCAATTGAAAGTTAAATTATCTTAATTAAAAAAAAATTATAAGATGGTTCAAGAGTCCAGAATAAATTCATATCCAATGAGGAAACTTGACTTCTTTTTTGAAAGATAAGTATTTGTTTACGTTATATTAATATTAAATTAAAGAGCGTTACATCAGATATTTGCATCGATATGAACTAAAGATCTTAGATTAAAATAACCTATGGTCTAATAAATAAAAGAAAACAATAGAAGGACTCGATCTACGACTAATGGTCCTGTGTTTTTACATCCTCGCTTCCAATGCCTTCCTTTATTCCTTGGCCGTTGAGATGGCCTGGTCGAAGGTCATAGATATAGTTTGCTGTGAGTTACGAAAAATACGATTTTTTTTAGCCTTCCAAATTTCTCAACAAGTGGCTGCCCATATTGTGTCTCACTTTCGTTGGCTGTCTTTGGCTAGTTTTCCATTTATCGCGCTAAGAATCTGTAAGGGATGTTGTATCCTGTTTGTTGGCCATGCAAAATTGTTTCATGCAATTGTTGGCCATGCAAAGGCGTCAGAGTGCAGTTGGCCTCTTGAGTGAAGTTTATCTCTTGTTTGAAGCTTTTCTTTAGAGAGCAGCCACATGGAGAACTTTTAGCTTCTAAATTTTTGCTTAGTTGTGGTCTTTTTGCCCTCTTTCAGTAAAGAAGGTGAAACTTGACGTTAGTGATTAGAATGATGTGGCATGCTTTATTGGTCAGATACAGGCCCAATAGCACCTGAAAGTATCATGATATGGCAACTCTTTATTGGTTAGTCCTATTGGGTTTATGTGTTCCCCAAAAATGTATTAATGTATTATTGTACTTTCATAGATATTTTTAATTTTTTGAGAGAGAACTACATGTAATCATCTGCTTCGTTCTCTTTAAGATGACCTCATATGTCTTCTCTAAATTTTAAATAAATCCTGCTAGATGCGGGATTCGAACCCCTCATATGTAGAAAGATGAGGCTATCCTAGTGGTGGTACCCTATCATAGATATGAAACCATAGGTTCGTACAAATATTGTGGTATTAAATTATTAATAACTAGGATCATTGTCGTGTTTCACTCCGGATAACTTAATTACTTATTTACATTTTTATAGCGTAACTATAATTGAATTGCATTTATATATAAATATAACATTTGTGTATTTTACCAAATTTATGCATAATTATATAGAACGACCATAAGCTGTAATTTTTTTTTGTTAAACTTCTAAATGTTCATTATGCAATATGATATAATTATTTAAAAAATGAATATAGATGTTATTACAAATAAGAAAATTGTAGATATAAGCAAATACATCTTATTAATCTGAATTAATCAATCTGACAATTTCAGGAATGCGGGGCATGTCATATTGTTATCAATTCGATTTTCGATTGCTAACTAATTTTATCCCTAAACTAAAATAATTTATATTTTTGAATATATCATGTGTGCCTTTCTAAAATTTTACACCAATTGATTATCATCATCAGGCATGTGCACAAGTTCTTACTTTCAATTATTAAATAGGTAAATTCACAATAGTATTAATTCTAGGATAATACCCGCGCTTAGCTGCGAATATTTTAATTTTATTATTTATTTCAATCTACAATGTATAAATTGCAATTATGAAAATTCAAAATAAAAGTTTGAAATTAATTCATAGTACATAAATAATATATAATAATTATAGTAAGTAAGTTGACTACATTTAAAATTATTTTGAATTACATCATAAGATATCGATTTATTATTTATTCAAAAATATTTTTATATCATATCTAATTTTGTAAGGACGAATAACTCTATGCAAATAAATTTACATATGAGAAATAAAATAACATAAATGATAAATGCATAAAAAACAAAAAATAATTACTAATTAAATAAGTTGGATAATTAATTTATGATCTCAATTTATGTTTGCATTAAGATTTATAAGATTTAAAGGTTATCCATTTTTTATTCTGTTTGATTTTCTTATGCCGTTATCTCTTGACATATTATATTAGAAAAAAATAAAGTATTAATCAGGCATAGACAAAGGAGGATTCTATTCTGCATCTTTCTAATCAAATAATGAATGATTTATTATGAAATAGTAAATTTAGAAAAATGAAACTATGAAGAATTTTGTTCCAAGTAAAGTTGAATGAATGAAGAATCCAAGATTCAGTAATAAAAAAATGCATTCTCGGGTTTGCTGAAAAACTGATTAATCATACAAGAATAAAGAGTCCATTCTACATGTCGATATCGACAACAATGAAATTTATAGTAAGAAGATAACCCGTCGATTTTAGAAATCATGAGGATTCAAGTCACAGTACATAAAATATTCAGCCAAAGCCACTCCTGAGATCAGAAAAAAATACAAAAGTAAGATAATTTATTTCTAATATTTTAGTCGAAACTACACAAAATTTAATTATAGATGATTATCTTTACAAAAAAAAATTATTATTTTTAACATGATTTAAATATATATATATATATATATATATATATATATATATATATATATATATATATATATATATATATATATATATATATATATGATATGATATGATATGATATGATATGATATTATATATATGGGGAAATATGCATACTATACATAGAAAAATGGAACATGATTCATTTTCTTCAAAAAATTGTCACTACTATTTTTCTTATTATTTTTTATTCTTTTAGTTGTTGAAATGATATGGATATGTTATTTTGAAATCAGTAATATAAAATAATATAATATAATTCTCAATACTCTGAATTTTTTTTACATGATAGTTCTCACGTAGTTCGAGATATAATATGAAATATTATCTAACTAATCATGTGATATTGTGGTAATAATTTAAATGAAAAACTAAAATTTGAGGATTTTTTTGATCTGACGGCCAAGAGAAAATTATTAATAGGACTCTTGAGAATACTCAAAGAGATGTGAAAAATAAGGTAGAAGTTAATCAGCGTATCATTTTTTACATGTTCTTTTATATAGTTTATATTCATATTTTTAGCAAGGAAAAAAAATTAAGTTGAAACCATAACAATATGGAATTCAAAATCAAGAGAAAATTTCAACAAATTTATATTTCACGATTTTAACATTAGAAATAGAATATATTATTAAGAATTATTAATTTTAAAGAAAAATTATTTATTTATTTATTTATTATTATAATTTGTATTATTATTTGAACATCACTTTGGATCATAATTAATTGAAATAATCTGATTAAGTTCTGATGGCTAGAAATAAATTCAACAATTCTCACTAAATCGGGGATGTAATACAAAACAATCATATGATTATGTTTTAATAATCATACACATGTTGCCATAAAATATCAATAAATTTGAGAAAATAAAAGATTAAAATTTAACAAAATTTTTATCGAATGGTTAAGATAAACGTGATGATGATGTGAGGAATCAAAAAGAGATGAAAAATAAGGAATTGGGATTAATTTCATTAAACTGGCGAATCCATTTGTTAATTGGTTTTAGTAACGATAAAAATGGATTTATAATCCATATGGATTTGTGCATGGTTTATTCTCCAACAATAATCTGCCACTTTTGTGCAGCCCTGTCCTTCATGAATTTTTTTTTTCAAATAAATAAAATAAAAAATATATTTATCTTCAAGTCAACATGAAATAAAAATGATTAAAAATAAAATAAAATATTTGACCAAGAAACTCAATTTAATAGAGAGTTCTGGCTGCATTAACATTTATGAGAGTTCGAGTATATATTTACTATAAGACGAAGATTAGATAATCTATAAAGCACCCAAAAAAGAAAATATTAGTATTACAAAGATGATCTAATATAATAATAATAATCAATCATGTAACTAATGTTTGATGAATAAATCATTTAAACTCTAACAAAACTAGAAAAAAATGGTCAACTGAATGAGCTGACCAGGGTCAATGGCAGACCCAAACGACTCAACACGTTGGAATCCATGAATAATCCAATGGCTAGAAATGAGCAATACCAATTGAAATTAGAAAACAACATAAATATTCAAAAGAGGCAGGCTGATTAGAATTCTGAAATATTCCAATTTGCGACCGAGTCTTCACGCTTTTTTTACCACGTTGATGTGATGTTGTGTTGTGGCCCAAGTCCCAACTAAGAAGAAGCATAATTGCACTCGGAAGATTGAGATGTATTGTTTGTCGATCATTTTCATGAAGAACGGTTCTAACAATCAACGTCATGTTTCAATTCCAACATGTTTTGGTCATTGATTCGTGTATTTGTGGTAAACGCAATAATTGGTTTGATTAACGTATGGAGATCTTATTCTCATGCACCGTCCATATATCAAACTCTATTCAACATTCAATCCAACACTTGTGCGCAAATAATCAAGACACCACTCAAATAGAAAAAAAAATCCTAGTTCGAACCGGCCTGGCCAGAGTTTTTTTTTTTCTTCTGAAAAGTGAAAATGCGTGAGGAGCATGAGTCCACGGTAAAGTAAAAAAAAAAAAAAACTTATTTTCTATTCATTTCTTTGTGTAATTCAATTTGGCATTTCATTCCTATCTCAGAGAAAAGAATGAGAATCAAAAAAGAAATTTGAAAGCGCGACGGACTTGAGAATGCTCAGAAAGTGACAAAATTATGTATGTACTTCTGTTTTTTAATAAATAATTTTTTATATATATTATTTTCACTGTTTTATATATATTGTTGTGTGTTGTTTGTTGTTTTTTATTTTTGTGCTTTTATTTACTGTTTGAAATTTGTATATAATATATATTTTTTTTAATATACTATTTTTTTCTATATGTTATTTTTCATTGTTTACGTGTATACTCTTTACATAAATTTAACCGTATATATTATTTATTGTCTATGTATAATATTTTTTCTTGAAAAAAATGAAGGAAACTCTCGAGTGCAGTATCAGGTTCCTAAGAAAAATAATAACAAAGGAAAAAGGTCGCTAGGGAAGTACTTTAAAATTTTAATTTAATTATACAAACTTACCAATTAACATTTGTGTTGACTTTATATATATTTATTCAAATGTACTTATTTTTTTGTTGAATTAACACTTTGTACGATCAATAATATTATAAAACAAGTTACACGCTAACAAACAGAAGAAGACATTCAACCAGGAATTCTTTTCTATATATTTTCATTAATTAATTCTTTTTGTTACAAGTTGAGAAACATCAAAAAAAATAAAAATTATCTCCATAATAATAAAATCAATAAAATTTGTTCTCATTCCCGCAAAAAAATAAATATAAAAAGAAACCAAAAAGAAAATAAAAGTGTACTATACATACAAATCAACTCAAGTTAGCTCTCCAGTCCCTCAAAAAACTGAAGTGAATGCAAATCCAGTTAGCTCTAACTACAATATTAAAAAACCAATCATCATTTCTCTGTTTCTGATTTCAGATCAACTCTTATGGTAATTACTCCCCCTAGTTTCTCATTTTTCTCCTCAGAATTCTTCTCATCTTCTTTCTGATCAGCACCAGTCAAAATTTGAGCCTTCAAAGCCTGTTCACTCCAATCTGTCCATCTAATAACCAACAACATGACAATCACACAGGTGAACTGAGCTGACAACAAACCTATCCACAGCCCTTTAAAATCAAATCCGCCCCAAAAGGCTAATCCAACGGCTACCGGCATTCCAACGGCATAAAACGCTCCAAGATTTACATTTACGCCAACTTTCGGCCTCGCACTGCCACGTAGGACACCACATCCAGTCGTCTGAGGGCAATTTCCTAACTCGCACGCACCAAGTATCGGTAGAACCGATGCGGTCAATGCAATAATTTCTGTGTCATGTGTAAACATGAGGGCCCACACGTTACGGATTGACGTGGCAAAACAGAAGGCTAACATGCCGAAAATGAACCCGCATAGTAAACCGACTGAGGCGGTTCGCTTGGCCTTGTTGGGTCGGTTCGCACCGAGTTCATTTCCGACTCGGGTCGAGACGCCGAAGCTTAATGATGATGGGAAAATGTAGATTAGAGCAGTTGTTTGGATCAAAATCCCCATTGAAGCGACGGTAGCTTGAGGGTTGATGAGTAAACCGCAAAGAATAATCATTATTTCATACCACCACCATTCGAGACAGACACAAACACAACTAGGAATTGCGAGAGAAAGGAGAGTTCCCCATCCATTGAAGCACTCTTTAGAGAGAGATAACCCGCCGGTTTTCTTGTGAATACCGGTGTAAAGCATGTATGTAAATAGGAAAATTACGAGGTTTAGATTGCAAAAGACTGAGGCCATAGCGACTCCTTTGATTCCAAGGTTGAAGTAAGAGACAAAGAGGTAGTTAATTGGGAGGTGCAAAACAATGGCGAGAGTTGCACAAAAGGTCAATGGAAAGTTGACCGATTGAGTACGGAGGTAAATCCGTAAAGGATGGATGAACGATTGGAGAAGAAGGTCGGGGATTGAATACAAGATGAATTGTTGCGCCACATCAGAAATGGCGCCATCTTGACCGCAAAGAAGTAGAATTGGTCTCATGTATGTCCAAAGCAGCGCAATTGGACCGGAAATACAGAGGAGGAGCAAGACAGTGCGTTGAAAAGTCAAACCGAGGAGGTTGTGGCGTTTCGCACCGTAAGCTTGGCCACAAATCGGTTCCATCCCCATTGCAAGACCGGACAAAACAGAGTATCCAGTTATATTTGCGAAACCTATGGCGAGAGACCCGCCAGCCAGAGCTAAGCCGCCTAGACGGCCAAGGAAAAGCATGGAAATCATGGAGCGAAGGTAGAAAAGGAGGCCGGTTAAGATCATCGGCAAGGCGAGAGAGAGTATCTTCTTCGCCTCTCTGAATGATTCGGTTAAGGAGCCGGTTTTCGGTGCGGTGTCTAGAATCGGTACGGTTGAGTCCAATATGGAGATTTTGGTGTCATTTTGAAGCAGGGGAGTGGTGAGGTCCTCATTGAGGTTTTGTTTCTTCTCACACATGGTTACTTGAGATTGAGAGAGAAAGAGAGGGAGAGAGAGAGAAGTGAATATGTGTCTAGCTGTTTGTCTCCCAAAAGGAAAGAAGGGGGAATCAAAGACTTGTTTAAGTTCTGATGTTGGAGAAACAGAGGAAGCTTTGGCCTTATATAGTGGAGGAGGAAGATGTTATGACGCCGCCCGCACTTATTCTTTTTTTTTAAACAAAATATTTTTTGTATTTTTTTAATTTGATGGTGATGGAGCACCCATTTGTTAATTTTTAGACTTTTTTTTTCCAAAGAGCATGGTTAGAAAAATAATTTAACAAATAGTATTATTTTTTAAATAATTAATAAATTAGCATTTTTACTAGCCATTTTGACGAAATAGAATCTATTCCTTAAAAGATTTCGACCAAACATAATATATTTTTTAATTTTTCTTAAAAAAATCTTAATTAAGTTAAAAAAATACTGTTCCGTCAAATTTTTTGGCGAAACAGGTTAACATTTTAATTTTCAGTATTAACCGATAATTAGTAAGGAGATTTTGTAAAAAAAAAAAAATTGTTCCGTCAAATAGTATGGCGGAATATTATTTTTGTTGGCTAAATTTTCATGATTGTTTAGAGGCAAAAAAATATAAAATTGGCTGTTCTGCCAGAAGACTTGGCAGAGCACTAATTTGTTTATTTTTTTAGTTAATTTTCTTACTAAATTTGCACTTAACGTTGAAAATTAAAATTTTAGCATGTTCCGCCAAAAATCTTGGTGGAATAGTTTTTTTTTCTAATTAAAATTATTTAAGACTGCTAAATGGTACGGAGAATGTTCCGCTAGAATCCTTGGCGGAACAACTTTTGTTCCGCCAATAAGACTAGCGAAAATACTAATTTTTTAATTATTTTCAAAACAATATTATTTGATGAATTATTTTTCATACCAATGCTATTTAAAAAAAAATAATTTTTACAAGTTTTGTCCGTCTCGTTTCAAATCCTGGATAGCCTTTGATTCCAAATAAAATGTATGAATTGTATAATTTAATAAACAACAAGAAGAAGAAATATCATGTTTTATTTTTCAGTTTTAGAATTTTTTTTTTGGCCAAAATAGTGAAAACAAAGTTAATAATCCAATATATTTTATTTTAATTTTTACTTGAACTAATAATATTGATTCAATATCGACAAAAATAAAACAAATCATCTCTAACGGTAAGAGATATAGGGGTTTTGTCTCAATGTGAACTCCTCACAAATTGGACCTCATCCCCATTGAGACATTCTTGTGCTTAAACCACAAATCTTACTTGGCATATCCATTAGGATTCTGATATTGCGTGCCGTATTTAGGGACGCCCCGTGCGCGACTGCACTTCAGCCAAAACGCGATGGCAGCACGACATGCATTCGTCCAGCGCCTTCCCAGCTCAGCATGCAACGACGGGTGCACGACGGAGTAAAAATAGAGCGCAACGACACAAACAGTATATAGATAATATAATATTATGATAAAACGATATATATATATATATATATATATATATATATATATATATATATATATATATATATATATAGTATAACATTATTAAAACAGTATATATAAAACAGATGAAAATAGTATATAAATATGATATAACTTTATAAAACAGTATATATATAGCGATATATAATTCAAACAAAAAACAGTATATATAAAAATGCAAGATGTAATATATATTTTTTATAATAGTATATAAATATGATCTATTTCAGACAAATATATATATAATAATAATAATAATAATAATAATAATAATAATAATAATAATAATAATAATAATAATAAATTCTTAAGTCGATAAAATAGTTTATAGCAAATCCCGTCGCGCTGGAGAAGAAGGGGATGACAGGGAGAAGATTGGGAACTCCGGCTGTTGGGGAACACGTCGAGCCCATGTCGTCCCCAACCTTGGAGTTATCAGGTCGTCCCCAAATGTTGGAGTGATTTTCATTTTTCCTATCCATTAAGCACTTAGGTTCACCATTTGGACAATTCTATTGGGATGGAAACATTATATATATATACAATACCTTTCTTTTATTTTAATTAGTGAACGTGGGACTAAAATTAGTATTTATTTTGGAAAAACTACAATAATCATTTAGCATTTTATAATTTTAGCTTTTGGAGGTGCTAAGATTTTATCATATTAGAAAGTAGCATTTGTTCTAAGCATAGACTATTTTTTAATTTTTTTAGCATTATTATTGTAAATATTCTATATAATGAATTTTTATTCGATTTAATATAACATAAATAAACACTTATCTTCAAAATATATATATATATATATATATAATCATATTTGTTAAGGATTGGTTAGGACGGAAAATGTAGAACCTACATGAATCATGCTTAAAAGTCAATTAATAATTTAAAAAAGAACGAAAAAGAAACTTGTATATATTGCTATAATACTATTTGACCAATACGGATTTCTCTAAAATTTTATTCCAGTCTGTGCTTAGTTATAAATCTAGGTCAAACAGTTTTATTTATTTTTTCTTCTAATTCTTTAATGGACAAACCATTGGTCAACCCTCTTGAGCTTGTTGACTTTGTGGTTTTGTAGGGAGATTTTGTTTGTTACATATATATTTTCTGTAGCAAATAAAATAAAATACAAGGAAGATGCCGTTAATAAGCCGCTGATTAATCGATCGTTGTATTTATCTGTATGTTTTTAACATGCATGTTTCTCTACATGTTTATAATTTTATCGCAATTTGGCGAAAAAGGGATAACTGAATTTGTAGAGATTCAACCTTGACAACAAGTCGGGTTATACAATTAGTGCGAAATGATTTCAATTGCTGGCTACAATCAAACACAGACGTGTAAATCAACTAATGAAGAAAAACTTTCGGCACTGGGCATTCATACCTTGTCACAGAACCTAATCTACCAAGTCATTTCGTCTCTTACATTCATTTCCTCAAAATTATTTTTTGCAATTTTTTTCTATTATCCTTACCTCTCTGTTGTGAATTATGATCCCAAGCCCTCGTAACGTTTAAAAAAAATAACATAATTTTCCAGAAGTTGACATGTGCATGTTTCGTTCTAAATATCAAATGTTAGTTTCTACTGTTTAAAACTTCTCTTTCTGAAAAATAAATAAAAATAAAAGTATAGTTTGAAACTTCTCATTGTGGCCAGCCTAAATTTATTATTTATGTCATTTTAGATAATAATACCTGTTCTGGCCTACTACTAAATTGTCCAAAAGTCAAAAACTCAAATAGACCTCTATTAACTAATTAACATCACGAAATAGCACACAGTTTACTTTTTGTGAATTTAAACATTACAATTCGTTGGCCTTAGTATTGATAATTCAAGTGGTCCTAAACCTGATCATCAATTCATAAACATGAGTTTCTAAACAGTTTAGAAAATGAGGACTTATCATTAATGGAATGTTTATGCCAATTTTAAAATGTCAAGAAATATAAAGTCAAAAGATATAGCTTTGGGAGAAGAAGAAAGGTGAAACGAACTCAAAATTTAGTAAGAGATTCCATTAGTGCATGCTTTAGGGAGTGAATTAGGGAAGGAGTTCTGAATTTGGACATCCATGAATGCTCGCAACTTGATACAACTAAGTAACATCATATTTCTTTTTTCTTTTGAAGAAATTATAGGCTTAGATGGCCTAGATTTCATTTATATCAAAAATATAAGGTCATACAATATTTACACGGGTAATGAAAAATACATCTATCTACAGCGGCAGTACATAAAATCTACTCGACACAATTTTTTCTAACAAATCGAAACTACTTATGAACTGAGACAAAAACTCTCTCGAAACTTACTTCAATACTCTCTCTTTTGTATGATATTATGTTTGAGGACTCTTACATAACAACTTATTATTTCTTATCTTGACTTTTTTTACTAACAATTTCCTGACGTAGGTTATTAATTTTAGGAGATTGAGAAAAATATGAGTTTGAGATGTTTTGACGATACGGTAGTAGAATTTATTGGCATTTAAAGTATATATGAAATCCTAATTGTAGCACTTACCACCAGTAGCCACCAAAAATAAATCTCAAATAAAAGAGAAAAAAAAATTCCAAAAGAAGAAAAGAAAATAAATTTAACAAAAATCACAACTCAAAATAAACATAAAATACATAAATAATATCAACTAGAATATAGGAAAATAAAAAATAAATGAAAAAATAGGAAAACAAATATAAGATATAAGATATTTACGATGAATTGGCGAAATTTCGACTGCTTATTGGCATTCATTGAGTTCTGACTGCTTATCAACATTAATCGGCTATTACATGGCAGTAATCAATCTTGAAAATTTTCGGAAAAAAAGTGGGATTTCCAATTTTTGAAAAAAATGGGCGGGATTTCGACTGCTTACCAGTTTTCATTAAGATTTTGATTGCTTACCGGCATTAATCAGCTATTACATGGTGATAATTGACCTTGAAAATTTTTGAAAAAATAAAGCGGGATTTTTTTTTGCAGGAAATTGTATTGACCTCTTAAAAAAAAATCACCAAAACCGGTTCCGCCAGTCCGCCGGTTTTGAGCTGCTTACCGGTGGTATTAACGTCACGGGGGCCTGTCTGGGGGAAATATAGGGGATTGTATATATACTCAACTTTAATTTGGCATGTCTCCAATTCTTATTTTCCCTACAATATTGTTTATTAAGGAAAATGAAAATAGAATATTAAAAAAAAGGAATATGAAAATAGTTCGAAACTAAAGCATGAGAATATTTTATTGGACAGTCTCAAGTCTCAAGTTTTCTTTGTTTCTTATCACTTGAGAATAGATTTGGAGCTCTCCATTTTGTTGGACAGTTGGAGAAGATGAAGAGCAAGCTCTTCAACCTTTGAGGAGACAGGATTAATAAAGAAAAGGGAAATGTACAAACACGAACCACAGTAGATATATTATTTTTTTTATTTTATATATTGTTTTCTCATTTTATATACTGTTTTGTCATTTAATATACGGTTATTTATTCTTTATGTATTTCTTATTTTTTTACTTTTATATACTGTTTTCCCATTTTTATATACTGTTTTCATTTTTTTTATGTATATATTGTTATTAGAAAATAAATTATATATACTGTTATTGGATCCCGTAGTGAACAGTCGTGCTACAGTGCATCGTGCTGTAGCAGGTCCCTAAAAATAATGAAAGAAAAAGTTAATAAATGAATAAAAACTATAGTGTCACTTTCATGACTTTTTTTTTCAAATAGCATTTTTTTTGAAAAATAATTCAGCAAATAAACATCCTTTTGAAAATAATTTAGTTTCTAACACTTTTGTCAGCTTTTCTAGCGGAATAATCTATTTTTTCAATTTTTGTGATCCCGATCATTTGGAACCCTTAAACACGCTTAATTAGAGAAAAAAAAAGTCTGTTCCGCCAACCCTCTAAAAAAGTCTGTTCCACCAACCCTTTTGGCGGAACAGTGAACAATATTTATATTTTTTTAGTAAATCTCCTTAGTTAATGGAAAAATTATAATTTTACGTTGTTCCGCCAAGAGGGCTGGAGGAAGAGACTTTTTTCTTTCTATTTAAGGGACTCCAAATGGTCGGGACCACAAAAAATGAAAAAATGGGTTGTTCCGTTAGTCCGCTAGAAAAGCTGGCGAAAGTGTTAGATACTGAATTATTTTAAAAATAATGGTATTTGCTAAATTATTTTAAAAAAAAGTGCTAAATAAAAAAAAGATCACTGTCATTTTCCCTGTAATTTAAGCGTGGATAGAGTAAATATAGCTGTGTATGGCAGGATCCAGCAGACAAATATTGGGTCGGCAAAAAAAAAATTGATTCTAGACGAATTTTTGATATATTCAAATGACTTGACTATTTCTTTCTTGGATAAAGGAATTGTTGGCGGCCTGTTTTTCACCGCCCAAAATGGACTGCCGATCAACCGCGTTTTTTATTTGATTGATTACTTAATCGATCATTTATACTAACTAACTTAGTCCATTTTTTTTAATTCTAACACATTATGATATACCCTGTTCAATAGATATATTGTACTGCACAATTATATGTTTTAGTGTCATAAATATATTCCTTGCCGTACAATAGTCGATATGTATATTAGCCTATGGTTAATAAAACTATATTGCTCCGATGTGTGGAGCAAGAAGCTTCAAGTTAGCTTGAGACTTGAGAGCATCTATTTATTTTATTTTTGTAGGACAACATATATTACATGCATGACTAAATAAAGAAAAATATGCCAATAAAGACTTGAATTAATTATCTTCAACCTCTCGTATACTTTTCTTAGTTTAATGAAATATGTAGTAATTTACTTACAATGTTTCCCTAATATTCATTTTACTTTATGTTAGTATATCTTTTTTTTTGAAGTTTCAGCAGACGAATTGCCTTGCTGAGATATCATTTAAAATAATGAGTATATCTTTTATCCCATATCTATATATCTTGGTCATACATAAATGTAACTTTTGTTATATACATATACACGTTATATTCTATATATGTATAATGTTATTCATTATTATCATATCTTTTAAAACCACCAAAATAGTCAATGACCTCTAGCTCCGTTGATAAAGTGCAATATTTATGGAGCAAGAGATTATTGGTTCAAATTTTTATTGACACATTAATATGCAACAATTGTTATTTAAAAAAAATGCAACAATTGTTATTTTAAAAAAAAAACATCAAAATAATTTCGACCGTTTAACATCTAAGTGAGTATCCCATGCGTCACTTATTGATCGGATTTGACAATGAATGTTTCTGGAAGTCAGCAACCCTTATGTATGTTAAGTTAATGTTTCGGGCGAAACAACTACCTGGACCCTTTTCGAAATGAAAATCCAATATGGGCAATTTTAGAGCTTTGTTTTACATCATTTTGGCTATAGATGTTTTGATGGTCCTCACTCCTTTTCAAATTGCTGAATTCAAAGTCTAGTCTAGAGGGATAAAAGGGAAGTGTGAACATATATGCCGCATAAACATGACCTTTTATACATGTCAATGAAAAAGAAATAATTACCGACATAATATATAGAAAATGATTGGTTATATATAGTCGCATTCTTCTTTTGTCAATATTTATTTGATATGCGAAGATTTCAAAATGGTCAGTGCCCTTAAAAACGACTTGCCAGTCAAAGTATAAAACTTCTAATACATACATTGGGCCTGTTTGCTAGTGTAGTTTTGAGGCTTAGGATATCTGATATTGCAAGTTGATTTTTGACGTTTTGTTTTGTGTAGGATTAACCGTCACTTTGGATTTCACTAGAATTTTTGAATTGTAAATCTTTACAATAAATGTAAACTCACTTGAAATTGAACTCAAAAAGTGAAAATTTAAAGTTTCAATCAAATGTATTGGGTACAATTGCAAAGTAATTAATAATCAAAAACTAATCTTAAATTTTCATATGCTAAGATAATTAAAGAACAAACATTATATTTGACTCTGAAATATTAAATGAAAGTATTCATAATATATTTTCTTTAATAATGTCAGTATACATTATATTTGACTCTATATTTGTTTAAACTCCAAGAACAATTTAATGGTATAACTAAAATATTTCATTAGATTGTGGATAAAAAATTAGAAGTCATTTCATATAACTAAGATTATAAATAATAATAGAGATACATAATTATTTTTTTAATTTTTGCCTATTTGGTGAGTAGCTTCCGATCAAACGCTTCTTTAACTTCCTGAACATATAGTTTTTTTAGCTTCCTGACATTCATTTCTCAGCTTCTTGCTGCTGTATTCCTGTCGCTTTGCAAAACTGCGCTAGCAAACACGCCCTAAGTGCCTTGTAAGTTATATCCAGAGAATTTAAAATCTTTATATACATATATATGAGTCTTTGCATGTCAAAGAGAGAGAGAAATATGAGGTGCCTGATGATTCCGTTTTGACTATTAAAATTCGTCAAAATTGTATTTGTGTCCGTAAATCCACCTCTAATAGAATGGTAAGCTATCATTCCACCAATTCAAAGTTTGTAGGTTCGAAACTCGACGATATCGGTTTCCTTCCAAAAAAAAAAATTGTATTTGTGTCCACTGCCCAGTACATTAACTGTGCATATTTGACAACTTAGCTCAGAATTTGTAGCCTTTAGTGGACTTGGACTTGGCATGGTCAAAGTCTTTTTTTTCTAGATTGTTTTCCTTATTTGACTTGCACCTCATGAAAGTTCATGAATCAAATCAATCACTACAATACATACATATCATGTCACGTACATGAGTATATATATACATGTTTAATATATGATTTGACGTGAAAGGAATGCTCGTATGTTCTGTCAAAATCGAAGGTCACATAAACACACGGTCTACGACATAGGAGGACGGCCACTTTTTGGCTTCAAAATGCTTGAGCAACCAAGATAGTAGGACCGATTACCTCATGAAGTCTTTTTGCCAGTTTATCTTTTTGTATTTCATATATATATATATATATATATATATATATATATATGTTATATATATATATATGTTATATATATATATATAACATATATATATATATATATATATGTGTGCGCGCGAGCGCGTGTGTGTGTGGAGATGTAAATATTGTTTCTGTCCCATTGTAAAACTTTCCTTTCGTTTTAATAAAATCAAGAACGGATCAGGCAACTTGCCCGCCATTCCTTAAAAAAAATAATACATGATTAGTTTGATACACATGTAGAAATCTACGTGCTGTGAATATCTATGCTAAACCTTTTTTTGCTTTGCATATCTATGCTAAAACTGATCAGTTGATTGTATGAGATGTTGTGTATATTGTTGCCTCCAGTAGGGAAGAACTGAAGAGGAGTAAAATGGTAACATGTCGAGGGACCAAGAGACAGGGACAGGAATGGCTGGGGCTGCACCAGGCAACAGCCCAAAGTGGGGCGTACACAAAATCCAATAGAGAATCGTCACGTAATATGTGAATCGGTACAACAGAATCAAGCCTGAAACTTAAAGACATGAGTGACTGGAGAGATGCCTTTCAGAGTCTGAGCGATGGGCCCACATTGTCAGAACTGGCTAGTGCTGGCAGTTGAGCGACCAAATATCCTTCCCTTGTCTTGTACCAATCCTATGTTTGTGTGTAAGATGAATCCTTGGTGGAATTAGATTCAAACTTTAGCAAGTGCATAAATATAAACAACTTAGTAGGAATTTAGTGGGTAATATTGCTCTAATACATCGTTTTAATTTGTAGGTCTTTTAGTTTCTTGTCATAAGGTCATGAAGCTCACTAATGTCTAGAGGCCTGGGCAGGGCCTCAAAAGCTTATTCCCAACAGGACTTGAACATATTAAATAAATAAGAATTATGGACAAGAATATACTCATTTTCAGAAGAAATATAAACACTTATGGCTCAAAAATATATGGCCGGAAAATTTATGACCCAGATATTTATAGCGCAAACATTAAGCCATTCAAACGCATATATTTTCCAACAAAGCCATATATTCAATAAGAACTAATTTTTGGTCCATATATTTAGCATATTTGACAACAGCTTAATTATTGGGCCTATTATTGAATTAAATTAGCAAGGCATGTTCTTATCTTAATTGGTCTCTCACAAAAAAATGTAAAAAATAGCCCAGTTACTCCAATATATGGCCCAAATATTAAGTCATTGTCAAATAATTGGACCCAAATCAGTAACACAAAAAACTATGAAAAAAGAGAATTCATAACATGCAATGGTAGCACACAAGTATAAAAAGAAACAAACCATGTAAACTCAATACAAATATTCAAAATGTGTTCTTGTTACAATCAAGATGCAACATAAATAAATGTAAAAAAAGGATAAAGTCATTAACAAGGAAGAATTATATATTTTAACACGGTAATTTGTTTCCTAAATTAATTATCTAAACATATTTCCTTTTAATTTTTACTTGAATTAATAATATTAATTCAATATAGACAAAGCATATAAAAATTGTCTCAAACGGTGAGAGCCCGATTGATATTGGGGTTTTGTCACAATGTGGACTCCTCACACAATGGTACTCACCCATATTTTTTTTGAAGGAAAATGGTTGCCAATTAGCAACCTTTTCATTTGATTAAGCTCAACAATTATTTACAAGAATTTTAGACATCTCTAAAAATAGAAATAAATCAGCCCAGCTTATACAATGTACTACAGCCCCTGAATACTAGCCTCAAATCAGATTACATTGATTTTGATATTAATAATTGAAGCTTTATTAGCATCCAGACCTCTAAAATGGAGTTGTCTGACTGTCTCGAGAGATTTAGATGTTGGAATACCCTTCCCCACAATAACTGCGCAAAATTGCACTCCCAAAAGAGATAAAAGGTTGTTTCCGATGTGTTTGCTATGCACGTGAGGCACATGTCAGTGATGTTGAACTGCCTTTTAATTAGATTTTCTTTTGATAATACCTTATTATGCAGCATTAGCCATCCAAAGACTTTCAACTTGTAGAGGACCTTAACCTTCCAGATTAATGGGATCGTATTAATATGAATTCTGGGGAATTTTAGTCTTCTGTAGATATTCCTGGAGCTGAAATTACCTGATCCGTTAGAGAGAAAAGAACCATGTCCTCTTCATCTTGCTGTAGGACGACCGATTGCAATTTTGATTGAAGAGAATTCCATTCGTCTTTAGCTCGATTCGAAAGGTTGTCTCGGAGATTTAAAATCCAGCCATTAATACTGGACGCATCTTTCACCGTTATCGTTTGGTCAAGTGCAAAAGAGTAAAAGTGAGGGTAGAAGAAAGCAAGCGGGATATGGGTACTCACCCATATTGAGTCCTTTCAGCATGGTCGTGCTAAGTCACAAATCCTGCTTGGCACATTCATTCAGCTTCGCCGCCTCAGACAATTCTATTGGGATGAAAACAGAATATAAATACTTTTCTTTGATTGTAATTAGTGAATGTGTGATTGAAATTAGCATTTGTTTATTCCGTAAAGATTACATAACCATTTTGTATTTGCTATTTTTTAGCCTATGGAAGCATTTTAGATTTTAGCCCTTGCATGCCAAATAGAGAGAGATATGAGATGCCTGCATTCCGTTTTGACTATCAAGATTCGTCTACATTTCATTTGGTTCCAGTACACTGTGCATCAGGCAGCAATTTGACCACTTAATTAACTTCAGAATTTGTAGCGGTTAGTCAACTTGGACTTGCCTGGTCTATGTCTTTTTTCCTAGATTGTTACCCTTTATTTTACTCGCAACCCAAGGTTAACTTAATATAGTTAATGAGTCTATCCATACATGTCTCTACAAACTAGACCTGCCATGTACAAACATAATATACATACATGTACAATTAGTTTGATATACATGCAGATGCAGTACATATATAGTATATACATATGCATGTATAACTAGTTCGATTTGTGAGTGTACTGGTGCCTCCAGTTGAAAAGAGCTGGAGAGGAGTGAAATGGATACCATGTCGACGGGCCAAGAGACAGTGACAGGAATGGCTAAGCGGATGGACCCACATTCTCACTTTTTCGTTTGGTTCCTGTTTTTATATGAGAATACTAAGACATCTAAGTAAGATATATTTCATTTCTGTGTTTGATAGATCACTAAATAATAAAGTAATGATATTCAATGTGCGAACGAGAATATTTGATGGGAATAGAATAACCACTAAAATGGATGATTTTTCACATTCTCATGAAAAGAGAATGAAAAAATAAGAAAATAAATTTCTATAAGAAACATTTTTTTCTTTCATTAATTTGTTGATCTAAATAAAATTTTCAAATTTGGAATATCAATAAATATGATTTTCTATATTCCTTAGAATAAAAACACCAAGCCAAAGATATCAATAACATATGTCTTCGAATTACATTCTATGGAATATGATTTCATGAAATTATAAATGCCAATGCATTATTCAAATCTCGAACCAAAGCCCAAAAGTTAAATTTTGTCAAAGTATTTTTGTTAGTTTTATTTAATGGGCCTTCTATGTTCTTGTCAAAATGCCTCAAAAGCTATTCCCAACAGGCCTTCAACACATCGAATAATTATAATTGTGGATAAGAAATGTATGCTTTTTCAAAAGAATAGAGTTCTTCTACTTAATTACATTAAATAAGTAGGACTATGGAACAAAAACATTTATTAAATTAAACTAAACTAAATTAGGTACTCTTCTTGATTGTTCTCTCAGAAGACACGATAAAATGTAAAAGCAATAGAAAGAAATAGCCTAGTTTATTCTAATATATGGCCGAAAAATTAATGCCATTATCAAATAATAGTCCCAAAATCAATAAAACACGACTAGTTACTATCCAAAAGAGTGAGACACATCAATTGAAAGAATCGCAAAACAATGAAAAAGGACAATTCATAACATGCAATGGTAGCACACAATAATTAAAAAAATAGAGAACAAAAGTCTGTATACTAAAAATGTTCAAAATTTGTTCTTGCCACGGCCAAGATGCTAACACAAATAAACTTCCACAAAAAGATAAAGCCATACAGAAATGAATCATATGCATATTAACAAGGTAATTTGAAGCCCATGTACTCTCCACTCTTAATTTGTTTCCACACATCTATAGCACCAAAAAGAGCGATCACTACCAAGCTAAGCGCCATGACAACACAAACCATGAACACGACGAGTGAAGCCCTGCCAGACTGCCTGACTGCCCGTTGCAAAAGAGCTAATCCAACAATTGATGCAACAAAACATATTGTTGCATAAATTAGGGCTTCATTTATCGCACTAACGCCAAGTAACGTGTATTGAACCATGGACATCGAGGCCGAGAATAACACCATGAATGTAGTGGTCGCAGATGCCGTCTGAAAAAAAAGAAAATAATAATAGTAATTTAAAAGAGTTTTGTTTCCATTTATTTGATTGAAAATTAAAATTAGGGATTTGGTGATCAAATTAAGTCTCAAGTAATCAATTTTCATTGATTCAATTAAGTACTAACTATGTCAAAAGAGAGAGAAAAGAGAAATACTTGAGGGGGGACTCCAATATGAAGAAAAACAGGATTAAGAAGCAGCCCTCCACCGATTCCGAATAATCCGCTCATCACTCCGGTTAGAAGTGCGGCAAAAGGAAATACATATCCTGGCAGTGCATCTATCTTTCTCTTTGTTACATCTTTCTACAATAAATACTCATAGTTTTTACCATGTTTTGATATTTATGTCTCAAATGTACCTATCATGACAAAAGGAGACTTACCTCATCATCGCCGTGCTGATGATTTTCGGGAAGAGGCTTCTTTTTAAGGTGCAAAATGTGAAATGTGAAAGCAATGGCAAAAGGAATTTGACAAGCTGTTATAAGCCAATACACTACTCCGCACGGTTCTATGTTTACGACACCCTGATCAAAAGATATCATGATTAATTAGGTTAAGATTTGTATCAGATTGAGAAAATATTTAAATATGAAAGAGCTAAGAGAAAATTAATCAAACCTTTCCATATTGATCTCCTAGAATGAAATGAAGTACAAAGAAACACAGCCAAATCACCACTAGCACCAAAACATCTTTCCAAGGAAACCCTAATTCCTTTCTCTCTCCTCCCTCACCCAAAAGAGGCTCCACTGACACACCACTCTCACTTTCTCTCCTATCAATAATCCTTTTCTCCTTCTCTGTCTCTTTCTTCCAAAACTTCAACCCTGACTGACTAGTCTTAACCGTAGTGCATGCAAGAAAAACAACAAATAATGTTGATATAAGCCAGGCAGGAAACATTAAGTTACAAATAACCCCTATACTCACACCCAAAAGCATGCATGGCTGAGATAAAAGGGCGATGTCATAGTTTACGAGAGATTTGTCGACAAACAGAAGGGTGTAAAGAACATTCGACAAGGTTCCTCCAGTGACCATGAATGCACAGAAGGCAGTGGCAATTTTGAGATCAAACCCTGAAACTAGTGTTAGAATTGGAATATAGAGGGACCCACCACCAACCCCTCCAGCGCTCGAAATAGAAGCAGCTAAGAAGGAGATAATCCATGCAGTAATCGTGTTGGAATTAGGGTTTGATAAGTTGTGTTTTTGGTGGTTTCTCCATTGAAGAATTTGGTCCAGAGATGTTGAATTTGTGTTTTCTCCATTGGCGCTTGAGAAGAGAGAGATGGAGAGGAGGGCTAGAGAGAGAAAGAGATATTTGAGGTGGAAGGATTTAGTACTTTTCATTGTTGATGAAATTTACGGTATTTTGGAACTAATTAGAAGTTCTTCTAACTTGGTATGCATAAATGCATTTAGATGCATTTGTTGGTACTTGGTATATAAATGTATATGTGTATATGCATTGTACAAGTAGTTATATATGCTTTTGTCTTTTTGGATAATTAAAAAAATTCGGAATTATTTTATGTAGAAAAATAAAGTTGACATAGAACTTGTTAATTTAAGTTAAAAATTGAGATTACAACAAGTTGCAAGGGCAACTTTACCAAGACCAAGCAATTCTTTAAGTACAATAATGTTATTATATTATATGCAATGTTACATTCAGAGATTCTGTACTTTTTTTAAAATACATAAAAAGCAGGATCAGCATTATTACTTAATATATTTAGAGTTTTTTTTTTGAAAAAATAATACATTTGGAGTTTTTATTTACAAAATTATTGCGATTAGTTTTTATTAAAGTCTCATTCATCATAGCTATATATTAGCTAAGAGTAGATAATGGATTACTTCTGTAGGAAAATAATGAGGTAGCAAAAGCATCTACATACATTTTACTTTTGCATCTTGATTAGCATTATCAAACATATAAGTGGTACCAATGTCATGTGATCATGCCATTGACTAAATCCATCCAAGATGCATGTACTAAACAAGTATTAAAAAAATAAAAACTGTTACTGATTGTTCAATTTGCGAAATCTAGCTTAAGGTAGAATTGGATTTTTTAGGAGTTGACAGATAAATTATTCCGAATATCACTCTACAGAACCGTAAATAAGATTTTTGTCTCATACGGCTTATCATTTAATTCTTTGGAAGTAATTGGATCATTTTCTTTGTTCATTGATAGAACAACGAAAAGTGTAATTCTACAAACTACAAAAAAAATTCTATTTCGGTAAATATAAAAAAAGCGACTCTTTATAAAAAAACCACTCAGTTTATAATATAAGGGATCCACAAAAGTACACCTTGTTAGATCAAAATATATACAAGGGGCATTTTCTAAAACTAAGTAATAAATATATTGGTTTGGAGAGGACAAGTGTCAAGCTCAGCGTGAGACTTGAATTTCCTTGTAATTATGAAGAAATTACTGTTTTTTTTTTTAATATGAATTTTATTAATTTCCTGTTGATAACCCTTCTATTATTGCTAAAACATGACTTGCTGACTTTCATGAGCTTAGATTGGGCCTTAAAATTGTGATCGGCCTACTTATTTTACTCACCGGCCCAATCATTTATATTTTTCTCATTTCTAAACAATGCAAAAAATCTTCTGCACAGAAAATTACTTATAAAACTGAAGCACTCATATATATATAATATATTAGATCGCGTAGTTATCGGAAACGCTCATCTCACTTTCGTACCCTGTTTTCAGTCACACCTTATCAGAACGCAAAACGTACGCGTACTGGATTGCCGAAATTAGCGAATCTGACCAATAAAACATATCCGAGGAAAAAAAATCAAGGAAAAAATCAAATTAATGTAAAAAGCAACTGAAGCAGATCTCAAGTGCGATAAATTACATGTTGAGGCCGTTTAATTATGTTGTCATGGCCATTATCCACGACTTCTAGGGTTTCTTCGAAAAAAATCTGAAACTTGTATTTCTAGCAGTTGTCTGCCCCAAGTATTTATAGGATTCATGTTGATTTTGTAGGGTTTTCAAAACAAATTGGGAAAGAAAGCTGGAAAAAGAGGAAAGAAAGGAGGCGAAATTAATGAAATTTTTTTGCTCGTGTTATGCACAGAAGGAAACATGAATAAAAATATACAAACATATTATTTTTTATATTAATTTATATACACATATATATGCCTCCGTACCCATTCCCACATCTAAATTCCACCTAATCAAAGAAAAAGCCTAAATGGGTTCAAATCCCTAAAATAAATTTCAACAATTTGGATCCAAAACAACCAATTGGATCCAATTGGGACGAAGCCCGAATCCAAGTTACCTCCGCTCTCGAAACGTACGGTTGATTAATGTATAAGGGATTCGGGTCTGAGTTGGAGGCATTATCTGTTATGCCTCACGTGTTTGGATTACCATTGGAGCGGAAAAAGATGGTTAAATCGAACATATTTATGGGGTTTGTTGGGAAGGTCGCATAAGCGGAGTATGAGAGCCTTCAGGTTCTTGATGCGGATAACCCGTTAAGCGTGGAGAAGTTCATGTTGGATCATTAATCCAACGTTGGACTGATATGTACAATATTTGTGTATTATAATACTGTCAAATATGTTTATAATAAAGTGATTAAATTTAGTTAATTATATTAAGCATTAATGTGTCAAATTAGGGTGTGACCTTTGATTTGTAGAATTGTGGGTGATGTATTTCTATTTATGTGATGGGCTGAAATATAAAAGTTCACACTAGGAGTCAAATAGTGTCTTGGGTGCCTATATGACTATATAAACAATTTGGTCCCCAATACACATGAACTAAGTTATTTTCTTATATGCCCCATTAAGAAGAGAGAGGGAGAGACCAAAAGAGAAAAGAAAACAAAAAAATCTCAATTGACGTTTATGAAGTATTTGGAATAGTCTATTTGCGTATTTCGGTGTTCTTCAATCGGAATAAAATATAATGCTTCATCTTCTAATCCGATACTCAAGTATGAACAAGAGGTACACTTTCGCTATCAAGTTATAGTTTGATTCACATAGTTTTGATCCGGGTTTTGACGGTACCGGACGGTATCGCCCCAATAAGTGGCATCAGAGCGGTTATCTATGTTGAATCATGTTTATTTTGTGAACAAAAAGGGTTAAATCGTTAATTCAGGGGTTTGTGTGAATATTGGGTAAAACCAAAGGATTAATTAACCAAACGAGGGGAAATTTCATTTTCCGTTTTTACTTGTCTGGTTCTTATGAATTGGATCAAGAGAAGGAAACAAATTAAAGGGGTAAACTCCAAGGGTTTTCACATAATTACGACGACTGTCATCGGAGATTCGCCGGCAAACCATTACCAGCGTGAGAGACACCGTCGTCAGGCCAACAGACGTCAGATTCGAAGAGGAGTGATTCGTCACGAAACGATACGAACCAACAGACGCGAACAAAGAGGCACGCCACCTCACTGCTACCATCGTCCACCGCCTCTGGCCGTCGAGAAGGCATGAAGGAGGAGGCGCGAGTCATGGCTGTACAGAAATCATTTGGGGGCTAAGAGATGTCTGGAAGGAGGCAGGTCTTTTGGAGGAGACGGGATTTAAATTCCTGGATTTTAATACAATGAAAAATTGGGATCTCAAAATCAGGAAAAGGAAATCCGAGAAAACAAATTCGGATTTAAGTTTCTTTTCATTCTTATGGGCTGGGCCTAATTCAACGTTAAGATTATTTATATAATTCTTATTATTTAGAATTGTAGGGCCTAATAATGAATAAGAAATATGAATTTTGGGTTTTGGGTTTTAGGATTATTTATTAGAAATAAAACAAAAGATTTTCTTTATATATGTTTTATTATAATAAATATGGCTAGAATAACTCATCAAGATAAAATTAGGTATATTTTAGTACTGGTTTGTACCAAAATTATTATTGCATTAGTTGCAAAATTAATGTATTAAATGAGTTATATAACAAGTTATATTAAAGTTATTGACGCAAATTCAGAAAAACAAAAGATCGATAATATTTGACCATAAGGGGTCGTAAATATAACTAGTCTAAAATTATATATTTATGAATAAGCCCTTGATGACGATTAGTTTGCGACAATAAAATTACAAGTTAAGTTATGCAAAATTGATATAAAAGGCTTGTATGTAAATTTTGGTATAAAATATTTTATATTTACAATTAAGCCTATTATCAAGGATCATTTTGTAACAATCTTGAAAAGTTAAGAAAAATGCCCATATATAAAGTTGCCAATTCAACTTTAAAGTATAATTTTAAGTTCAAATAAAGATATATAAGGTATATATTATGAAATTAATTCGTTTCAGCATCATGTCGCCAAAGTGACCTCTCATGTTGAGATTAGTTATATTTTGGAATATAAAAGGTCGTGTATGTATTGTTATATAAATATTGATCGGCCCAAAGGAAGACAATATTTATTTTAATTATATGTGCATATGAGTAATATCAAGTATGTGATAATTATTTGGTTTTACGTGTGACAAATTTAATCGGCCCAAAGGAAGATAAATTTGTTGACACGTTACTTTATTATCAAAGCTTGATAATTACGCCAAGATATCAATCAGAAATTAATATTATTGTCCAAAGATGAAATATTAATGGAAACCATTATCTTGATATGTGGCTTACCTTTAATTGAATTTATTATTATTCGGTTATTTAGATGAACTTATAGTAATTAATTATAGTTCTCTGCTTATAATTAATATCGTAAATAATTTTATCGCTAACATCATTCAGTTCTAGATGAATGGTATAAAAGGGAATTTTCAATAGTTCTCAAGATTAACGATCTTGATATTGTGATAAAGGTTGACTTCATTAACACATAAAGATAAGAGTACATCTAATTAAATGACGGGGATTGAGAAATGTGGGAGAAGTCATATCGCATGTGTATGACAATCAATAAAGAATACCATTCTATAGACATTCAGGGCATAATTTTGGAATATAACTACGGTTAAAAAGTTATTTAAGAATATTGAAAATACATTTGTCAAAATTGAAAAGGTTAAATTATGTATCATCTAGACAAATTTAATTTCCATGAGGAATAAAGGCAAAAGGATGTAGGAAACAGAAGAAAATAGCTGCAAAATTGTCACCATCAAAGAAATAGAGTTTGTTTCTAATTTTGGTTTGTTCATTGGTTAATTTCATTCGGTTAATAGACTTGTGTGATGAATAAATTTTGATATTATAATTTACATCACATGTCTATGCAAGATAATCTAAATTGTAAGAAACCTAATGGTGATGAAACATACATCAATATAGGTGACGGTAAAACAATTTAAGTTGAAGCAATTGAAAAAAATTTAGATTATTATTAAAGACCCGATTTTATTTGGATCTATATGAAACTTTTGTTGTTCCGTCTTTTAGACGTAACTTGACTTCTGTTTCTAGTTCTTATAAAGCAGGTTTTGCTTGTTCATTTGGAAATAGAAAATCTAGTTTGTTTCATGATTCAAAATTGGTAGAAGCGGTTCTTTGTCGGTTTATGATAATCTTTATCTTTGGATATTATTACTTCATATAATGGAAACTTTGCAATTAAGTATACGCCCTGAAAAGTATAAATTAACCCATGAGAATTATGGTATTTTGTGACGCAAAAATATTTGGTCGTATCTCCAATCGGAGAATTAGTAGGACTTGTGTCAAATGGAATTGAGAAACAAACTAATAATGTGAGATTTGAAGCCAAAAGGTCTTAAGATGTTTTAGAACTCATATATATATGAAATTATTTTAATGGTTTCCGATGACTGTTAGGAATGACCAAGTAAAATGTCATGTTCTTAGACAAATTTTAGGTATGGCTACATTTATCTCAATTATGAAATGGCGAAGGTAATAGACGTGTTCAAAGGTTTTAAGGTTGCATTGATCGTGATGATATATATCATGGTTAATATGACGTTTCAGGTGAACAACATCCTAGAGAAAGTGATATCATCTCTCAGTATACAATGTTGGGTTTTCCCAACATGAATTGGTATGATGTATAGTGTGATTTGTAATATTAATTTATCGTCATTGCTCTGGGGGGAACACTTAACACTGCAGCTTATATCCTAAATACAGTTCAAACTAAAACAACTAATAAACAACAATATGATTTTCTGTTGGTTGATAACCTTATTTAGATCATTTCTATGTTGAGGTTGTCGGCTAAAGTAAGCCTTAGAGGCACAAGGAAGAGAAATTGGATTCAAGTTGCTTTTTTTGTTGGATATGCCAATTAGTTTAAGGGGTACAAGTTTTACGATCCCACAAATAAGGTCGATTTATTTTAGTATTCTGGGAATGCACGGTTCTTTGAAGATGTCCAATTTGCGGGGGAAAATACGGCTACAAATTTGATATTTAAGACTTATGTTTTTTCGTTTTGGTTCTGTTTAAGACGCAAAAATTATCAAGATATTGTAGCCGAAAAGCAAACTTAGACATTCAAGAACAATAAATATAATTAAGCCAATAAATTATAAAGAGACTTTCTTTACGGTTTATTTGAAAGACTCTTAAGGATTTTCAGGACAATAGTGACGCATTTAAATTTTGAGTCATATCATATGGATATAAATATATTGTCTCTCAATGGTGACATTGATGAAACAAAGTATGTGATGCAACTAGAATATTTTGTGTGGGTAAATATAAAGAATATGCATTACAAACTTAAGAAGTATATTTGAAGACTCAAACATATATCTCGACAATAGTATTATAACTTTCATCAATAGATTATTTCGTTCGGTGAGGTGAATTTGGTAGATGATTGTATATACCATAAGTTATGTGGGAGTAAATATATTTTTCTGGTTTTATATGTCGATGACATATTACATGCTACTAAGGATATAGCACCAAAAATATTTCTATTTAGTAATTCAGACGAAATATATTGGTGATAATTCTTTTGTATTAAGTTCAGAAATACTTCAAGATTATTCTTGTGGTATTTTCAGTTTATGACCAAAGAACTATATTGAAATTATTTCAAAAGAAATAGCATGAAGGATTGTAAACCAGGTTATACCTTTGTGATTAATGGAGACATGTTTTAGTCTCAAACAGTGCCCTAAGAATGTGTTAGAAATATAGTAAATATAGAAGTTTTCTTATACTTTATGGAATAAAGAATCTAATGTGTAAAATCAGATATGTATGCGTTCGATTATTGCGTACATTATGGTGATGCTAAAATGATATTTAAGTAATTTTGAAGTAAATCATTTGGAAAGCAGCCGAGAAGGTTTTGCGATATTTTGAGAGAACAAAAAGACTTAATGCTCACGAATCAGAGTTCAGATCAGTCTTTAAAATAATATGGTGTACGGACTCTGATGTTAGTAGATGTCAAGATAATATAAAATATGTAAAGAGCTGCATTAATAGACGAGCTGTATGTGTTGTTTCATTTATCGAAAGAGTGCTAACTTGTTAATTATATAGCATCTTTCATAATGACAATAAAACTATATTATACTATGGGACATCTAATTATGAGATATTACTGTAGAATTTTGTCACGGACTGTACATAGTGGATACAGTATTATAAGACCACTCAAGATATTGTGACAATAAATTAACAGTTATATATATTCCAACAATAGAAACTTAGAGATCAATTTTCTAGTTGTAAAATAAGGTTTCAGAGTAAATAGTTGTCTATTTAACATATTGGTACGAACTCCAAAATTATGGATCTATTAATTAAAGTCGTCACCCAAAAGGTTATATGAGCTAGCTACTCGTATGGATGCAATTTTAATCCTCCTAAACCAATTTTTACAACTCCCATACTTAAAATTTTGTAATTTATCATAAATCCAACTTTACAAGTTCAATTTTTATGAAATTGAGCAACGATCAGTTTCTCCTCGAAAGGAAAAACCAATTAGATAAACAAGGAGGTTCTGATTATACTCCAATTAGATTAGAGGTTAAACTACTTGCTCAATAATTTGAAATGTAAAATCGTGTTAAATTAATTCTTACTCGCATAAAACGACCGCAAGAGGTCAATTTTGTTGACAGACCTGAGCTTTCATTCAGTTTCAAGAGGTAAAGCAGCCTCTCTGACCTATTAATGAAAGTTCAAATAGAATGGGCTTAAACAGTCTTATGGCCACATTCTGAAACTGAAAAGTTAATTGGGCTCAAGAAGGCCCACGGACCAATTTCTCAGATTGCTTTTAGGAACTGAATGATAATTTCATGATTTTATGGCAAATCAATATTCTACAAGAGAGCATGATTGTAATTACTTTTTTGATATATTTCTCCCCTCATAAATTTCTACACAGAAGTGTAATTATTGACTTGTCACAAGGAAGATGAAGTTCAAAAATACATAGCGAGATACAAAGATAAATCATCCAAATGAAAAAAAGAATAAATGGTAGATTACAAAGAACGCACAGCATTTAAACTCACACCTTCACCCCACAAAAAGGTTTGAGAGCATCTTCAGCTCAGACCCCTTCAGACGAGAATTTGAATTGGACATACTTGTCATCATCACAAGGATTGTATTTTAAAGGATGATTTTCATTTGTAATCTCTTTTGGTACATCAATTACAGAACCTTCTTTAGGATAAGAACTCTGTGATGATCAACATCTAACACACGATGAATCAGAGCTTTCAATCGTCCATTAGTAAGTACCTGACAAATAATATGTATATAGTAAATAACTTTTATTAAAGGAAAATATAGTTTTGGTGTTTGGATGGGAGACTTGAGAGCCCTCTCCAAAAAAATTCAAATAAATTTCAAATAAATAATATGTATATATCAATGTTGATACCAAGTGTGTGTCTTTCCTATCTTAAGAATTGAAATAAGATTAATTTCTTTCACTTTTTGAGTCATTTATGATCTAGAAAAGGAAAATACAAAAAAAATGGAGGAACTTATTACCGTCATGACATCACCAAGTATAACAGTCAAAGAATTTGGTGAAGGCACTATACGGCTCCACTCTCCATTTTTACTCAAGATTTCTAAACCTTTCAACTCCATCATAACGAATTATGGTGATTAAACCTGGGTCCGTATGACCTGGCACGGAAACCTTAGATTCCTTATCTGGTAAGCCTCCATATGTTGTGAGGCGAACTATGCAATCTAGCGATTCAAGGTGTGAATCGCAATGTTTTTCTACGCCAAGACTCTGAAATATCATCCTCTCGATCATCTGTTCCAAACAACACATTTGTTGAGTGTAGCTTGATACCGTATTACTGAGCAGGTTGCAGAAGAAAACAATATACATGATATTTGCGTTACAACATGAGATTTTGCAAGGATACACATGAAAAAATTAAACAGTTACATAAAGAGTTCGTTCCCTTGCGGATAAATCATATGTGTGAACTGCTGGGGCGATACCATCCGGTACCGTCAAAACCCGGATCGAAACTCCAACAATCTCCCACTTGGACTATATGTAGAACCTTATAATTGTGTATAAAATATAACCAAAATATGCGCATCTTTTCTATCATTGACTTTTATGTGTCCCTTAACAATTCCGTCCATCAGCATACCGATATAGAATCAAAGCGACTTTCGTCACATTTAATGTAACTAAACCTTCAATGGTCGCGTACTCGATATACTGAATGACATGAATCATAATGTGGATGTGTAGCATGGAAATTTCATGCAATGTAATCTTAACATGCCTATTTCTAACTGGTCCTCCTTAGTGAGATAAAACCTCATTTCCTAATGAGATAAAACCGTCTCCCTTAAAACCTTAATGAGATAAACCAATCTTCCTTAATGAGACGACCTTTATTAAAATCAGAGTGTATGATAACCTGAATTTTATTTCTGCAGAAATAACCTGAAATCTGAATATACTAGAAAACCCGATAACTATATCATATGCCTATGCTCAATTTCACCTCTGGGAGGGAGACCGGAAACTTGAACTTTCTGAAACTGGAACGTGGTATCTCACTAGAACTTTGTTTTTGAATTTTTGTTTAAACTTTCAAATAGAACTTGACATCCGAGATTTTTGTGCCAGTTAAGCATTAATTGACTTGAAATTTGTTCTTAAAATAAAGAAACTTGTCCAAAGAAGAAACATTCCCCTTTAAGCAACCTTCTAGTCAATAATAGGACGTGGCACCCAGATGATAATGGTGTATATCTTGAAGGTTTTTCTTTTCATGATTGTGTATATCTTGAACTTGACCAAGTGCATCAATTATTTGTGCTTTAATTATTTTTATCTTTTGTAAATATTTAATTTTCAAATATATAATGGAAATTAGACTTCTGAGTCTATTCCATTTAGTTCAAAAGAAATATCATTGACGTCAATGTAAGACAATTGACTAGTTATTTCGTTCAAATCTTGCAAAATGAGAAAAAAATTAATCAAGAAAAATTTAGGAAGGTTCCAAGTACCTTTCAGGATCAGATTGTTGATCTGATGATCATGTGAGAAAAATAGTTTTAACATCAGAGAATAAATGCTGTATTTTCTGTCTAGAAGAAGCTCGGTTTTAGTAGGAAATCAAGTTCTGTGAGGATTGGATTTTGGGGGTGTTCGGTCCACATATCCAAACCCATGGCTTTGGGGTTCAAAATCGTATGGGGCCCACACACATTATCATTATCCTGCTTCAACTAAATAATTCTTTTTCTCATTCTTTCTTCTTCCTTAATCAAGGGTGCAAATATACTTCTTTTCACATCTTGTTTCTCTTTAAGGGATCAAATAAATCAAGGATGAGAAAAGATGGCTACTGGAACTATAGTGCGGTCGCACTTCATCATCTTGGCTCAGATTACATAGCCACTATTGATATTTTCCATTTTCCATTGTTCTTTCTGGTCTTTAGACAGTTTTTGTTAGCTAATTTTTTGTCTTTTGGTAAATTGACTCCATTGTTGATTAGTTTTAGGCTTTGTTCATATTGATGCAATTGAGAGTTAATTGATTTTGAGATTCAATTATGACATATTAAATACAAGAATATTTCTAGATTTACAGAATTAATGCCAAATTAAATTTCGGCTTTATATAATTTGATGAAAATTACTGGATGTTTTTGGAAATCAGTTTAAATATTTGGATAATGAAATTTAGCGAAGGCTTCTTTTTTTTTTTCAATGAAAGATTTGTGATGCTTCATTGAAACAAAGGTATTAATTTGATGCTGATGGAGTGATGGTTAAGAGTTCCTTAAAAGTTAATTTATTTAGAAATTGGACTGTAAATAGAAGTTAATTTGATATAATTTTGTCTAGATTGATATACTTTTTATTTGAGGTGAGACATCATAGTTAATAATTTTGCTTAAATCGAACATGAATATAACTGAAGAGATTAATTTTGCTTAAATTTGATATGTGCATAATTTAAAAAGTACCATATAATTAATTTTACTTAAAATAATTTCTTACCAACAACTAAATATCAATATTATATTTATAGCTTCCTGAGTTTTGATCGAACACATCTTTTTCCTACTTTCATGCGGTTTTACGTAACTTCCTGTGTTCATAGCTTCTTGTCATTCATTTCTCCGCTTTCTGTTGTTGTGGCATCTTGTCACTTTACAAAAATGCGCGGGAGAACAGTCCTGAAGCTGGTGACCAGTCATTTGATCCCTACATTTATGAAGGATTCTCCTCCAAAAGTTAAATTTCCACTCAATATGGGCAAATATTGTGCAAGATATGCATGTTGATGGCATGAAAACAGCACCAATGAAGAATTTGTTAAAATATAAATATACATTTGTATATTTGAGATATTTGCATATATCATTCTAGATGGTCAAAAGTTATAAATAGTCAAAGATTTAATTGTGTGGTCTGCTAGAACATTTAATTGATTAGATATGTTTAGAATGTATAGAATAATCTAGTGGATATTAGAGTGTATACATGTATAGAAAAGTCTAGGTAATAAAGGGGGTTTGTATGACTTTGAAACCACCACTCATGTATCACTCAAATGACAACATATTGTAATCTTTTTTGCTCTTGTAATAAAAGTTTCTCTTTTATTTGTTATCAGGTTCAATTGTTGAATCCTCCTTCTTCTATTTTTAGTTGTTCTTATGCTAGTGTGACTTTATTGTTGCACCACTATTTCTGTTATTGTGATAAACAGACGGGTAACTTATTGTTACGCTATTATTTCTGTGACATTGATAACTACGCGGTTATCTGTTACAGACAGAACTTTAGGTTCATTAATTATATTGATTAAAATTTGTCATTAATCATTAAATACGATGATCAAGTGGTTCAACCCTCATCTCTTTAAAGGGCTAACTAATCAAACTGAAGGTTGCACCTGCAGCTTCAAAGTCAAATGTCCTGTTTATGTGTGAGCCAAAACAGTTGGCACATGCACATCTCAAATTCAATCAATTACTTGGAAGTTTCAAATTATTATTGTATTCATATAGAAATTGCATGTTAGAATATACACAGCTATTTATTTATTTTTAAAATACATGTTAGAATATAAACAGATATTTATTTATGTATAATACAAACCGCGTGAAGCTTCCGGATTACTAAAAAACCCATTTACTTCTGCTCTAGTTCCAGCATATTGCTATATAACGATTTCCCTTCCCAAATACTCAGAAAACCACTTCACTTTCCTCTCAATATTCACTAAAAAATAACCTGTCTCAAAATCTCGAATCGTCGAATATTAGAAACCACAATCTCTTAAACCTCTCATGGGAGAAACGGCTAGGGAAACCATGGCACCTTTACTCGAGTGCCTCAACGCCACTGGGCTGCCGGGTGCCATAGCTCGTGAAGTTAGTGCATTCTTTTGCATCGACGATAATTGGTGTTTGCTCAAACTGGCCATGGAGCAGTTGGAAGGCGTCGAAAGCTTGGTGTCTATCAAGGTCACTGAAGGAGAAAACAATCTGAAGAATTGTGATCCACGAGTAAAACGATGGCTTAACCGGGCTAAACTAATCCCAGATAGCTCCCTTGAAGATGAGTATAACAAACTGGAGAGTTGTGGGCTCTTTTGCAACTGCACTCCGGATCTACCTTATAGGTATATTTTTTTTCTGATAAAATCTAAGAAGATCTTGGTTTACTTCAAACCAAGTTTTTGTTGGTTATATATCTAAACATTAATCAAGACAAGTCTGGATGTAGTCGTGCGATTGAATCGCGACTGTCCTAAAAACAGAATGACGCCCTCTTGTGCAGGTAATATCGTTTATCCGTCTCCAAGGTTCTACGTCAAGAGGAAGCCTCGTATCCACTCCGGTAGCACAGTCACAGAGCGGGCCTTCATTTCGAAAAGAAATGAAGTCGTGCACCATGATTTCTCGAACTAAGTTTATTGTTCGTATATTTGGAAGAATATATTTGAGGGAAAGAGAAAGAGATGTTTAGTTGTATTGTATTTATTGTATATTCTATAAGAGGAATGAGGGAAAGTTCTTTTATAAAGGGAGAGGAGAAGACTAAATCAATAGAATTAATTCCATTTCAAACTTCTCATTAATTCTCTCTTTTATTTTATTTTAAAAATTACAACAAATAAGTTTTAAAATTTATATTATTTATTTTAATAAATAATACAATAGTTGTAAATACAAAGTTTAAGTGTTCTTGTGGAGATAATCCAACTCCTCCAACCTCCCAAAAAGACGGATAACATAAGGCTCATTAGCCTGTTATAATTATGAAATTATCAATAAAAAGGCAAAAAGCCCTATATATAATGCAACCCCAAGAAATAAAGTTTGACAAAATTATGATCTATCTTCCAAACGATCTTATCATTTAGCTCCCTCTAACTCTGTCTCATTCCCATATAGGTACTATCTTGGCAAGAAAATTGTCAAGAAGCTTGAATCAGTCAACAAGCTGATTGATGAAGAAAAAATGTTCACTGAATTTTGCGTTACGCCACCACCTATCACGGTGGAGCAAAAACCTCAAACAAAGACAGTTGGTATGGAACCGATGCTAACGCAGCTCCACGAGTATTTCAACAACAAAGAGAAAAGCATTATTGGGGTTTGGGGGAGGGGAGGGGTAGGTAAGACCACCCTACTCAATGCCTTCAACAACGGTCTAAAGGACAAACATAGTACCGCTTTCCATGTGGTGATTGCCATTGATGTGTCCAACTCAGAGACACTAGATGTGGCAAGCATCCAAAGAACAATAACAGAGCGGCTTGGTATCCCGTGGAACGATACGGTGACCGAGGTTGCCCGTGCCAAGATCCTGATAGAGGCTCTCTCAAGAAAGCGGTTTGTGATCCTTCTAGATGATGTCTGGAAGAAATTCCGCTTGGAGGATGTTGGTATTCCTACCCCAACCACCGATAACAATTGCAAGATTGTTCTCGCCTCTCGAGATAAACAAGTGTGCATCGAGATGGATGCCCATCAGAGCCTAATTGGGATGCAACTGTTGGATGAGACTGCTTCGTGGGAATTGTTCAAGAGCAACTTGTGCACCGATGCCTTGGAGGAAATGCACACTAATAGTTCCGTGGAAGCATGTGCCAAAGAAATTACCAAAAAGTGCGGAGGCTTGCCTCTGGCTTTGAATGTTGTAGGCACGTCCATGGCATCACTAACAAGCTCAAGTGATTGGAGAGATGCTATGCAAGATTTCAATGCGGATATAGGGCATCTCGATGGTGTGGAGGATGAAGTGTTCCTACGATTAAAGTATAGTTATGACAAGCTCGATAAGCCCATACAAGAATGTTTCCTATATTGCACCCTTTTCCCTGAGAATAGTTCAATCAAGAAGGATCAGCTTGTAGAATACTGGATGGCGGAAGGTCTTGTACCACCAAATAATCCAATTGATGGTAAAAGAATAATCGCAAAATTGTTGCAAGTTTGTTTGCTAGAGAGTACAAATTCAGATACGAAAGTGAGAATGCATAGTGTAATTCACGACTTTGGCTTATGGCTTGCAAATCGAGAGAGTAGTTTTCTTGTACAGTCTGGCCAGGCCGTGGATAAACCACCCCAAATCAACCTTTGGCAAGGCCCTAAGAAGATATCCTTGATGTCCAATGATATTAAGAATATTCTTTTCTCGCCCAATTGTACTAATCTAGAAACCTTATTTCTTCACAACAACCCAGGTTTGAAGAAACTTGACCCAAATTTCTTTAAGTTCATGTCTAATCTTAGGGTTCTTGATCTCTCCAAAACCTCCATCTTAGAGCTTCCCAAATGTGATTCACTAGTCAAATTACAGTACCTGAATCTAAGCCATACACCTATCGTATACTTACCTAAGAGACTCAAGGTCTTGAAAGAATTGAGGCATCTAGATTTAAGTGCTACAAAGGCCCTTAAGGATACTTTCGATAATTGTTCCAAATTGACTGAGCTAAGGGTGCTTAATCTTTTTCGGAGCAACTACGGGATCCGAGATGTATCCGACCTCAATTTAGATTTATTGGAACACCTAAAGACTCTAGGTATAGCAATTCACGCAAAAAGTGTTCTTGAGAAGCTAAAGATAACTGATCCATTGGCGATATCCACTCACCGATTGAGTCTAAAGGAATGCAAAGGTATGAAGTCCATCCATATCGCTGATTTCAGTAAAATGGGCTGTCTAGAAGAACTTTACATCGAATCATGTAATGACTTGAGTGAATTGGTGGTAGATCAAGATGCGGCAAAAGTATCTCAACTGGAAGTGCTAACCCTATGGTATTTACCTAGCTTGGAGTTAATTTTGGTTAGACCACTGCCACATTACTTCACGAATGTCCGTGATTTAACCATCCATGAATGCCAAAAATTAAATAATATCAGTTGGGTAACAAATCTTAAATCACTTGAAAAACTTGCCATATCAAGTTGCCATGGAATGATGGAAATTGTGAAAGAAATCCCAAATGGCACACAATTAGAAGACACGGGACCAAACAGGAAAAGTGAAATACAACATGAAGGTTACATCACTGAATTTCCGAAATTACGTTCCATTGAACTAAGCAAACTAGATAAATTGGAGAGTATATGCAATGCAAGAGATTTCCCCGCTCTTGAAAGCATTAGGGTTCAAAACTGCCCAAATTTGAAGAAACTGCCTATAGCAAATAAGAGCACGAAACTTCGGCAAATATGTGGCTCTTTGGAGTGGTGGAAACAGTTAGATTGGGATGACAGGGAAACAAGAGAATCTGTCGAGGTTTTCTTCACCCCATATGGCTCAAATGGCGGTCATTAGTTGCATTGCATTGTTTGATATGATTTGAGTTATTTATTGTATGATATTTTATTTAATTTTTGCCAATAAAGGTTGATTTATGTGTACTTGATGTACATATATACAAATTTGGTACAAATTATCGTCCTATGCGAGCAGCTACATGTAGACTTGTACCTAATATTAACAAGGTTGACCCATGACCAACTAGTCAATTAAGATGATTATCAGTGTGCCAATTGTAGCCCTTTATTCAATTCATGTTTGGTAGTTAAAGGCAAAGTCGTATATGTTTTCTTAGTGGTCCTGCTTTATCATAAAGCAGATCCACTAGAGTTCCTTCTGACCAAGTCCAAATTCCTTTAGCTTAATAGTGTCCCTCTATATAGCGAGATGTCCATCATTAATACTATATTTTTTCTATAGTAAGTTTTAATTAATAAAATCAAGTTTGGTTCTCTTAAATTAAAATAGTATTTCTAGTAAAATCTTTTAGAAGAAACAAGATGTACATGAAATTGGATCAAACATAATCTTTCAGCACAAATTTGTGCTTTTTATTGCAATCACTTTTATGTGGCTAATTAAGTATATACATATAATTAAATTGGAATAAAGAAATTCTCTAAATCGCTTCCCATATCTTTCTCGCCCCATTGTAAGCCATTCCACCACTCGAAAGAGCCACATATTTGCCTGAGCTTCGCTATCTTGTGGTCTTGACTTATCGGCAGTCTCCTCAAATTCGGGCAACCTTGCACCCTAATGCTTTCAAGAGAAGGAAAATCTCTATTTTCACAAATGCTCACCAAATTCTTCAATTCGATCAGTATTACAGATCTTAATCTTGGGAACTCAATGCCAGCACCACTTTTTTCATTAATTGTATTATCATTTTCATTCATTTTAAGTTGGTAAGACTCTTCCATGAGTGTTTGAATCTCTTGTTCTTCAGATAGTTTCTTTTTATCACCCGGTTTCACATCTCGCCCATTTATGGACGCCACTATTTGCTCCATTCTATCACAACGGGATATGACAAGTTTCTCAAGTGATGCAAGATTTGTTACCCAATTAATGTTTTCTAACTTATCGCACCCATAAATAGTTAATTCGCGAAGCTTCCTAAAATAGTGGGGCAAAGGTTTAACCGAGATAGTATGAAGGCTGCGCAATTCCCCTAAGGTCAGAAACGCCAAGTGAGACACTCTGCTCTCGTCTTGATCGACCACCAACTCGCTTAGGTTTTGACATGATTCAATGTAAAGCTCCTCAAGATGCTTCATTTGATTGAAATCGGCAACATGAATGGATTCCATACCTTCACAGTACTTCAGACTCAGCCGGTGTGTGGATTTAGCTAGTGGGTCTGTTTTCTTCAACTTTCTTAGAACATCTTCCGCATAAATGGTTATCCCAAGAAAATTTAGCTCTGTCAAGGTATCCAAATTAAGGTTAGATACATCTCGAATGCCATAATTGCTCCGGAAAAGATTAAGCACCCTTAGTTTTAATAATTTGGAGCAATTGTTAAATGTTTCCTCGAGGGCCTCTGTCATACTTAAATCTAGATGCGTTAATTCCTTTAAGATCCAAAATTTCTTTGGCAGTTTTACAATGGGTGTTTGACTCAGGTTAAGGTATTGCAAATTCACTAATGCATCACATGAACCAGGAAGCTCTTTGATTGCTGTGTTGGAAAGGTCGAGAACCCTAAGATTTGACATGGATTTGAAGAATTTGGGGTCAAGGGTCATTAAATTTGGGTTATTTTGGAGCAACAATGTTTCAAGGTTACCACAATTAGGGCAAATAGAAAGATCTTTAATATCATTAGACATGAGTGAGATCTTCTTTGGCCCGTTCCACAGCTTAATTCCTGGTGGGCAATCCAGGCCAGAGCCGGATTTGATCAGAAAATTATTCTCTTGGTTTGCTAGCCATATACCAAATTGACGAATTACGTTATGCAATCTTACCTTTAACTCAGAACTTGTATTCTGTAACAAACACGCCGAAATTAGCTTGTTTATGATTAGATAACTACCCCTCCACGACTCATTTGGTAATATGAGACCTTCCCCGATCCAGTACTCCACGAGTAGGTCTTTCCTGATTGAACTATATTCAGGAAATAGTGTGCAGTACAAAAAACAATGCTTTGCAACTGGGTCGAGTTTGTCGTAGCTATACTTCAATCGCAAGAACATCTCGTTGACACCGTCAATTTCTACTAAACCCGCACTGATCGCGTTCTTAGCATCTCTCCAGTCATTTGGACTCTTTAGCCCGGCCACGGCCCGACTTATGACAGCTATCGCGAGGGGTAAACCCCCACAACTTTTGTTTATTGCTTCGGCACGTCTTCTAATTGAATCATTGGTATTTATGGCTATGCGGGCTTCAGGACCCAGGTTGCTCTCAAATAGACCCCATGAAGCAACGCCCTCCAAAAGTTGCATTTTGACCAGGCTATGTTGTGCTCCCATATGGTTACACACATCCTCAAAACGGGAGGCAAGTATGATCTTGCTTCCGTTTTCAATTTCAGGGTTCGGAATTCCTACAACCTCCAAATTAAATTTTTGTCTTACATCATCTAAAAGGATCACAAACCGTTTTCTCGCCAAGGCCTTAATTAGAAGCTTGGCCCGAGCCTCCGGACTCTGCGTGTCAATCCACGGCAGGCCAAGCCGCTCTATGATCGTCTGCTGGATGCCCGTGACATTTAGGGTTTCCGCATTGGACACATCAATCAGAATCACTACATGAAATTCACTACGCTTTTTAAGATCGTTATTGAACAGATTAAGTAGTGTTGTCTTACCAACCCCACCAGTACCCCAAACACCGATAATGCATCTCTCCTTGTCGTTGAAGTATTCTTGGAGCTGTTTGAGCGTCGGCTCCATGCCAAATGCTTTCGGTTGCGGTCGCAATTCCACCATGTCTTGAGGTGGATCAATTCCAATTTCTGGAAGTTTCTCTCCTTCTATGATCAGTTCATCGGCATCTTGAAGTTTTTTGACAATTCGTTTGCCGAGCTTTTGCCGGCGAGAGAAGTTTGGTGTGCAATTGCAGAAGAACCCACATCGCGTGAGTTTTTCATAGTCTTCTTCAAGGGTTTTTATATCCTCAGGGATGTCCTGAACGTGAGTTAGCCAATATTGGACTTGCGGGTTGCAGTCTCGTAATTTGTTCAACTCTTCATCGACTTTCAATTCGACTGCGGTCTTAATGGCTTGTAATTTCTCGGATCTGTCTTTGAGAGAGCACAAGTTATCGTCAATGAAGAAGAAAGATCGTGCTTGAGCGGCCACAGCAGCAAATAGTCCACTGGCATTCATGCATTCACATGACTGGCTAACTATGCTTAGTACTTCTTCCATGAAAGGTTTTCAATGGAGTTTTTTAATGGTGAAAGAATTTATTCAGGGTGTCGATTGAGATGTGTGAATGTTGTTTATTTTATTAGATGGAAAAAGAAAATGATATAAAAAGTGGAAGAGATGAATATTTATTCAGATATTAGAGGCAGTTCAGCCACTCAATCGTTCGATTGACTAGTCAATTCCAAACGCGGTTTGAAAATTTGGCAGAGAGGATATTTCTATGAACATACAACAAGTTGAAGCTTTAAAGCTATGATTTGAGGTTCGAGTTGAGTGCTTCATGTGCCCACTATTAACTAATTATGATTTGAGGTTCGAGTTGAGTGCTGCTTCATGTGCCCACCCCTCAATTTCCCCACATATGGTCACTATACATCAGGCTGACGTGGGTGCTGGTTTTGGACATCAAATATTATCCAGATGGGCTTTTCTAGGCGGTATTTTTTGTTGTGCTGAATTCTCACCTCTAGGCCACCTTTTAATAAAACATGAATATAACTCAAATAGAAAAGGGGGTGGGAATCGGCCTGGTTTGTGATTGGGCCCGCAGTCCAATAAACGAAGGGAAGGGATCTCGTGGTCGTGGGGATAGGGTTTTAATTTCAAAATCTGAAATTCGAATTACATGACATCTCTCCTTTTTTCGAATTATATGAATATACTGGAATTTCCAATATGTAAGTCTGATATGGAGATTGATCATTTTGATTGTAATAAACCAAATTTCAGGTTTTTGCATGTAAGCTTGGTAATTAAATTTTGAAATTCAAGCTTCTATAAATTGCTGACAACTCAACATTCCATTTTAAGGTAATAATTCTAATTAATTGGATTTCTTTTCTTCTGAAAGTATAATTCTTAATATCAATGTTTAGGATAATCATGATAACTACATTTATTTGTTTGATAGTTTCAGATAAGCTATTCAGAGCATGACGAAAAATTTGGTGGTATTTCGTATAAATTTGGCGATGCATGGAAATTCGAACTAGTCGCAACTCTATTCTTCATTCTTTCTTTTTCAATTCATTTGTGTAACTTTTTTTGTTGTAAATTATTTGTAAGATATGTGAATTTGGTAGAAAGAATTTGTTACCATTCAATATAGATTTTCTTAAGTTTAAGAAGAAGAATATGGAAATTTAATGTGATGGCAATTTCAACACAAATCTTCAAATTTAGGAAGAATCATAATCTATTTTTTTTTTTGGAATAATTTGAAATAATGATGGTAATTTGTTTTCCTATTTCTGCCATGTCAATTGTAGTACTAATAATTTGAAATAATGACATTAATTTTTATATAGTTAATATTCTGACATTTTTTTTAATAGCAGAAATAAAATTATATCCAATTACACAACATTTTTCTAATATTAGTACAAGTTTCCTCAAGCTTATATTCAAAAAAATAAAATTATTACAAGTTTCAACTACAACATTCAAACTCATATTTCAATCTATAAATTTATCGAACCTCCAAAAAATTGAATTTTACACTCCTCATATTCATAAAATTGGAAAATAAATGGCATGAAAATAAAAGGAATATAAATGGCATGAAAAGAAATGTAAAATAAGAAAATTGCCTCCATTAATCCATGAAACCCTGCAAGGAATGTCAAGAGTGATTGATTATGTCTTTCCTGTTATAAAATAAAGAACAAAAGAATAATAAAAGAGAGAATTATGTATTGAATTGTGGATTTAGAATACAATAGCCACTGCCCTCTTTATATAGTAGAGGGTGAGTGCTGGCCAAGAAATCTCTTGCCTGATTTAGAATTACAATAAAGGAAATAACCTAACCTAAATACAATAGAATATACAGTAATAAATATCCTGCCATGACTTCTTCCAGTCTTATAAGTATTTCCTAATTTATCTTTACTTAGAGGCCAAGTAATGGACATCCACATTAATTATATTCATAACACTCCCCCTTGGATGTCCATATTTTATCTTTCATACGCATTAGAAGTTGTCTCATTAAAAACCTTATAAGGAAAACCTAGTAGGACAAAACCTTGGTTAAGGAAAAAAGAGTGCATCGCATATTATCATTATTTCTCATTATTTCATATATTAAATATGCCTCATTAAAACCTTACTAGGTAAAACCCTATGGGCAAAAATCCTAGTGAAGGAAAAAGAGTGCATCATCATTCTATATATTACGCACAAAAGCTGCCTCGTTAAAAACCTTGCTAGGAAAACCCATTGGGACAAAAACCATAGACAAGGGAAAAAGAGTGCAGTGCGTATTATTTCTCCCCCTCATATATGCAACTATATGTGAGATGACAAAGTTCAATCTCTGTAATATATGCTTAAGAAGAGATATGCTGGATCATTATTTGAGGAGCTTCGTTAGATATTCATTTCACAATCATCATGCTCATGCATGCATGAAAATAACTCACCATCATTTATTTTAATTGTTAATACATCAAACAAGTTATCTTGATGATCTTAATGGATGCGATTTCTCCACATTATATCATTATAATAGATAGATTATGAAATAATGACTCCTTCAGGGAAATATTCAATTTATAATTCAAGATAATATTTTAAGCTTTAAAGAATTTAATCTTATATTCTTTTGAATAATGTGGTAGCTTTTGGAGCTCTTCGAGAGTACCATACGATTTTAAATCATCAATATATATATCAACATTCAAAAGGTAAACATATAGTTTTCTAAACGTAATTTTGATCAATTACATAACATTCATTCAACAAACATTTGTTATAGCAATTTTATCACATATCACAATATTGCATTAATTAGTACAAAGATCTTTGTAATTTAATAGATTAAATCTCTCGAGAGTTTGAAATGCTTCAGGCATTCTAAATCCTTCAGGGATTTTCATTAATATATTGCAATCAAATGAGATATGATTAATTTGCTACTAAGTTAACGAGTCCTCCAGGGACGACAAAATTAGAAATATAATTGCATGTTACAATTTAATTTTTCATTACATATTCTTAAAACACCCTCTTATAAGTTATACCCGCTTATAAGTTACTGTTATACAACGCCAGGTGTTTGGACTACATGTCCACAATTTTATATTTCACTAGTGAAATAAATGATGCTTTAATCACATCTTTCGATTTGGCCAATACTTTATCTGTCGACATTATACAAATAATTTTAATTCTAGATCCTCATTTTTATTTATTATATCAATTGCAATTGCATAAATAAATTTTGATTAATCTTAATTTTATTACGGTTCTATATTTATTCTAGTAGAGACATAATTTATTGAGATCTCATCATTTTCAATATTTTCAATATTATTAGGTACCTGAACCTCTTCTGGGGTTATTTGCTCGTCTATGTCTTCTACTCTTTTATCGTTAATATTCTTTACAGAAGAATTTATTTCTTCAGAAGTATCGTTAACTTCAATTATGCCAACTTTTTTTATTATGCTCCTTTTTCTTCCTTGGATCTTTATCATTGGAACCGATTGGTCGACCATGCTTCTGGCATATATCAAACATAGAATTATCCAAGGGTACTTCAATATAATTATGAGCACATAATGCTGGAATGTATGATATGATAATCATTTTTGCATCAATATAAATAATATAATTGCATGTTGTTTCACATTAATAAATTTATGAACTTCTAGTTCACATTAACTTGTTCGAGGATCTAAGTGAAAGAAATTAATGATGCATTACATATAAGATATAACTTAAATTTTCCAGCTCTTGTTTCTCTTCCCCTAATGTTATCATTAATTATTAATCAAGTTCTTCAGGACTTTCATTGTCTATTATATCTTGAACATATTCAATTATATTTGATTGTTTCACAACAATCACTTGGGTATTTATTCAATTCTTTCTTCTGGAATTTTTCTATAAACATCTAACATACTTCAGGTGTATTTTTGGATGATCCTCCAGGGATATCCATCCGAATTAAGATGTTGTCAGATTGCTTTTATGAAAGAACAAATATATCTGATAATAGATTTGCTATATTTTACAAATGAGTTACATTTTAAATTATAGTTCATATATATAAGATTAAGTATCAAAATTAGATAATGATCGAAAATTCGTCACATCAAATTTATAATCAATAATTTATGTAGTGAATAAATTCATGTAATGAAGTTCAAGATATCAAATTATGCAGGGCAATTTAACTTAACATATATGCCCGACTTTTATTTGTGACCCATTTTTGTGCATTGCGGTGGAGCTACCGGAACAAATATTATACATCCAAAATATTTCAAATAGTATTTACTTGGCTGCAGGCCAGTCAAATTATAATGGGGAGTACTTATTATAAAATGTTGGCTTTACTCTAATTAGTGCTGTAGCATATATCATTTCATGGCCTCAATCAAAAGACGAGCTTTCATTTCATTATTAGGGGCCAACGATTAATTATAATCGCTTAACAAGATATGATGTTAGATCATTCTAAGTGCGTTTGTGGGCCAATACTCAACTATAATCTAAATCAACGTATAATAGTCAATTATTACTTGGGATGTAGCCAACTGATCATCATCAAGACGATTTTTCTTAGTTGTACGATTCAGAAATTATTATCTTAATTAGAATATTCGAGCAAGCAATCTCGCAAATACAATATTTCGAGATTAAATAAATGTACATGTGACCATCTAATATATGCATCTATTAATACCATAAAATATCTAGATGGTCCACATGAAAGAGTAATAGGGCCACATATATTTCGATTAATACGCTCAAGGAAATTGGGTGATTTATTCCCAACCCTGATTTGTGATGTCTAACAATTAATTCTCCTTTGATAACATGCAGCACATGAAAATTTATTTGATAAAAGAATCTTCTGGTTCTTTAATTGATGCATATTTGAATTCTCTGTGATTATTTGCATCATCATTGCTCCGAGATTAGTTAACTTTTGTTTCATGCCAAATCATGAAATTACTCTTCGAACTAGTGAACTTCTGGTTCATGTCAAATCATAAAATTACTTTTCAAATTATTGAACTTCTGGTTCATGTTTAATGATAAAATTGTTTTTCTAATTAGTGAACTTCAAGTTCTTGTCAAATTATAAAATTACTTTTCGACTGGACGAAATCTGATATGCAGAAGCATAAATAAGTTTTAAGTCAATAAACTTCTGGTTTACTAATAAATTTGACTTAATTGTATTAGTCCTTCATAATACAAATCAATAGAAAAACTACATGTTGTTCTAATGAATATTTCTCAAAATACAGAAATATTGTCCACTACAATGAGGCACACATATTTATAATTCTTATTGTGCCCATATATACTTTGATTCATATTAGTAGTATCAAAAGAAAGAAAAATAATGATAATGATAATGATAATAACAATAATAATAAGAATATAAAATGGAATAAAAGAAAATTTTCTTACTCGATTCTTTCTCTTACTCGTTCTTGTTAATGTGCTTTAAATCCAGCGGATGATATCATTATCGGTTATCAACTTTTTCATTATGGTGATAAACAAGTCAACATTATTATTTTCTCTTTGCTTTTAAGACGGCTTAATAAACCTCCACAAGATTCTAGGGCATACATAGAGACATACCAAATGTCCTTTACTACCACATAAATTTTTAGACCATTTTGTGCGTTCTTTTCGCTTTCTTGTGTGTTTTTCTTAATATAATCATCACAGTCACAAGTATAATTTTGACCTTGACCTCTTACACATCAGCATCCATATTAATAATCACGACTTGTATATGTGGTATTCACTTCTGGGAATGATGCGGAACCAATTGTACGGAATTCGTGATTTTTCATTTTAATGAAAATTCATTATTTTGCTTATATACAAGAAACAGTAATTTACAATTTTAAAGCATTATCTATTATATACAGGCAACAAAATGGTAACTCTTCTGGAATCTTAAATTACATTTACAATACATGTTATTATATTAATACATGTCTTTCAATTTCTAATTATTATTTTAGTTGTTCAATGTCTGCTGAACATATGACAGACATTTTGGATTCCACAAATAAATAAAATAAATTGAATAAATATATGGTCAAGGAAGTCCGCCTAAAAGTCTTATGTAATATTTAAGAGCTTACTGAAATGGTTTTCAATTATAAACATAATTAACCATAATTGTTTTCTTTTAAAGAGACTTTATAGAATTCGACAAAATACTTTGGTGTACAATAGGTACTTAATCAATGCTCTTTTATACAACATCAAAAATACATATTTTGGAATCAGTTACAAATAATATCTTGTTGTATCTTCTCATTGTCTTATGTGATTTTCTTGTAATGACTTCTGGCATTGGTCTCATTTATGTCATTATTTTGCAACATTCACTTCTGGGAATTGAATGCAATTATTTAGACAAGTTTCATAATTTCTTCTTTTATAACTCATTAGTTTGCTTATTCACAATAAGATATGATATTGGTTTTCAATATATCTTACAAGTCTCTTCATCTTGTTGCTGCTTCAAGAGCAAGATAAAAGGTAAGGAGTATCATTATTTAATATATATTCTTCATTTTTTTTTTCAAATTATTATTTGAGAGTTGATCTTCGAGATTTAGACAATATTTCTGATTTATATTCTTGCAACTACTGGTGCTATATTTTGCAACTTATGGTGCATAAAATAAATTTTGCAGCTTGTGTGCAAAGGAAAAAAAAATTATTGCAACTACATGTGCATAAATAAAAATAAATTTGCATAAAAATAAATGTGCGTAAAATAAATGTACATAAAAGTAAATGTGCATAAAATAAATGTACATAGAATAAAGATAAATATACTTGCAACTTCTGGTGCATAAATATACTTACAACTTCTGGTGCATAAATATACTTACAACTTCTGGTGCATAAATAAAAATAAACATGCAACTTCTGGTTGCGTAAATAAAATTAAACAAGCAACTTCTGGTGCGTAAATAAAAATAAACATGCAACTTCTTGTTGCAAAAATAATTAAACAAGAAACTCTTGGTGCATACAAAATAATTTAAACGAGCAACTTCTGGTGCGTGAATAAAAATAAACACGCAACTTCTGGTTGCAAAATAAAAATAATTAAACAAGCAACTTCTGGTGGATTGATCTATAAAGAGAATCTGCAACTTCTGGTGCAGAGATATGTTCTTAAAAGAAGCTCGTAAAATACCGAATTTCAAGAAAAGAAAAAAAATCAAATAAAAGAAATCCAAAATAAATAATATAATGAAATATTAATAATTTGAAATTGTACCTTCTGAAGCAGAGTTTCAGTTATGTTATTTAGAACTTCAAATGCTTATTGTAGAGTCGTGCTGATAACGTGTTATAAAATAAAGAACAAAAGAATAATAAAAGAGAGAATTATGTATTGAATTGTGGATTTAGAATACAATAGCCACTGCCCTCTTTATATAGTAGAGGGTGAGTGCTGGCCAAGAAATCTCTTGCCTGATTTAGAATTACAATAAAGGAAATAACCTAACCTAAATATAATAAAATATACAGTAATAAATATCCTGCCATGACTCCTTCCATTCTTATAAGTATTTTTAAATTTATCTTTGCTTAGGGACCAAGTAATGGACATCCATATTAATTATATTCATAACATTTCCGAATTAATAATGAAAATTTTCCTTTTTAAAATTAATACCTTTAACTGTCATGCACTTTTGTTTGATTTTGTTTCCTTTCTCTTGATTACCAGCACAGAGGATATCCATCTATTAAGTTGAGTAGATATATAATAAAATTGGAAAAGGATTTGAAAATTAGTTGATAAATAATGAAATTGAAAAGAAAGATTAAAATAAAAAAAATAGTAAGTAGAAAAAACCACCAAATATATAAAACCAAAAAACAAAAAACAGAAGAAAAAAAAATTGAAATAACAGGAAAAACCCTAATTTTGCAAGAACCTTGATTTTCTCTATCAAGTTAAATACATATATAATATAACTCACAAAAATTTTAATAATAAGTAATATAACAGAATAAACATAAATAAAAAAGAAAAAATGCTGATGTCATCTATAAAATGAACAGATAAATAATAAAATTGAACAAAAAAAATTAAAATAAAAAATAAAGGTATATACAGAAAAACACAAAAAAAAAGATAATAAAATTTAAAAAGAAAAAATAGGCATCAAATAACAGGGAAACACCAAAAAAACCCTAATTTGGAAAACAACTAATTTCCTCAATTAAGATGAACAGATAAATCATAAATGAAAAATAAAAATAGCATAAAAAATAAATAGAAACCCAAAAAAAAAAACAGAAAAGACATATAATTGGCGATCGAGATGTAAACAAAGACCACTTGGGTCTGATTCCCGTGTTCAAATTTGGCCTTGTTTCCCTCTTGAAACAGTTCCTTTGCAAAATCTGGTCCTCTCTGCTGCAGCGAGTAAATGAGATGAAAAGCTCGATACTCAGGAAATTGAAATTGAAATTGGAAAGGAAAATTGATGAATGTCATGACTAGTACAGGCATCGGAAATTGAAACATATCTTATAGAATTAATGCGACATCAATTCACTACCTGGACTGTGGAGTAGCTTGAGCTGAGTGTGGATGATTTTTAGCTCCATGGCGGTAATGACTCGTTTCTCCAACAGTTTCAGCAGGGGGGGGGAATTGCTCGTAGCTTCAATCGCTGTAACACTATTTTGAAATCATGATCAGTAATGTATCTGGAAAGCAAGAAGCCGAATAAATGTTCCTGTAATGATGGAAACAGACGATCTGAATCGGAGATAAATTGCACCCTTCGATTAATTCTCATGGATTTCGAAGTGTGAAGCTGAAGGAGGAAGGATGAACTTTCATGCGAGCTAACTAGGGTTTTATTTCAGTGTTTGTTTTTTTATTTCAAAATGGACTGAAGGTTTTCTTTCGAATTACATTCTCAGGGAAGTAAAATGGAAACCTCTGTAATACAACCTGGGAGTGGGCCCCACATGGTTTTCATATGGAAACTTTGTATTCAATTCCTACCTATGACGTGGAATGATGTATAAGGAGAATATGAGGGGCCGTAGAATAATTTTCCTAATTTAATTATTAAATAAGCTCACCTGGTATATTACTTGATGATTAATTCCTTCATTGACTTGGTACGTATAAACTGGACCTGGCTATCTTGGGGCTCAAGTCATGTTATGACTTTTTCCAATTTGTTCTTTTTCTCATTTTTCTTGAAACAGTCTTTTCAAGTAAGTACTCTTTTTTTCCAATTAGAATATGCAACCTACATATATACCATCTAGAAAAATGCCATTTTTCCTCTAATTAACAACATGCTTTGGGTTTATATTGCTACTAGGTTGGCCTGATTGTAACTCGGAAAAAAAGGGACAGAAAAATCTGCACAGCCCAAAGGCCCACTACAAGATGTATGGGATATGAATATGAATAATGGCCCATCTTCATAATTTTTCCTTTTCCGGCCCGAAAGTGTTCTTATTTTTCTGGCAGAGTCAATCTCTTTATTTATTATTTTGAATTTGAATTTGAATTTGAATTTGAATAGTAGTTAACTGTTAATATCTCTCTCTCTATATATATATATGGGAGTGGCTAAAAAAACATTTAGCCACAAAACATACATTATAAAAATATATGTATATCATCAAAAATTCAAATTTCAACCGTACGGATGGAATATATATGCTTTAAATATGTTGTAGATTAATTTTCACAAGAATCAGAATATTATATCATTGTCATCATATATCATCAAAATATGCAGCACTATTCAAAATATATATCGGAATAATAGTTTGATGATGTATGATGGCAATGATATATTATTCTGATTCCTGTGAAAATTAATCCACAATATATTCATAACATATATATTACATCCGTACGGTTGAAATTTGAATTTTTACTTTTTATAACCACTTTACGAGTATTTAAAAAAAACGTATGTTGCAACATACGTATGTTTTTTAGCATATATATATATATATATATATATATATATATATATATATATATATATGAGAAATTATATTCTATCCAAAGCTAAAAATGATGGGATGTGATTGCAGGTAACTCCTTGATCTAATGACCATAAATGATTATAAGAAGGCCCATCCGGTTACCATCCGGTCACCGTTCCTTCCAAAATTCAGAGCGAAAGGGCACTAAATCTATCCGCATTTCTTTCAGTTTCCTCTCCAGTACGACACACTCCCTCTTTCTCTCTCTGGATCCAAAGTCCAAATCGCAAATTGCCATGGCCGACAATCTCAAAGCTCTCTCCTTCTCTCTATTCTCCTCCCCATATCTCACGCCGATCTTAAGAACCTCCAAATCACAGGCGACATCTGGAACTCAATCATGTTACCCCATATCTAACGCGACTCTCTCTTCTTCTCTCCTTCGCCTCCGCGCCGTACCTCCGCGATGTACCTCCTCACGCCTGATCAGACTCATCTGCTCCGACGCCTCCGCGCCGTACCTCCTCCGGTTGCCAAGAACTGGCTTGGTGAAGAAACCCGCATCAATTCCTTCGTTGTTGTGAGCTTGAAATTCTCTGGAAGAAAATCCGCAGGTTTGTTGCAAGAACTCTCGTTCCTCCACAGATCTAGTTCGAGAGCTCGTTCCTCCACGAAGAACAAGAGGAGGTCAACCCCTTTGTGGTTCGTCTCTTTCTCCCTTTCTCTCCCTCTCTTTTTCTCTTCCGCCCTCAATTCTTTCTGTTTCGGGGATACTCTGATTCTTCATTATCTTATTTCCTTGGTCAATTCGATGGGCTAGCACTTGTATTCTTCAATTTCGAATTAATTCTTTACTATAATTCAATTGAACTGATTCCTAATTGTATCCAACTTTGAGTAGATTTGTTCCTATGATATCGCGGTATTCTAGTAATGATTCTATGCTGTAGTCGCCTACGCTTTCCTATAACAAGTAAACAAAAAATTAGATATTAAGAATTTTTTTTTTGAAGGAAAGAAGGGACACCCAATGGGGTCCCTGATTTCATTTAATTAGACAAAAATACAACATGCATGTTCATGCAGTGCTGGAAGCTAGCACCCAATTACATAACCAGCACCCAAATACCTCTACATATTTACAAGCTATTTCAGATATTAAGAGTTTTAGCACCTAAACCATGCATTGACCATGACCAGTGTGATGAATTAAAAAGCAATGTGCACATATCATGCACTATAGTCAAGACTCAAGATCAATTACAATTCTACACTAGGAGAATTCTGCTAACTAAGTAGAATTGATATGTGTATTTTACATACAGAGTCAAATGTCTTCATGGAGTTATTTCCATAAACAAATATCGCAACAAACAATTGAACTTCAGAAAAAAGAATAAATAATTGAATTAATATAAATGCATGAGTTTATTTCAAACACTCTGAAATTCAACGGAAGATTCAACGAAAGATTCTCTGAATTAATATGAATGCTATGTGTATTTTTCTGACTTCCTAACAGAAGAAAAACAATGTAGCAAGAGGCATGAATTTGTTTACCTTCTTATCGTTCTTCATGGCAGAACAATTGGTGGCGGAAATGGAAGAGATACAGCGCCATCAAATGGGTAAGTCGTGAGATGAGAGAAGAGAGCCGGCAGGAGGTGGAGACACCGGCAAGGAGTTATAGGGTGTGAATGGACGAAAGCTTTTGTTCTTACGAGAGAGAGAGAGAGAGAGCGAGAACGGGGATGAGCAATGGAGGTTTTCGTTGGGAGAAGGAAATAAAATGGCAGATTTGTCATTGGGGGAGAAAGGAAATAAAACAGACTCTACGGTTCCAAGGGAAATGGAGAGGATGAAAGGCATGAATTATGGGGGGAATATTTCAGCCTAATAAATGAGATACATGACCAAATTACCCCTGCTCTTTGGACGGCTGAGATTAAATCTTGATTAGGAGTTTATAATCTGCTTTGGGTAGGAAATAAGAGCTCATAAATGATTGTGACAAATTTAAAAGTTAGAATTGTATCAGGGTCTTCCGAATTTCTCTTTGTAACTCGGATCAGGTGCAGCGCAGAGGCCTAACCAACATTGTAACAAAGGACCCACGAAAAAGAGAAATTATTCGGAGTGCCACCTTATTTAGCAACTAAACAGCGCCAAGCCCAATTAAAAGTGTGGCCCAGCAATCCGCGGGATTAATTTAAGGCAGCGGTGCAACTTAACCATGTCCGCGGCTCAGTGCTCCACTCCGCTCCGCTCCGCTGCACTCTACTTTGTTTTTGTAGTTGCTAGTATTCTTTTTACTTTGATTGATATATCTTTTTGGCATTGTATTGAAGTGCTATATTTTTTGTATTGTGATGGACTGGTATATCTTTTTAATTGTATTGTTATGAATTTTAGGTACTGAATATGTCTTTTATATTTTGTCAAATTGATATGTCTTTTAGTTGTGTTTATATGACTTTTTAGTTACTGAGTATGTCATTCAGTTGTGTTGAAATAACTTTTTATGTACTGATTATGTCTTTTTAATGAATTATTATATATTTTCTAGTGTGTTGGATTGATACGTCTTTTAGTTGGCGGTGCTGACGCTTCAAAGTGTTGACATTCCATATCCGGACCCCATGAAAAAATAAGGCTTCATAAATATATTTAAAACCTAGCGCATCTAAGAAACCTAGTCCAACTTATGATGTACATGAGACTATGGGCAGTAGCAACAATTCAAATTCTCAATCTTCTCTATTTATAAATATACACCATTCCCATTATTTATTTTTTGAGAAAATTTGGAGAGGGCTTATACACTCCCCTTCCAAATGCCTTTCATTAATGAAAGAAAAATATTTACAACCTAATTCTATTCTATTATTTACAAAAAGAAAAAGAAGAAGAAAATCTATCTTATCCTAACTATCTATACAAACTGTGTAATTCCTTTTCCTTCCTTCTTTGTGTAGAAATAAAAAATAAAAGCAAAAAGGCTGGCCCAGTGAAATTGTTGCTCCGGCCCATTGAATGAGCCCATAACAAAAAGTCTATCCTAAGTCTCTCACAAGTCACATCGTGCAATCCGGCCGCCTAACTCTATTCTTTTCCTAATTCCTCTCCACTTTTCATTCATTTCAAACTTTACTTTGGATCCAAATCCCTCGCCATTTTTATCTCTTCTTCAAGCAACACCGCTCCGCCTCTTCTTTCGTCTGAGAAAACACCGTCAACAGATCCCAATGGTGGAGTGTTTGATTCAAAGCAGTTTCTGCACAGATAACATCTGCTAGCGAGCTGTGAAAGACCGCTGGCGCAGTTGGCCACACATAAAAACTCGAGTAAGGGAGAGATCCCGAGTTCGAGCCCGGCTTGCCGGGATTTTTTCTGAAAAAATACGTGGGGACGTATGAGCCACCGTATTAAAAAATTCAAAAAAAAAAAATCTGCTAGCGAGCTGAAGACCTATTTTGTTTTGAGCTCGGTTCCAATGGAAGATTTTTCATTCTAAAAGGAATTTTCATGTGCCAAATGTATTTAAGAGTACTGTGGGTTAGAACTACTAATGGTTAAATCGAATATATTTATAGGGTTAGTCGTGAAGATCCCCTTTTTATGCAATTTCCATTTAATCTGGTCTTCTGTGTTTGTTAATCTTATTTTTCCTATGATATTCAGTAATTTTTTGTATTCTTCTTCTGCCTTTTCAGTTAAAACTCCTTGGAACAGATCCCTCTTATCTGGTATCGCCATGAATTGGGCTACTGTTCCATTTCTCACTTTCAAGTGAATTCGTGTGAATCACTTTCCAGAAGTTTGCTGTTCTACCATTCCTTTATTCAAAGGTGGTTTTCTGCCTGAAGAATTGGAGTTGTTTGGTAACATCCTTCCAGAAATATGACCCTCTCTTGCAAGATAAGTCTCTGCTTACTTCTGAATTTATATCTTCTACCAGATTTTTCCAATCTAAACCTCCTTTCTTCTGGTAATATTTCCAACACCATTTTAAATTGATTGCTTGATTAAATTTCTCCAGGTTCAATACTCCAAGACCTCCTCCTTCTTGTTCATTGTGCCCTTTCCACAAGAAGTTTCTTCGAAGCTTCTCAATCTCCTTTATGGCCCACCTTGGGACACCATTCCCATTAATCGTATGCTGATTGAGGTTCCATGACCTTCCACAAAATCATGAGTTGGAAAAAGTAACTGATCTGTTCAAATTTCCCCACTTTCATTATTTTCCCTTCTTAAATGCGTAACGCGGGTTTTAAACCAAAAAAAAATCACGAGGCACTTGAAAGTTTCAAATTTTTGAACAATGGCAAAAAATTCATATCACAACCTATACAGCTATTTTTTTTCTTAATCAATCTCATCTAAACCCGTCAAGTTCCACATTATAAAAGTCTAATTTGCCTCTAACTCAGCATTGTTCTTCATGATTGCCTTACTGCAATTTCCACTAGTACAAGGACTCTTTGCAATCCAGACAAAATAAAAGGTCCTTTGTGTGCAAATATTCCTATTTAAATACTGCAGAATGTCCTTTCCCAATTCCAAGCTACTATTCTTCACCTCCCTCATTATACAACAACATAGATCCAGCACTTCGACAAACATTTGAATTTCCCACATCTATTCCACGTAATCAAAGAAAAAGCCTAAATGGGTTCATATCCCTAAAATAAATCTCAACAATTTGGATCCAAAACAACCAATTGGATCCAATTGGGACGAAGCCCGAATCCAAGTTACCTCCGCTCTCGAAACGTACGGTTGCTTAATGTATAATGGATTCGGGTCTGAGTTGGAGGCGTTATTTGGATCCGTTATGCCTCACGTGTTTGGATTACCATTGGAGCGAAAAAAGATGGTTAAATCAAACATGTTTATGGGGTTTGCGCAGAATTGGAGTATGAGAGCCTTAAGGTTCCAGATGCGGATAACCCGTTAAGCGTGGAGAAGTTCACACATATGATTTATCCGCAAGGGAACGAACTCTTTATGTTACTGTTTAATTTTTTCATGTGTATCCTTGCAAAATCTCATGTTGTAACGTGAATGTCATGTACATTTTTTTCTTCTGCAACTTGCTCAGTAATACGGTATCAAGCTACGCTCAACAAATGTGTTGTTTAGAACATATGATCGAGAGGATGATATTTCAAAGTCTCGGCGTAGAAAAACACTGTGATTCACACATTGAATCGTTAGATTGCATAGTTTGCCTCGCAACATATGGAGGCTTACCTGATAAGGAATCTAAGGTTTCCGTGGCAGGACATACGGACCCTGGTTTGATCACCATAGTTCGTCATAATGGAGTTGAAGGTCTAGAAATCTTGAGTAAAGATGGAGAGTGGAACCGTATAATGCCTTCACCAAATTCTTTCACTGTTATACTTGGTGATTAAAAAAAGAAGTTTATCTTATTTCAATTCTAAGTTAGGAAAGAAACCACCATTGCTATATTATTTGTCAGGTTCTTAGCTCCAATTGATCGTGTGTTACGTTGATCGTCACAGATACTCGATACTGCATAGTTCTTATCCTAAAGAAGGCTCTGTAATTGAAGTGCAAAAAGAGATAACCGATGAAAATCATCCTTTAAAATACAATCCTTGTGTTGATGTTTTCAAGTACTTTCAATTCAAATTCTCTCCTGAAGGGGTCCGAGCTGAAGATGCCTCAAAGCTTTTTGTGGGGTGAAAGTTTGAGTTGAAACAATGAAGGAATTATTCAAGTTCTTTTATAAGTTTTTGGCGGGGTGGAATTTTTTTATTTAAATTCTTTTTGATAAATTGAATTTCTCTTTGTAATTCCGGATATATATATTTGAATCTCGTCTTCATTGTGATAATCAATATGTAACTGACTTGATATGCTACAATATAAGGTTCTCTAGAATCCTTAGCTTTGAGAAATTTCTTTTATATCGAAAATACAAGTGCATAAAACTGAATACAACTTTGTATATTTGGTACCTACTGACAAAATTAAATTATTGTTTTTATTTTTATTTTTAATTTATTTACGATAGATAGTCATGTTATATCTAGTCCTTTTCACCTGCAAAATAGCATGGGTTGTGGGTCATTCGGCCCACTTGCACTAGTGAATTTAAAATAGTCCATGATATTATTTAAATTGGACGGAATCAGAGCCCAGCTTAATTTGATTTGAAAAGTCTTCTTTACTTTTTTATCAATTCCATTAATTGGGCATGCTACTGCAAAATGAAAAAATATTTTTTTTATTAAATATGTACTAAATTATATTTGGCCGAAATTAAATCTATAACCTTGGATCACATATGCGAATGTTTTAACTAATTAAGCTACAAGTAATTTGTACAAAATGGAAAATATTATGGGCGTGCATGCTAGAATTTCAAAATAAAAAAAATTCACGTCCTTTCACGTTTGTATCAAAATATTTGCATACTAATTTTTATTTTGCTATTTTGTAAAGAAAGTTCTTATGAAATACTAATTACATAGCAAATTGTTTCTTATTCTAGTGATTACTTAAAGTATGTTGGTTAGAATATTAGAGTTGTAGTTAAATCCCCTCTATATCAATTGGAGTGAAATATTTTCTTTTTATTTCTTTACAATATAATGCTCACTTGAGGAACCTCAAAAAAAAAAAAAAAATCACACTGTAGATTTTATTTATACATTCAGGGGAAAGAAAAAAATTTAGACATGTGAAAAGAATAGAAAAAAAAGGGTCTATTTGTATTTTGTCATGTTATATTGGATATGCAAGTTATAGGTTATATTTTATACTTAATGTTTACCATTGGTAGGCCTAAACTTTTTGAATTCTAATCATGAAGTTAACGAACACGCTTCCCACTCATAATTAGCCAATTAAGTTCAATTAACTTTATCAACGACTCAAATATTTAGACTTTTTGTCTAGTCTAAAATCAAAGCAAAAAAGAAATAATGTTTTTTTTTAAATAAAAAAAAGAAGAAATAATGTTAAATGATGATTTTTGAGTTAACTTGTTGACTGAACTAAGCTATACTATATATATAATTTATAATTTTTTTTTCTTTTGCTTGAAATGCCCTTCCCATTTATATAATTAGCTAATTCTAATATTATATTTCAGTACGGAATCTTAGATTGAAATATTAAGAATATGGTTATCAAGGTAAGCAATGAAACCGCTTGGAATGCCTCATATTTATTGCAACTTAATTTCGAGGCAGTTATGCTCAAATTTGGCATTTGAGACGAATTACTGCCTTGATGTTGTAATGAACTGGTACGGCTACCTCTCTTAAAATCAGAACTTTAATTCGCCTAATGACAGGATGAAATACTATATTTCTTTCATTAGAAGAAAAAGTACTTTTATTTTCTTTGTTACGAAAAGAATTCTCAGTTTTGAGAAATAAAATAAAACATATATTTTGTTAGAGATCAAAAGGAACTTTCGTGATTATTTTCGAAGTCAACATTCCATGCTGTTTACATCATAAAATTGTTTATTTGGAAGTTTCAAGTTATTGAATAATGACATTCCTATCACCATCCATACAGCTATTTATTTTCTTAATTAATCTCATTTTACAACCAAACGGCATGAACTTTCCAAATTATAAAGGCTCAATCAGCCTCCAAACCTCGCAGCATTATTTCTTCATGATTTCCATTTCCTTCTCTAAGAAATATATAATCAACCAAATTACATTCCTTTCTACCTCTTATACAAAGTATTTCTAATTTTATCATATCATTCAAAAGAAAAGAAAAAGAATCTCTAATTCTTCTATACCACATATTCAAAAAAATTTCAATCCATCTTTGTAAAAGAAAAAAAAAACTCTATTCTCCTTCTATACCTCAGTTAAAATCCATCTTTCTAAAAGAAAAAAACATCTCTCTTCTATACCTCATACTCAAAAAGTTACAATCGTCTTTCTACAAGAAAAAAATCTCTAATTCTTCTGTACCTCATACTCAAAAAAGTTATAATCAATCTTTCTAAATCTCTCATGGAAAATCCAACTGAGTGTTTGGGGTCAGCTTTTGAATTTGTCAATGCGACTGGGCTATCGGCAACCATTGCTCGTGAAGCTAACTCTTTCTTTTGTCTCGAAAACAATTGGTCTTCAGTCCAAGAGGCCATAGAGAAGTTGAAAGCTGTGAATAAATCGGTGACAATAAAAGTCATTGATGAAATAAACAAGTTACACGAGTGTGATCATGAAGTCGACTTGTGGTTGAAAAAAACAATTAAAGGAATCCAAAATGATACGCTTGAAGAAGAATATAATAAACTTGAGAGATGTGGGCTTGCTTGCAGCTGCACTCCAAATCTTCCTCAACGATATCTTCTCGGCAAACAAATAGTCGAGAAGCTTGAATGTGTCAAAAACCTCATTCAAGAAGGAAAACAATTCACCACTTTCGGCCACCAGCCACTGCCAGATCGGGTGGAGGCGAGACCACTAACACAACCAGTTGGTATGGAGCCGATGTTAAGGCTTCTCCATGAGTACTTCAACGACAAAAAGAGGAGTGTAATTGGAGTTTGGGGCCAAGGAGGGGTTGGTAAGACTACCTTACTTAATGCCTTCAATAACAGTTTAAAGGACCTTCCCTCAAAAAACACTGCAACAGACCAAAGCAATGTTTTCCATGTGGTGATTGCCATTGACGTCTCCAACTCGGAGACACTAGATATGGCAGACATTCAAAAGACTATCACAGAGCGGCTTGGTCTTCCATGGGTTGATTCAGACACCGAGACTACCCGTGCCAAGAACCTGATGAAGGCTCTGTCAAGGAAGCGATTCGTGATCCTTTTGGATGATGTATGGAAGCAATTTTGTTTGGAAGATGTTGGTATCCCTATCCCTAATATTGATAACGGATGCAAGATTGTTCTTGCCTCGCGCGATCAAAATGTGTGCATCCAGATGAATGCCCATGAGAATGGTCTAATCGGGATGGAACTTTTGGATGAGACCGCTTCATGGAAATTGTTTAAAAGCAATTTGGGTAAAGATGCTCGAGATTTAGTATTCAATGATGTTTCCATTGAAACATGTGCCAAAGCAATTAGCAGAAAGTGTGGAGGCTTGCCTCTGGCATTGAATGTCATAGGCAAGACGGTTGCCAGCTTTAAGAGCCTGATAGATTGGGAGGATGCAGAGAAAGCTATTAGTGCGAATATGGGGGAGCTTGAGGGTGTGAAGGATGTAATGTTTCCACGACTGAGATACAGCTACGACAAACTTGACACGCTAGTCAAGCAATGTTTCTTATATTGCACCCTATTTCCCGAGTACAGTTCTATCAGGAGGGACGAACTTGCAGAGTATTGGATGGCAGAGGGCTTTATACCACAAAACGAGCCATGGAAAGCTTCCATAATCATTAACAAGCTTTTATCGGTGTGCTTGCTGCAAAGTACCAGTTCGGAATTGAAGGTAAGATTGCATAACGTACTCCGTAATTTTGGTCTATGGTTAGCACATAAAGAGAACAATTTTCTAGTGCAGTCGGGCCAAGGATCAGAAAACCCACCAGAAATCGAGGATTGGCAAGGACCTAAAAGAATATCTCTCGTGTCTAATAACATCAGAGATATATCTTTCTCACCCAAATGCAGTAATCTTGAAACATTATTGCTTCAAAAAAATAAAAAATTAAGCAGCCTTTGCCCAAAATTCTTTACGTTCATGTCCAATCTTAAGGTCCTTGATCTCTCAAACACCGCCATTAGAGAGCTTCCTGAATGTGATACATTAGTCCAGTTGGAATATCTTAATCTAAGCCAAACACAAATTAAGAAATTACCCGAGAGATTGTGGGTTTTGCAACAATTAAGGCATTTAGATTTAAGTGTGACGAAGGACCTTAAGAACACATTTAACAATTGCTCCAAACTGTTGAAGCTAAGGGTGCTTAATCTTTTTCGGAGCCACTATGGCATCCGAGATGTATTTGATTTGAATATAGACACGCTAAAGCAGCTAAGTTATCTTGGGATATCCATTCACGCAGAAGATGTTCTAAAAAAATTGAAAAAAACCGACCCCTTGGCCAAATCCACACATTGGTTGAGTCTAAAATACTGTAAAGGTATGCAATCAATCCATGTTGCTGATTTCAATCAAATGGAGAATCTCGAAGAGCTTTACATTGAATTTTGTAAAAACCTAAATGAAATGGTGGTAGATCAAGATGAGATTAGAATATCTCATTTGAAGGTGTTAACCCTGTGGAAATTGTCTAGTTTGGAGACCATTTTGGTCAAACCATTTCCCCATCACTTCACAAAACTCCGTGATTTAACCATCGACGAGTGTCCCAAGTTGAACCACGTCAGCTGGATCATAAATCTCAAATCACTGGAAAAACTGGCCATATCTCGTTGCAGTGGAATGATACAAATCGTGATAGAAACACCAAATGGCAAGCAAGGATCGGACCCGGAATCAAGCAAGGAAAGTGAAATTAGAAATGAAGGTAGCAACATTGAACTTCCAAAATTACGTTCTATTGTGCTGAGCGAGCTAGAAGAACTGGTGAGCATTTGCAGTGCTAGAGATTTTCTCTGTCTAGAAAGCATTAGGGTTCAAGATTGCCCGAAGTTGAAGAAACTGCCGATAGCACATGACTATCATATCACGAAACTTCAGCAAATATGTGGCTCTTTGGAGTGGTGGCAGGATTTGCATTGGGATGATGAGGTAGTTGGAGAGTCTCTCGAGGATTTCTTCATCCCATATGGCTCAAATGGCGGTCATTAGTTGTGTTGTTCGATATGATTCATATGGTTGTTGGATATGTTTTCTAATATGGTTTTTATTTTCAATAAGATTGATTTAATTGTATTCTTTAATGTAAATAAAGAATGAATGTATGTGCTAAATAAAATGTGATTGATTTCTTCATTGTGTGTATAAAATTTGTATAGGTCGTTCCATATCTTGTTGTGTTATTGAAAATACTTTTATAGAAGAAATGCTATGCATGATATCAATTTAAATTGCACTGGATTTTTTTTTGCTTATAGTCTTGTACATAAAAGGTGCTTATTAAGGCTGAAATTTTAAGTATCAACTTCAACCAAACAATAAACACATTTACATTAAGTAATGGACAAAATTGCAATTTCATAAATAAATAACAAATTTATTTCACCGAAGCTTGCTAGTTTAAGCAATAGACACCCACGAAAACTAAATTCGAGTCATGACTAATGCATTTAGTAAGTTTTTCAAGCCACTTAGCGTGGGATTGAGTCTCAAATAACAAATTTTGAAGGGAAAAATTATTTCATACAAGATGTTCATATACAAAATTGGTACAAATCTTTGAGCTAGAGCAGCTGCATGTAGACTTGAAACAAATAAGGTAATTGACCCAGTACCTTATTAGTGTCACTGAGATGATTGTTAGTGCCAATGGTAGCCGTTTCTTCAATTCATGTCTGGTACCGGTCACATGCAACTAGGACAAAATTGTACATGTTTTCTTACTGGTCCTGTTACACCCTATGACAAAGCATCAAAGTTTCTTTTGACCAAGTCCATATTCCTCTAACTTAATGGCGTCCCTCTATCCACCAAGATGTCCATCATCAATACTACACTATTTTATAGTAAATTTGAACTAATAAAATTAATTTTGGTTCTCTTTAATTAGAATAGTATTTCTCGCTACAATGTTTTAGAAGAAACAATATGCATAAGAAATTGTTACAGACATAATCTATCAGCATGAATTTGTACAGTCAGTTGAATTTTATAATCAAAAAAAAAATAATTTGGCCACATTTAAGAAAGTCATGTGGGCCTTGTGGCTGATCTAAAAAATTGAAAAATTATGTGGCTAATTAAATTTACACATATACTTTAAATTGGAATAAATAAATTCTTCAAATCGCTTCCCAAATCTTTTTCGTCCCATTGTAATCCATTCCACCAATCGAAAGAGCCACATATCTGCCTGAGCTTCGCTCTCTCGTGGTCTTGACTTATCGGCAGTCTCCTCAAATTCGGGCAACCTTGCACCCTAATGCTTTCAAGAGAAGGAAAATCTCTAGCTTCACAAATGCTCACCAAATTCTTCAATTCCATCAGTATTACAGATCTTAATCTTGGGAACTCAATGCCAGCACCACTTTTTTCATTAATTGTACTATCATTTTCATTCATTTTAAGTTGGTAAGACTCTTCAATGAGTGTTTGAATCTCTTGTTCTTCAGATAGTTTCTTTTTATCACCCGGTTTCACATCTCGCCCATTTATGGACGCCACTATTTGCTCCATTCTATCACAACGGGATATGACAAGTTTCTCAAGTGATTCAAGATTTGTTACCCAATTAATGTTTTCTAAATTATCGCACCCATAAATAGTTAATTCGCGAAGCTTCCTAAAATAGTGGGGCAAAGGTTTAACCGAGATAGTATGAAGGCTGCGCAATTCCCCTAAGGTCAGAAACGCCAAGTGAGACACTCTGCTCTCATCTTGATCGACCACCAACTCGGTTAGGTTTTGACATGATTCAATGTAAAGCTCTTCAAGATGCTTCATTTGATTGAAATCGGCAACATGAATGGTTTCCATACCTTCACAGTACTTCAGACTCAGCCGGTGTGTGGATTTAGCTAGTGGGTCTGTTTTCTTCAACTTTCTTAGAACATCTTCGGCATAAATGGTTATCCCAAGAAAATTTAGCTCTGTCAAGGTATCCAAATTAAGGTTAGATACATTTCGATGCCATAATTGCTCCGGAAAAGATTAAGCGCCCTTAGTTTTAATAATTTGGAGCAATTGTTAAATGTTTCCTCGAGGGCATTTGTCATACTTAAATCTAGATGCGTTAACTTCTTTAAGATCCAAAATTTCTTTGGCAGGTTTACAATGGGTGTTTGACTCAGGTTAAGGTATTGCAAATTCACTAATGCATCACATGAACCAGGAAGCTCTTTGATTGCTGTGTTGGAAAGGTCGAGAACCCTAAGATTTGACATGGATTTGAAGAATTTGGGGTCAAGGGTCATTAAATTTGGGTTATTTTGGAGCAACAATGTTTCAAGGTTACTACAATTAGGGCAAATAGAAAGATCTTTAATATCATTAGACATGAGTGAGATCTTCTTTGGCCCGTTCCAGAGCTCAACTCCTGGTGGGCTATCCAGGCCAGAGCCGGATTTGATCAGAAAATTATTCTCTTGGTTTGCTAGCCATATACCAAATTGACGAATTACGTTATGTAATCTTACCTTTAACTCAGAATTTGTATTCTGTAACAAACACGCTGAAATTAGCTGCTTGTTTATGATTAGATAACTAGCCTTCCACCGCTCATTTGGTAATATGAGACCTTCCCCGATCCAGTACTCCACGAGTAGGTCTTTCCTGATTGAACTATATTCAGGAAATAGTGTGCAGTACAAAAAACATTGCTTTGCAACCGGGTCGAGTTTGTCGTAGCTATATTTCAATTGCAAGAACATCTTGTTGACACCATCAATTTCTACTAAACCTGCACTGATCGCTTTCTTAGCATCTTTCCAGTCATTTGGATTCTTTAGCCCGGCCACGGCCCGACTTATGACAACTATAGCGAGGGGTAAACCCCCACAACTTTTGTTTATTGCTTCGGCACGTCTTCTAATCGAATCATTGGTTTTTATGGCTTTGCGGGCTTCAGGGCCCAGGTAGCTCTCAAATAGACCCCATGAAGCAACGACATCCAAAAGTTGCATTTTGACCAGGCTATGTTGTGCTCCCATATCGTTACACACATCCTCAAAACGGGAGGCAAGTATGATCTTGCTTCCGTTTTCAATTTCAGGGTTCGGAATTCCTACAACCTCCAAATTAAAACTTTTTCTTACATCATCTAAAAGGATCACAAACGGTTTTCTTGCCAAGGCCCTAATTAGAAGCCTGGCCCGAGCGTCCTGACTCTGTGTGTCAATCCACGGCAGGCCAAGCCGCTCTATGATCGTCTGCTGGATGCCCGTGATATTTAGGGTTTCCGCATTGGACACATCAATCAGAATCACTACATGGAATTCACTATGCTTTTTAAGATCGTTATTGAACAGATTAAGTAGTGTTGTCTTACCAACCCCACCAGTACCCCAAACACCGATAATGCATCTCTCATTGTCGGTGAAGTATTCTTGGAGCTGTTTCAGCATCGGCTCCATGCCGAATGCTTTCGGTTGCGGTCGCAATTCCACCATGTCTTGAGGTGGATCAATTCCAATTTCTGGAAGTTTCTCTCCTTCTATGATCAGTTCATCGGCATCTTGAAGTTTTTTGACAATTCTTTTACCGAGCTTTTGCCGGCGAGAGAAGTTTGGTGTGCAATTGCAGAAGAACCCACATCGTGTGAGTTTTTCATAGTCTTCTTCAAGGGTTTTTATATCCTCAGGGATGGCCTGAACGCGAGTTAGCCAATATTTGACTTGCGGGTTGCAGTCTCGTAATTTGTTCAACTCTTCATAGACCTTCAATTCGACTGCGGTCTTAATGGCTTGTAATTTCTCGGATTCGTCTTTGAGGGAGCACAAGTTATCGTCAATGGAGAAGAAAGATCGTGCTTGAGCGGCCACAGAAGCAGGTAGTCCAATGGCATTCATGCATTCACATGACCGGGTAACTATGCTTAGTGCTTCTGCCATGAAAGGTTTTCAATGGAGTTTTTTTAATGGTGAAAGAATTTATTCAGGGTGTCGATTGAGATGTGTGAATGTTGTTTATTTTATTAGATGGAAAAAGAAAATGATATAAAAAGTGGAAGAGATGAATATTTATGCAGATATTAGAGGCAGTTCAGCCACTCAACGTTCGATTGACTATTCAAATTCCAAACGCGGTTTGAAAATTTGGCAGAGGATATTTCAATGAACATACAACAAGTTGAAGCTTTCAAGCTATGATTTGAGGTTCAAGTTGAGTGCTTCATGTGCCCACTATTAATTATTATTAAATAAGCTCACCTGGTATATTACATAATGATTAATTCTAGGGGTATCAATGGATCTCCAAAATACGATAACCCGATCCGAATCCGTATGAATGGATGCGCATATGGTCTATGGATCGTAAAAATATATCCGATAACAAAATGGATTCGCATATGAATTTTTGAAAAAGATCAATTCGTTTATTGGATTTGAATTTGGATCTAAGAAGATCCAAATCCGAAACCCAATATGAATCCAATAAAATAAATATATAATTATGTTTATATATATATAGTAAATATCTTTCTAAATTATTTATTGTTGCTTTCTTTGTAAATCAAATTTACAAAATGTAAATATACATATGTTAATAAAAATAAAGAAAATATGAATAATTGGTAACAAATCACCATGATAAATAGTAAACACATGTTAGTTTAAAAAGAATTTTTATTCAATATTTTTTAACAACGAGCATGAAATATATTTTTCTACCAAGTTTTCATCAATTATGGAGAATAAAGAAAGATTTGACAAATAATATGATTTATATTGTATTATAATTTATATATGATTTTATGGTGTATTAAATAAATTTTGTGTCAACTATATTATTTATGTTATAAATGATTATTTTTCATGTAATTTTTTTTTTTAATTTGATATTAAGATCCAAAATCCGATCCGAACCCGCTAAATTAATGGATTTAGATTCATGATTGGCATGATTGTAACTCGCAAAAAAAAGGGACAGAGAAATCTGCACAGCCCAAAGGCCCACTACAAGATGTATGGGATATGAATATGAATAATGGCCCATCTTCATAATTTTTCCTTTTCCGGCCCAAAAGTGTTCTTATTTTTCTGGCAGAGTCCATCTCTTTATTTATTATTTTGAATTTGAATAGTAGTTAACTGTTAATCTCTCTCTCTCTCTCTCTCTCTCTCTCTCTCTCTCTCTCTCTCTCTATATATATATATATATATATATATATATATATATATATATACCGCTTGTTCAACTCAACGAAAAGTTCTTTTTTTGGAATAAATTCTTAGACGGGTTTTAATCAAAGTAAAAATATAAATGATCAATTATAATGTATTTACATTTTTTCAGCACATTACAACACATAATGCCACAAAAATACTTTAAAACTCACTCATACCATTATAACAAAAAACGCTCATAATCACGATTTTTTTTACTAGTGTGCATGGTCCAAACCGTGGTAGCACACGTCTTCTCACGGTTTTGAAACCATGATAGAACTGTGATATCTTCATCCGTGATAAACGTTTCTACTCGCGGTTTCAAGACTGTGTGTAAACATAACACGGTTTTCTTTTCATGGTTTAAACCGTGTTTATGCTATTACAATATCATTGTTTTATTATTGTGGTGAACCGTGAGTATGTTATCACGGTTGTAACCGTACTTATCTTACATATTTATTATAACATCTTAACACGGTCAGAACCATGATAACATAATGTACAACATTATAATATATATACACGGTTTAAACCATGATTACATTACACTAATATATATACTCAAAATTCAATTAGATAATAAAAACTATATCCAACAATTAGCCTATCAATTAATCCACCAAAGTATACAACAATTAATCGAAATATCATTATATAAAATAATTAATCGACCAAAATATCCATAACAAACCCTAAAATCAAAACAAAATAAAATTAACATCCCAACAAAATAAACCTAACATCCAACATACACACAAACCCTAAAATAGCAACAAAATAAACATAACATCTCAACATATTAAAGACAAAATCCTACATCGCAACATACTAACACAAACCCTAAAATCGCAACAAATGCAACACATATTTCAGTAGAGTACCTCACATCCATATGCACCATTCTGAACCTAAAATTGTAAAAAATATATGGTCAAAAATATAATTAACTTATAAACATCTAAGAAACTAAAAGTATATCCAATAATAAACATCACATACCTAGACCGTTTTGCGTCGATCAGCCATTTCACGACGAGCGTGACGACTGATTTGTTGTCATTGGAACGTCATTTATATTACTAGGGTCAACACTACTCAACTATTAATAATACAACACAATAGAAAAATAAATTTAGGTTACATAATAGTAATATAAATTAAATATATAAACTAATATATTATACCTCCGGACGTAATAGTAATACAAGTTCCTTCAATTGCTCAACTTTCCGAGTCAAGGTATTTTCAACGGCAGCCTATTTTTTTTTTCATTTTTTTCTTCTATGTCAACCAACTATTTTTCATGTTTTTCTTCTACGGCAGCCAACTCCTTAGCGTGTCTTGCTTGTTGCTCTTTCACGCATCTTACATCTAGAACCATCGAGATCTACAATAAAAATATTTCTAATTAATTATATAAGATAAATTAATATTTTTATACAAAAAAAAATAATAAGACATGAAAATATGCATCTAATCCAAATTGCATTTTTATCCAACTCGCCATCTTGATCGTCATTATTGGATGAGCTAATATCTTGAAATGGAGAACTTGATTGTTGAGTTTCTGTCGAGATATCGTCTTGTAGTCTAGAAATTAGGCCTCGAAGTCTCCTAGAAACCTCTGACATATCTTCAAGTAAACAAATAACAAATTGATGATCTATATCAATTTTACAAGAAAAATCTGAAGAAATCTAAGAAACTAATCTGATTTGATACGGTAATCTAGGATTAATTAACAGTAGATGAGATGCAATGCAATTCACTAAATAAAAAAATGAATGAAATTTCTAATTCAGTATCTATTTTAACAGCAGAACAAATTTGTTATTCTAGCACTGAAAAATCAAACACTCAACCAGTAATGACATGTAATTAGGTTTAACCAGTCATAATAAAGGTACTCTATATTGTATACCACATAGCACAATGTAATTAGATCCCTCTTAATCAAAAAGATGGAAATGTGTTTAGAAAAATGTGATAAATCGACTCAATTGTCAGACTATTTGACTTAATTAGATGGTTGCTTGAGCAGGTTACTGAACATGTGGAATTATATTACAATCGTAATCCTTCCAAAACTCATAATTAAAAACAATTATTTCATTTAACATGTGATTGAGCCAACAAAACACTAAAACACTGTCACTACTTCACAAAATAAAACAGAATTCCATAAGCAGCTCAAAACAGAAACATTTCAGTTCAGCTTCTTCAATTCCATCGCACATGTAATTGGATCCCTCTTGATTGCAATCGAGGAAAAAAAGAAAATCCAACGATTTACTTCCGAAAAGATTTGATTCAGCCTAAAGTGCATGACATTCGCAATTGTAGTAAGTAGAACTCACCTTAAGCCACCGTTGAGAGGAAGTAGTTGAGCGAGAAGCCTTGAGATCATCAATCACCACGAAATAGTTCAGCTCAGGCCTTGAGCCACCGTTGAGCGGCGTAGATCGATGGGGAGAGTGGCAGAGAGAACTGATTAGGCGGAGATCCGATTTCCAAACTCGAAAGGGAGACTATTTATAGCAAGCTATTCTAATCACGGTTTTCATCTAACCCGTATTTATAAAACCAATTTTGTAATTCTGGTTTTTAAGTAAACCGTGCTTTCATACATAATCAGGCTTTGTTCTACCGGTTTTCACGTAAACAAACCGTGAAATCAAATTTCACATTATCATGGTTTTGAATAAATCATGTTAACAAAACTATTTATTACATGGTTTATCGATTAAACCGCTGCAATATATATAATCGGCTTTGAAGCCATGTTAATGTGCGGAATATTTTTCTTTCTTATACACGGTTTGACTTGTGTGTGAAAACAAATCATGTATATCAACATTTTTGTTGTAGTGTACCAATATTTTACATCAAAATCTATTCAAGTAATGAAATGGAACGGATTCGAAATGATCTTCAAGGCCATTTGTGTCACTTGCTTCGAAAGTACCTATGAAAAGAAAAAGAAATAAGAAATTAAAAACAAAAGAAACAGAACCATGATTTATTTATGAGCGGCTCCTCATATAAGATAATCTCTCTCTCTTATTATATAGACATGAACCACTCTTGTCCTTGCTCACCAAAGTGTTACAAGAGATGGATTGAAGGCATTAATTTGAAAATCAGTCAGCCGACTAGAATAGATTGTATTTAATTTCCATTCTTCAAGCTCCATACCCACCGCTAAATTGTTGCATGAAAAACGCCATTAATGAAGCTATGGTTACAAGCAGAATGCTTAACAGAACTAATTCCATCTCTCTCTCTCATAGAGTTTAGGCCAGACGACAAGTTATTCAGAAAAGCAGTTACTTAAATATGTTGGAGAAAATATTTAGGGAGATGCTATTTAAAGAGCTAAGTTGGCTTAATCAAGAGCAAATTCAAATTTTATTTGGAAAATACCAAAATTGTCCTTATTAATGATGATTCTTAAATTTTTATTTTTATCTATTGATGTTATTATTCTCTTAAAATTTAGCAAATAAATCATGCAATTATTGAAAGAGATTAAATAGATTTATTACTTCTTTTCTGTCATATTATGCAATGGATGGATCATAAAATATTTACGTATTATTTATCATATTATGTTGTTCGTTTATGTTAGTTCGATTTTCTATGTTATTTTTGCTATCTATTAATAAATGACTCAACAAATATGTTATTTTATTTTATATATTTGACCGCAAATTTATAAATATGTGTTGTTATATGCTAGTTGTATCTTTCTCTATATTTAGATGAAGTGTTATTTGAATTTTTTTTTATATATGAGTATTAGTAATATAACATTAAAATTCATGCACGAATAAGAAATTCTTTTATACTAATAATACTAACAAAATAAAAGCCACGGTCAAAGATTAAAAAAAAATTCCAAATTTGCTGTCATCACAAAATAAATTACTGGAATATTGAATCACGATGTTTCTATTTTTGCAAGATTTAATTAGTCATTACTAGAAAGGAATAATAAATAAATAAAAATATTAATTTAAGAATCATCATTAAATAAGGACAATTTTGACATTTATCAACAAAAATTTGAATTTGCTCATAGTTAAGCCAACTTAGTTCTTTGAATACCACCTCCCAATATATAAACTCAAAATTAATTACCAATAAACAATGTCATACTTGGTGGTCAAGTCAGTATTTGTAACATATATGATAAATACTGAGTTACTATAAGCCAATAAATATTATTTATAACCTAATTAACATCTTAGATCTTTGACTGGCCAATGGAGTAGCCGGTTACCAAGAGCATTATGAAACAATAACCTACACGTATTCACATGACTATATATATGTACACCTCTGATGCATAGATGGAGGAGAGACAAGATAATAGATAGAGAAGTAGAGAGAAGATATCACATAATATATACTCCTATTAATCTCCTACATATACTCTTAATATTATATTTTATATATAAATATTTTATACATCAAGTTGGGTATTGAAGGAGGCTCTTATCAGTCTCTTCCATGGATGTGACCCTAAGAAGAGACGCTACCCGTAGTATCTTGGGGTAATTTTCATATCTCGCACATGAGGGAAATACATCTTAGGACAGAGTTCACTCACTCGGATAAGAACGTTTTAATCATTACTTTTATTATTTTCTATCAAAAAAATATATTATTTTAAATATAATATTTTATTTACTATATTTAATTTTATAAAAACTCTTAATCACAATCGGTATTTTCAAGCATAAGTTCTAACAATCTAAGGTGTAATTTCCATGCTGATTGTGATTAAAGAGTTATATATAATTTGTTGTTATATAACCACTTTATGATCATAATAATAAAAGAACTCATAGTAAATAACAAACTATTCCTCTAAATTGTAATAGATCCATATCTGTTATTATTTTGATCATTAGATCTTTTAGTAAAATAATTTGAATGCAATTACTTTTATCATCTTGTATATATGTACTGCTGTTGGGAGTTTGTTACCTTTGCAGGTTCTTGTAAGATCAAAATAAAGAATGGAAAATCAAGAGGACATTTAACAGTAGCAAAGGCACCCTTCACTCTCGGATCTAACTAGATATTAGGAAATATGAGACCCAAGAGCTTGGACGTCACAAATTTTAACACTATTATGGTGGATCAAATCTTCATGAGATGATAATGGAAATTGGACATATAATTCTTTCAATCTCGTTCAAGTTAGAGTCGATAACAACATCCAGTCTTGTTTCTTTTACATTTATACTAATATTTATATTTATATTTATATTCACATAAAACATAAATTACTACACGGACCTATTATCTACTCACTGCGTTGAAAACATTGAGGATATAACATAGTCGAACACTAAAATACTTTTAGAATTTCCATTATGTTAAATACATGAGGTAAGCCATTCATGCTAGCATTTATTTGTCAATTTAGCTGGTAATATGGAACCGTTAGTACGTAAACATTTATAACGTAAGGATATTATTTCTCAATTTAATGCTAGATGACATTCATTGAACATAGAGCTAATTATCTTTGTAAGACTAAGCCTTCAGTCAAATATTATGAATTATAATACATGGAATCAACCTTACATAGACAAATATTCATTTGTATAAATTAGACACATGAGTAGTGAATCTTTGTTCGGTTATTGTTCATGAAATTTATTGACCGAGTAATTAAGTCTTTATGATCTTATAACCAACTACGTACCAAAGTCCTTAATGAATATTAAAATGTTACCCTTTGATGACTCTTCAATTTGAATTATAAATAATATATTTTGAGTTACGAAATGTGGGGGTTTTATTGGACATTAAACCAACATGTTGCTTATAGGTTTTCATTGTAAATATCTTGAAATGCTAGAAAATTATTGTTATAATGATGCAACGGTTCATTTGGAATGATGACGTATTAAATACTAGTGATTAAAAACACATTAAAAAAATAATATATTGATGATTAAAAACAAATAAATTTGTAACTGATTATAAGCCATATTTAGTTGACAATATAACAGTCATGCCATTACGGAACATACTTATATGGTAATTGATAACATAGAAAACCTTTGATGGTTTGAGACTATTCATATCATTGTGTTCAAGATTATAATATATATATCTACTAGTTTTTCGATATTATCATATATCTACTAGTTTTCTTGTGGAGTTTGGTTTGAATCATATTGCAGATAAAATATGAAGTTGGAGGTTGAGTTATAGTTTGCTGGTATGAGATGTAATCCAAAGCAATAATGCAATGTAATTGATCAAGAAATAGAAGAATGGAGTTTGGACACCATATCTTGTGATGACTGATCATTGGTTGCTTCAACATGGTCAAAAGATAAGTTTAACATTTATTCTTTAATAATAAGTATTTTATATTTTGTTAAAAAAAAAAATAGTACATGCCCAAGTCAATTTTGAAACGACCAATATGTTTCTGAATAAAAAGAACAAAAGAAGTATGAGGGTTAATTGATAATAAAAAAAAAGGTGATATTTAAAGAGCTAAATTGGCTTAAGTAAGAGCAAATTCAAAATTTTGTTGACAAATAACAGAATTGTTCTTATTTAATAATGATTCTTAAATTAATATTTTTATTCATTTATTATTCCTTTCTAGTAAGGGCTAATTAAATCTTGCAAAAGTAGAAACATCGTGATTCAATATTCCAGTAATTTATTTTGTGATGACAACATATTTGGAATTTTTTTTATCTTTGGCTGTGGCTTTATTTTGTTAGTATTATTAGTATAAAAGAATTTCTTATTTATGCAATGAATTTTAATGTTATATTACTAATACTCATATATATATATATATATATATATATATATATATATATATATAAAAGAAGCAAATAACACTTTATCTAAATATAGAGAACGATACTACTAGCACATAACAACACATATTTATAAATTCGCGGTCAAATATATATAAAATAATAGCATATTCTTTGAGTCATTTATTAATAGATAGCAAAAATAACATAGAAAATCGAACTAACATAAACGAACAACATAATATGACAAATAATACGTAAATATTTCATGATCCATCCATTGCATAATATGACAGAAAAGAGGTAATAAATATATTTAATCTCTTTCCACAATTGCATGATTTATTTGCTAAATTTTAGGAGAATAATAGCATCAATAGATAAAAGTAATAATTTAAGAATTGTCATTAATAAGGACAATTTTGGTATTTGCCAAACAAAATTTAAATTTGCTCTTAATTAAGCCAACTTAGCTCTTTGAATAGCATCTCCAAAAAAAATGTTTTAACAAATATTAAGTTAAATATAACAGCAACATTCTTAAATTGACAGTTACCCTTGTATAAATATAACACTCCCTATCATTAAATTATTGTGTTAAGCCATGTGAGTATAAAAAAAAAATAACCATTGAATAATTCTGCTAATTATATTCAATTGATAAATGGTGGGGATTACGGAAAAAAAATATATAATAATTTATATGTTAATGCCAATTTATACCTAGTAGTAACAAAAAAAAAATTGTTCTGTTACATATTACTTTTAATGTTAAACCATTCATATACTTTGCAAATTGATCTGTTGATTTAATTATGTGCATAAAGCGAAATAGTTATAATAATTAAAATGTGGGGTTAAAATCAATAAAGTTAAACCAAATGATAAATGAGATGGCTCATAATGATATATATAAAAACTATTTCATTTGTAGTTTTAGATTATCTAATCTAATCTAGCTAATGAGATATATTTATTATGAGAACTATAAATAAATAAAAAATCTTGAGCTAATATATGAATTATCTGGAGAACCTGCTTTACAAGTTCTTTTTGCAGATAAAAAGATAATGTGCTTGCAAGCTTAAGAGGAAGCCAACAAAAGGAAGATCAAAACTCTCCATAAAGAGAGACCATAAATAAATAATGGACTAAAAGTCCTTATTATCATCGAGGGGGATAGGTTAGCCTATAAGTAAACCAATTTGCTGTAATAATCCAACATCTGTGATAGGATATTTCTTGAAGGATGTTCAATGGGTAATAACAAGCTGATAGATTGGTTAAAAGTACACAAATTTTTGGAGCATCGACTCCGACTCTATCCCTATGATGAGTGTGCTTATGTAGCAGTATAAGGATGAGCATTTTGCTCTTAATGAGAAACCGAGGCGGTAATTTTCGTAGGATATGACTCTACAAATATCCTTAGAAGGAAACTCACCTATATGAGAGTAACCGTAATACGGCCGCGGTGTGGGGCATGTGTAAGTTCCAAAGACTCTCACGAAAAAGAAATCCAAGATATATGTGCAAGGCCATTAACGCACAACCCGCGATAACTGTCTCCGTACTATGTGTGCGACAGTGGAGTCTGGGTCAAAGGATTGAGTTCAAAAACATAGTTTACTCCGCTTCCTCCAGACAGAAACTGTTACACTAAGGTGAAATTCAAGTTTTATAAAACACTTACACTGATGTATAGTATAAATACCCAACAAATTATATTTGAGAGCAACAAATTATAATTTTAAAACAACAATTATATTTTTATTTCTATACTATTTTATTACTAAATTTATATTTTTTCTATAATTATAATTTTGAGTTTTGTGGGGGATTGTTGGAAAAAATATATAAACTCAAAATTAATTACCAATAAACAATATCATACTTGGTGGTCAAGTCAGCATTTGTAACATATATGATAAATACTGAGTTACTATAAGCCAATAAATATTATTTATAACCTAATTAACATCTTAGATCTTTGACTGGTCAATGGAATTAAAAGCCAATTAAGTAGCCGGTTACCAAGAGCATTATGAAACAATAACCTACACGTATTCACATGATAATATATGTACACCTCTGATGCATAGATGGAGGAGAGACAAGATAATATATAGAGAAGTAGAGAGAAAAGATATCACATAAAATATACTCCTATTAATCCCCTACATATACTCCTAATATTCTATTTTATATATAAATATTTTATATATCAAGTTGGGTATTGAAGGAGAGGCTCTTATCAGTCTCTTCCATGGACGTGACCCTAAGAAGAAACGCTACCCGTAGTATCTTGGGTTGATTTTCATATCTCGCACGTGAGGGAAATACACCTTAGGACAGAGTTCACTCGCTTGGGTAAAAACGTTTTAATCATTACTTTTATTATTTTCTATCAAAAAAATATTATTTTAAATATAATATTTTATTTACTATATTTAATTTTACAAAAATTCTTAATCACAATCAGTATTTTCAAGCAAAAGTTCTAACAAAATAAGTGATACATTGGAACTAAAAATAATAGGAATTTTTTCAAAACCCCCAAACTTTTTTGAATATTTTAAAAATCTGCTCATTTTTAGAATTCCCTCATAACCCTATAAAGTGATGAATATGTTCAACTACATCCATCTTATAAGTTTAACATATTAGGCCTAACAAAATTCAATCATGTTATGGATTTTACTGAGAGAATCTAAAAGATGAGGATATTTTTTTAAATGTTAAAAACATTAGGAGTTTTTTGAAAAAAATTCACATTTAGTAAAATATGTATAAGCATGAATGAATCTTAGTAGAGACTGGAAGTAGGCATGACTCCCAAAATTTTGATAAGGAAATATATATTAGTAGTATTTTATTAAATAAAATTTCGAAGTAAATATATTTCTAAAAAAAGAAAACTTCCAACTAAAAAAGAAACAATAAGCAGTAATTAGAATTTTAGTTTCAAAAAGAAAGTCCACATAAAATGTCCACATACTTGATGTACATATATACAAATTTGGTACAAATTATCGTCCTATGCGAGCAGCTGCATCTAGACTTGTACCTAATATTAACAAGGTTGACCCATGACCGACTGGTCAATTAAGATGATTATCAGTTTCTTTCCTCAAAAAAAAAAAGATGATTATCAGTGTGCCAATTGTAGCCTTTTATTCAATTCATGTTTGGTGGGTAGTTAAAGGCAAAGTCGTACATGTTTTCTTAGTGGTCCTGCTTTATCATAAAGCAGATCCTCTAGAGTTCCTTCTGACCAAGTCCAAATTCCTTTAGCTTAATTGTGTCCCTCTATATAGCGAGAAGTCCATCATTAACACGTAAGCTCTACACCGCCAAACAAACATACAAAATGATGAGCAACTCCGGGCTGAAAATTTCTTGGCAACGTCGCCTCTGGAAGATGAAAGTGCCACTTAAAATCAAAATCTTTGGTTGGTTGATGTTCAACCAAAAAATACCCACCGCAGACAACTTACGTAAAAGACGATGACCACACGCACCATTCTGTAAGCTCTGTAATCGTCAAGAAGAATTCGTCTCACATCTCTTTGTGGACTGTATATATGCAAGGGCTGTCTGGTCTCATATCTTTGCTGATTGAAAGCCAAGACACAAGCCGAGCAACATTATCCAATTATGATTAAGCAACAGACCACACTTTCCGAGTGACAAAAAAAGTCTATGGGACACCACATGTATGCCAATTTGGTGGTCTATCTGGCGGGAACGAAACAATCATGTATTCTCTAATAAAACAAGGCCATACAAGCTGCTAGTTAAGGAAATCCGAGACAATGCGACTTGGTGGTGCTCCAATCTATAGAAGCTCATCCTCCTTGACGGCTTCTTCTTGTTCATTATTCATTTCATCCAATCTATCATTGTTGTTGTCTTTCTACACATCTTTTATATTTGTTGTATATCCTTCTTGTATAAAACCTTTTTTCTCTTCTGTTATTAATTAAAAAAGAGTGGTAAGGTAAACAATCGCCTACCATTCCTTCAAAAAAATAAAGTTTTAATTAATAAAATCAAGTTTGGTTCTCTTAAATTAAAATAGCATTTCTAGTAAAATCTTTAAGAAGAAACAATATGTACATGAAATTGGAACAAACATAATCTTTCAGCACAAATTTGTGCTTTTTATTCCAATCACTTTTATGTGGCTAATTAAGTATATACATATAATTAAATTGGAATAAAGAAATTCTCTAAATCGCTTCCCAAATCTTTCTCGCCCCATTGTAAGCCATTCCACCACTCGAAAGAGCCACATATTTGCCTGAGCTTCGCTATCTTGTGGGCTTGACTTATCGGGAGTCTCCTCAAATTCGTGCAACCTTGCACCCTAATGCTTTCAAGAGAAGGAAAATCTCTCGCTTCACAAATGCTCACCAAATTCTTCAATTCGATCAGTATTATAGATCTTAATCTTGGGAACTCAATGCTCGCACTGCCTTTTTCATTAATTTTAAGCTCATTTTCATTCATTTTAACTTGATAAGACTCTTCAATAAGTGTTTGTATTTCTTGTTCTTCAGATAGTTTCTTTTTATCACCCGGTTTCACATCTCGCCCATTTATGGACGCCACTATTTGCTCCATTCTATCACAACAGGATATGACAAGTTTCTCAAGTGATTCAAGATTTGTTACCCAATTAATGTTTTCTAACTTATCGCACCCATAAATAGTTAATTCGCGAAGCTTCCTAAAATAGTGGGGCACAGGTTTAACCGAGATAGTATGAAGGCTGCGCAATTCCCCTAAGGTCAGAAACGCCAAGTGAGACACTCTGCTCTCGTCTTGATCGACCACCAACTCGCTTAGGTTTTGACATGATTCAATGTAAAGCTCCTCAAGATGCTTCATTTGATTGAAATCGGCAACATGAATGGATTCCATACCTTCACAGTACTTCAGACTCAGCCGGTGTGTGGATTTAGCTAGTGGGTCTGTTTTCTTCAACTTTCTTAGAACATCTTCCGCATAAATGGTTATTCCAAGAAAATTTAGCTCTGTCAAGGTATCCAAATTAAGGTTAGATACATCTCGAATGCCATAATTGCTCCGGAAAAGATTAAGCACCCTTAGTTTTAATAATTTGGAGCAATTGTTAAATGTTTCCTCGAGGGCCTCTGTCATACTTAAATCTAGATGCGTTAACTTCTTTAAGATCCAAAATTTCTTTGGCAGGTTTACAATGGGTGTTTGACTCAGGTTAAGGTATTGCAAATTCACTAATGCATCACATGAACCAGGAAGCTCTTTGATTGCTGTGTTGGAAAGGTCGAGAACCCTAAGATTTGACATGGATTTGAAGAATTTGGGGTCAAGGGTCATTAAATTTGGGTTATTTTGGAGCAACAATGTTTCAAGGTTACTACAATTAGGGCAAATAGAAAGATCTTTAATATCATTAGACATGAGTGAGATCTTCTTTGGCCCGTTCCACAGCTTAATTCCTGGTGGGCAATCCAGGCCAGAGCCGGATTTGATCAGAAAATTATTCTCTTGGTTTGCTAGCCATATACCAAATTGACGAATTACGTTATGCAATCTTACCTTTAACTCAGAACTTGTATTCTGTAACAAACACGCCGAAATTAGCTTGTTTATGATTAGATAACTACCCCTCCACGACTCATTTGGTAATATGAGACCTTCCCCGATCCAGTACTCCACGAGTAGGTCTTTCCTGATTGAACTATATTCAGGAAATAGTGTGCAGTACAAAAAACAATGCTTTGCAACCGGGTCGAGTTTGTCGTAGCTATACTTCAATTGCAAGAACATCTCGTTGACACCGTCAATTTCTACTAAACCCCCTCTGATCACTTTCTTAGCATCACTCCAGTCATTTGGGCTCTTTAGCCCGGCCACGGCCCGACTTATGACAACTATCGCGAGGGGTAAACCCCCACAACTTTTGTTTATCGCTTCGGCACGTCTTCTAATCGAATCATTGGTATTTATGGCTATGCAGGCTTCAGGGCCCAGGTTGCTCTCAAATAGACCCCATGAAGCAACGACATCCAAAAGTTGCATTTTGACCAGGCTATGTTGTGCTCCCATATGGTTACACACATCCTCAAAACGGGAAACAAGTATGATCTTGCTTCCGTTTTCAATTTCAGGGTTAGGAATTCCTACAACCTCCAAATTAAAACTTTTTCTTACATCATCTAAAAGGATCACAAACCGTTTTCTCGCCAAGGCCTTAATTAGAAGCTTGGCCCGAGCCTCCTGACTCTGCGTGTCAATCCACGGCAGGCCAAGCCGCTCTATGATCGTCTGCTGGATGCCCGTGATATTTAGGGTTTCCGCATTGGACACATCAATCAGAATCACTACATGAAATTCACTACGTTTTTTAAGATCGTTATTGAACAGATTAAGTAGTGTTGTCTTACCAACCCCACCAGTACCCCAAACACCAATAATGCATCTCTCATTGTCGTTGAAGTATTCTTGGAGCTGTTTTAGCATCAGCTCCATGCCTAATGTTTTCGATTGCGGTCGCAATTCCACCATGACTTGAGGTGGATCGATCCCAATTTCTGGAAGTTTCTCTCCTTCTATGATCAGTTCATCGGCATCTTGAAGTTTTTTGACAATTCGTTTGCCGAGCTTTTGCCGGCGAGAGAAGTTTGGTGTGCAATTGCAGAAGAACCCACATCGCGTGAGTTTTTCATAGTCTTCTTCAAGGGGTTTTATATCCTCAGAGATGGCCTGAACGCGAGTTAGCCAAAATTTGACTTGTGGATCGCAGTCTCGTAATTTGTTCAACTCTTCATCGACCTTCAATTCGACTGCGGTCTTAATGGCTTGTAATTTCTCGGATTCCTCTTTGAGAGAGCACAAGTTATCGTCAATGGAGAAGAAAGATCGTGCTTGAGCGGCCACAGCAGCAGGTAGTCCAATGGCATTCATGCATTCGCATGACTGGCTAACTATGCTTAGTGCTCCTGCCATGAAAGTTTTTCAATGGAGTTTTTTTAATGGTGAAAGAATTTATTCAGGGTCTCGATTGAGATGTGTGAATGTTGTTTATTTTATTAGATGGAAAAAGAAAATGATATAAAAAGTGGAAGAGATGAATATTTATGCAGATATTAGAGGCAGTTCAGCCACTCAACGTTCGATTGACTATTCAAATTCCAAACACGGTTTGAAAATTTGGCAGAGAGGATATTTCTATGAGCATACAACAAGTTGAAGCTTTCAAGCTATGATTTGAGGTTCGAGTTGAGTGCTTCATGTGCCCACTATTAATTATTAAATAAGCTCACCTGGTATATTACTTAATGATTAATTCTAGGAGCTATGCTTCCATACACTCACTCATTTTTCTACTTTTTTGATAGATTTAATCTTAACCCTTCATTTATAGGAGGGTATTTTTGGAAACCAAAATTCAACAAGTCAACATATCACCCCAACAGCTGAGACCGGAAAAATATATACTTGGTACATATTTTTCTTTTTACAAAGACACCCAAAAGTAATAAAATATTCATTGTTAATTTTTCTATTTTATATCTGAAAAACTTTTTTTTTTATCTTTTCAAAAATATTTCTTAAAAATTTAAATAATTATTAAATTTTATACTTATCTTTTTATGATATGAATTTTTATATAATAACAAATATTTAAAAAAAAATTATATCTGTATAATAAATTGTTAGCATAATTATCTTCTAGATTATATATTAAATTTTTGGTTAGATATTTGTGCAAGTTATCATGATAAAATTATTTATATAAAATTTGAACTATAATTTGTATACCACAAATAAAAATAATAGTTTGGTAAAAAATATAAGTGTATAATGTACAACTACTTAAATTTACTCCAAAAATAAATAAATCATACTTTAAAAAGAAATTATCAAAAAGTTACGGGACATTGATAGTTTTACTTTTTTTATTCTAATTGAAAGACGCATTATTGCATGTGAAGTTGTCAATAATTAATGTAGAGTTGACTGAAAATCCAATAGGAAGAATGACATGGCAACAAGGGATTGGTTCCTTTGTTGAGATAATAATTTCTCTCGATTGAGGTAATAAAGTTCTCGTAATCTGTGGACAAGTTAAATTACACTTATAACCTTTTATGTATAGTTTGGTAACCTACTGAAACAAGTTTTTAACCTACTGAATTGTTTTAGCCGGTTTTCTAAATTAATACGGACCACAAGATCTGAGCAAATGAATGGTCCAAAAAGATTGGTTGTATTGAAGAAAAGCTCTAATTCTAGGGGCATCAATGGATCTCCAAAATCCGATAACCCGATCCGAATCCGTATGAATGGATGCGCATATGCTCTATGGATAAAAATATATCCGATAACAGAATGGATTCGCATATGGATTTTTGAAAAAGATCCATTCGTTTATTGGATTTGAATTTGAATCTAAGAAGATCCGAATCCGAAACCCAATATGAATCCGATAAAATAAATATATAATTATGTTTAGGGAAATATCATCATAGGTCACTCAACTTTCAAAAATGACCAAATAAGTCATCCAACTTTCAATTGTCTGCTATAAGTCATTCAACTTTCAAAATTATCAAATAGGTCATCAAACTTTCAATTCCCCAATAAGTCACCCAACTTTTAAAAAAAATGACCAAATAGGTCATCCGAATAGTTAAATTTTGAGTGACTTAGTTGATTATTTTTGAAAGTTGAGTGACCTATATGGGACAATTAAAAGTTGAGTGACTTATTTGATAATTTTTAAAAGTTAAGTGACCTATAGGGGACAATTGAAAGTTGAGTGACTTATTTGGTCATATTTGAAAGTTGGGGTGACTTGGGGCGAATTTTACCCTTATGTTTATATATATAGTAAATATCTTTCTAGATTAATTATTGTTGCTTTAATCAAATTTACAAAATGTAAATATACATATGTTAATAAAAATAAAGAAAATATGAATAATTGGTAACGAATCACCATGATAAATAGTAAATACATGTTAGTTTAAAAAGAATTTCTTATCAATATTTTTTAACAACGAGCATGAAATATATTTTTCTACCAAGTTTTCATCAATTATGGAAAATAAAGAAAGATATTACAAATAATATGATTTATATTGTATTATAATTTATATATGACTTTATGGTGTATTAAATAAATTTTGTGTCAACTATATTATTTATGTTATAAATGATTATTTTTCATATTATTTTTTTTTTTAAAACTTGATATTAAGATCCAAAATCCGATCTGAAACCCGCTAAATTAATGGATTTGAATTCGCATATGGATTTTAGCTTTTCTAATGATTTTGAATTCGCATTTGGATCTTCATAATCTTAATTGGATTCGCATATAGATATTGCTTGAATCCGACCCGAACCCGATCCATTGACATCCCTAATTAATTCCTTCATTGACTTGGTATAAATTGGACCTGGTTATCTTGTGGCTCGTCATGTTATGATTTTTTCCAATTTGTTCTTTTTCTCATTTTTCTTGAAACAGTCTTTTCAAGTACTCTTTTTTTCCAATTAGAATATGCAACCTACATATATACCATCTAGAAAAATGCCATTTTTCCTCTAATTAACAACATGTTTTGGGTTTATATTGCTACTAGCTTGGAATGATTGTAACTCGCAAAAAAATGGACAGAAAAATCTGCACAGCCCAAAGGCCCACTACAAGATGTATCGGATATGAATATGAATAATGGCCCATTTTCATAATTTTTCCTTTTCCAGCCCAAAAGTGTTCTTATTTTTCTGGCAGAGTCAATATCTTTATTTATTATTTTGAATTTGAATAGTAGTTAACTGTTAATCTCTCTCTCTCTCTCTCTCTATATATATACATATATATATATATATATGTATATATATATATATATATATATATATATATATATATATATATACATATATATATATATACCGCTTGTTCAACTCAATGAAAAGTTCTTTTTTTGGAATAAATTCTTAGACGGGTTTTAATCAAAGTAAAAATATAAATGATCAATTATAATGTATTTACATTTTTTTCAGCACATTACAACACAAAATGCCACAAAAATACTTTAAAACTCACTCATACCAATATTTTACATCAAAATCTATTCAAATAATGAAATGGAACGGATTCGAAATGATCTTCAAGGCCATTTGTGTCACTTGCTTCGAAAGTACCTATGAAAAGAAAAAGAAATAAGAAATTAAAAACAAAAGAAACAGAACCATGATTTATTTATGAGCGGCTCCTCATATAAGATAATCTCTCTCTCTTATTATATAGACATGAACCACTCTTGTCCTTGCTCACCAAAGTGTTACAAGAGATGGATTGAAGGCATTAATTTGAAAATCAGTCAGCCGACTAGAATAGATTGTATTTAATTTCCATTCTTCAAGCTCCATACCCACCGCTAAATTGTTGCATGAAAAACGCCATTAATGAAGCTATGGTTACAAGCAGAATGCTTAACAGAACTAATTCCATCTCTCTCTCTCATAGAGTTTAGGCCAGACGACAAGTTATTCAGAAAAGCAGTTACTTAAATAAGTGATACATTGGAACTAAAAATAATAGGATTTTTTTCAAAACCCCCAAACTTTTTTGAATATTTTAAAAATCTGCTCATTTTTAGAATATATTCCCTCATAACCCTATAAAGTGATGAATATGTTCAACTACATCCATCTTATAAGTTTAACATATTAGGCCTAACAAAATTCAATCATGTTATGGATTTTATTGAGAGAATCTAAAAGATGAGGATATTTTTTTATATGTTAAAAAAATTAGGATTTTCTTGAAAAAAAAATCTCATTTAGTAAAATATGTATAAGCTAGGATGGAGCTTAGTAGGGACTGGGAGGAGGCATGACCCTCCCAAAATTTTGATAAGAGTAGTAATGAATAAAATTTTGAGGTACATGTATTTCTATGTGTTTGATCCTCCCAAAATTTCTTTGAAGTGTCAATCAGTAAGAAAAAAATTCCGTCCTCTCCCCCAAGTCATACAATCAAGCTCCGTCTTTGTATACAAGTGAGTCCCCATTAAAGATGTATAAGCCGTCATTTGATTATTGTTCGTATTCTTATTGAAAACGAAATTTAGACAATTATTACTGTAGTTTAGAGTACAATATTCGTGTCATTTGTTATTTTTTATTTTCTGTCTCTATTTTAATAAATTACTTTACATATCAAAAATATTTTAATAAATTAGATAGTTCCTAACCCAGTTGAAAATTAATGAGCGTCTCAATCGGAACTTGAAAGATTTTGGTAGATACATAAATATTGATGAATCATTAATTGCTTCATAATTTCTGGTAAATCGAGTTTTGCGTGCACTGTCGTTTGGTGTTGCAATTAAATTTTTTTATCACTTTCATGGATTTTCATTTTAAATATTTATATTATAAATTGAGCAAATAAATTTATAAATAATCAAATAAGTGGTTAGCAGTTATTAGGTAGAACTAACTGAAATAGTGTATTAGAAAATCATCATTGGAGTTACTACTACCACTGAGCACGTGATTATGCGAGATTGTGACTTTGATTTGAGTAGTCTTAGAAGTTAGTTAATGAAATATTTTTTGCATAGAATAGAGATGAATCTTTATCTTATATCAATTATTTAATTAATGAAATAAAATTTGTCATTTATTATTGTGTATTTTGAAAAATCTAGAATTACTGGGTAGTGGATCCTATATGCTCCATAAAAATTAAATTAATATTATAGAATTCTCATTTCAATAGAAATTAATAAAGTAAAATTATTAAAAATTAATGAAAAAACCGCAATAAAAAAGAACGGCCTTCCAAATATTTAATTAGATGAAAGAACAGAAAGAGGAAAAAAAAAAAAACTCAACCAAAATAGGAAACTAACTCTGCTCTCCTAACTTTTCCCTCTCATCTCTCTCCCAACTGTTTTTCCCTCTCTAGACGATAAAGAAAAACGAACGAGAAAATGAAAAATAAAAGCAAATCATCTTCTAACGTTTCTTTTTAATTTTTTGGACCTAATCAATTTTATTGGACCTGATTTTGTGGAGCTTCTCTTATCAATTTTGTTATTTTTTTTTGCTTAATTCTCAGTCAAAATTGTGGAAGTCATTCAAAATTGCTTTTAGTTGATTTTTTCCAAACTTTGTCGAGTATTAGGCTTACTCCATTCTTTATTTTTCTTAAAACTTTTTGGTGTAATAATTGTAATGTTTTTTCGTGATTTCTTTTACTTGCCTATAAGGTGTTTGTTGAAAAGAGAACGTCGTCAACAGACTGGAATTTTTTTACCATGTGGCTGTTTGGTGCTGTCATCCGCAAATCTGTTTTTATGTGAGATTTTTTTTCCTTTTCTTTCTTGAGTTTTTCATTGTTAGTATCGTTAATAATTGCAATTCATTTCCCACACTTTGGATTTGAAGCTTCATTTTGGGTCCTGAGAATTTAATGTTTTTGTTCTTTAATTCACAATCCCCGTATAAGTGATATATTAAAATTCTTTTGATCTGAAGATTTGATTTTCAATTTTCTAGTAAATGGATTAATGTTCAATCATTTTGTTAACTTAACACTGTGAGAATTTTTTAGTTTTTTATTCTATTTGTATAATCTTCTTTGTAATGGGCAATAATTTTTTTCGGGCTTGGGCAACGAACAAGGCCAGACCGGCTCTGAGAGGAGGTAGAGAAATGGGGAAAAGGCAAGTGCAACGGGCGGAAAAAGGACCAACACACGCAGGAAGGAAGTACACACAGCCACAAAATCAATCTCCACAAAATTAATTTTTAAATTTAGTAATTGTATTGTATTATGCTCTTCTTTCTATATACTTCGTGTGTCCATGTCGTGGCAAGATTTTATCTCTTGGTCTGTATCCTTATTTCTATTTTCGATTTTCTTGAAAACAATTGACGATGATAATTTGTAACTAGACATTGATCACTAGATTCATGCGAGAGATATTCAAGTTCTTCGTAATTCTTCAAAAAAAAAAAAAGAATTAAATAGTTGTATACATGACAATAAAAAAGAAAGGGTGTTGATGTTTCTTTTGAGCGGTTAACTTTGGCTCATATGATTATGCTATTGATTATGCATTTGTTGATATACATCAAGGACGATAATCCTATTTATATACTATACAGTTTAAGTAACTGAGTCCTCTTTTATTTTATGTGAAACAATAAATGAAAAAGAATGAAAGCACTCACTCGCAGCATGTAACAACTATATGAAAAAATCTCACAGGTAGAAACATCACACACAATAGTAACTCTTGAACTCACTCTAGCAGAAAGTGTCATCACGATATAGTAATTTCTCCATCCATAACTTACCTTTTCACCTCATCAATATTTTCAACAAAAGACATGAGACTAGTTTCCGATGAGCCACCGCTCTCTATCGCATTCATCAACTTCTCCTTCCAAACCAGCGCATTTCGTCTCATCTCCATCGTTGTCTTGCAATCTTTCATCACCATTTCCAAGCACCTCTTTATCTCTCCTCCCATTACAACTCCTTCACCCGCCTCACCTCGGATCCCAACTCCGATTTTCTCCGCTAGTTTTGCATTTGTTGGCTGATCTGACCATTGCGGAACTCCAACCATTGGGGCCCCACACATCATGCTCCCTAAAGTGGAGTTCCAGCCATGATGCGTCATGAAGCAACCAATCAATGGATGAGATAAAACCTTCACTTGATCACACCATTCTAGTATTATACCATTCGGATCTTCCTCTTGTAGCTTAAGACCTACTCCACTATCCTTTCTTACCACCCATAGATACGGCAATCCGCTATCTTTTAACCCTAATTGGACCTCCTCTAACTGTCGTTTATTACAACGGTAAAGCCTCCAAATGACACGTATACCACTGATTTCTCTGGCATCTTGTCGAGCCATTTCATATATCTCATCTCATCAACTTGTTCAAACAATTCGCTATTTTTCTCTTCCTGGTCATTGTTCAGCGAGTACAATTTGTAGTGCTTTTTCATAGCATTGATCACATCGGCTTCTAAAGCCTCAAATGTATTAATCAAAACTTTGGGTTTCGAATTGGTACTCTTCATTTGTTGATCTAATGACTCAAAGATTTCTCTAAACAAACTGAGACCTACATCTGAAGCAGTCGAAATATAGCTAGGAAGATCCTGAATTTTCAGGGGCATCAATCCTGGTATACTTACCGTTGAATCAAAATTGTCCATATGGCCCGAGAAAATCGATTCAAACTCATGATAATAATGGTAGTAGATGGACAGGACAATTGCGTGTTGATACCTTAAAAGTAGTGGTTATTGAACAAAGAGAATCTTTTAATTACAATAAGTTTCTATCAATAGCCTTAATTATTTATTATGATGTAGTCATGTAGCTATTTAGTCAACCCTCTCTTAATAATGCATGTTTCCCCCCTTTTTTCATTTACCCTTTTGGAGAAATCCTTGTCCAAAAGCATATACATACAAAAATACCAATGAAAAGAAGAAAAAAAAGAGCCATGAACTTTATTATACAAGAAAAAAGAGAGAGCCAAGAACCATATTAATCATAGCGTGTACAAAGATAAGAGAAGCTGCCAGCTGGAGGCCAACATAATGGTAATTTAGAAAATTAACTTGAAAATCAGTAGACGGCTAGAATTAATAGATAATCAGTAGACACTAAAATGTTGCATGAAAAACGCCATTAATGAGGCTAAGGTCGCAAGTACGATGCATAGCAGAACTAATTCCATTTCTCTGTGTGTGTGTGTGAGTGTATGTATTTTCAACGTAAGAACTGATTCCGCAAACCACTTCCTTAAATAATTAAGTGATTCGTTAGAACTAAACTACTTTAAATTCCAGAATTAATGAAGCGTCTCAATTGGAACTGCGAAGATTCTGGTGGATACAGAAATATTAATTAATCATAATTAATGCACTGTCCGGCTAAGAATAATGGGATTTCATTTAAATATTAAATATAGAGACTTGTTACAGGACGATAACAGTATATATAATTTATTTTCTAATAACAATATATACATAACAGTATATATAATTTATTTTCTAATAATAGTATATATATATATATATATATATATATAAAGTGAAAACAGTATATAAAAATGGGAAAACAGTATATAAAATGGGAAACAGTACATAAAAGTAAAAAAATAAGAAATACACAAAGAATAAATAACAGTATATTAAATGGCAAAACAATATATAAAATAAGAAAACAGTATATAAAATGAAAAATAACAGCATATAAAAGTGAAAACAGTATAACAATATGGAACTCAAAATAAAGAGAAAATTACAACAAATTTATATTTGATTATTTTAACATGAGAAATAAAATATTTCATTAGGAATTATAATTTTTAAAGAAGAAAAGAGAAATTATTTATATTTTAATGAGTAAACTCTTCATTAACTATTGGTACATGTGATATTTTAGTAATAATTTAAATGAAAAGCTAAGGGCTTGTTTAGTATCGTTGCCGTTTCTTGTTTCTTGTTTTTTTTTCTCTAGAAAAAAAGAAAACATGTTTGGCTAATTAACCATGTTTCCATTTTTTCTGTCCAAATGGCAAAAAATAAACACGATTTTGGAAATGAGAAAAAATTGTTTCTTTTTTTTCTGTTTTTCATTGCCAAAACTATAAATATCCTGAACCACACAAAAATAATATGGTTGCACTAAAAAAAGAATACTAACCTCGAAATGTATGTTGAGCTAAAGAAGATAAGTTGGCGCAAAAATTGGAATTTTGACCCTAAAATTTTATTTCATACTAAAAAATGTAAGTTGGCACTAAAAAAGAAATATTGACCCTGAAATTTATAGTGAAGTAAAAAATTAAGTTAGAACTGAAAAATTATAATGATACTGAAAAAAGAATTATTAATATTGAAATTTTTATATTCTCACTGAAATGGTATATTGACACTAGAAATAATATATTGATATTAAAAATGATATATTGATATTTTCAGTACTAAAAGTAATTGAAAGTGGTCTTTTAATACTAAAAATGGTATTTTTGTTACACTAAAAGCAATATATTTTGACTGAAAATAGTATATCGACATAGAAAATGATATATTGATATTGTAAACGTTAGACTGACACTGAAAACTTAATATATTGTCATCGAAAACAATATATTAACACTAAATGATTACTGAAAACATGATATTAATAATGAAAATGATAAATCAACATTATAAGTATATTGACATTGAAAATAATATATTGGTACTTAAAATGGTATATTAACGTTGAAAATAATATAATGATACTGAAATTATTATATTGATACTATAAACGGCATAGTCACACTGAAAATTTTTATATATTGGCATTTGATAACAAAATAAGCAGGAAAAATTAAAAAAACAAAAAAGACAATTTTTCTGAAAACAAAAACAGAAAAACAGAAAACTGATTTTTATTTTTAAGAAACGAAAAATAGAAAAACATAAATGATACCAAACGAGGCCTAAGATTTCAAAAAAATTCAATCCAACGGCCGAGATAAAATTGACAATAGGTTTCTTGAGAATGCTCAAAGAGAGCTGAAAAATAAAGTATAAGGTATAAGTTAGTGAGCATATCATTTTTATACATCTTCTTTTATATAGTCTATATTCACATAGTTAGCAAGAAAAAAAAATTGGAACCATAACAATATGGAACTCAAAATAAAGAGAAAATTTCAACATATTTATATTTGATGATTTTAATATTAGAAATAAAATATTTCATTAAAAAATATAATTTTTTAAAGAATAAAAGAAAAATTATCTATATTTTAATGAGTGAACCCTTCATTAACTATTGATATTAATAATTGAACATAACTTTACACCATGATTCATTGAAACCATCTGATTAAGATCTGATGGTCACACAAAAAAACTCACATCAGTTCTCACTAAATCGGGTATGAAACACAAAACACAAATTCAACCAATCATATACTTATGTTTTAATAACCACATAAATGTTGCCATAAAATATCAATAAATTTGAGAAAATGAATGGCTATGATTCGACAAAAAAATTGATCGAACGGTCACGATAAAAGTGATGATGTGGCTTTTTGAAGAGACTCAAAAGTAGGTGAAAAATAAGGGATTGGGGTATAATTTTTTACAGAAGAAAAAAATTATTTATATTTTAATAAGTGAACTCTTCATTAACTAATGGTATTAATAATTGAAAATAACTTTGCACTATGATTCATTAAAATCATCTGAATAAGATCTGATAGTCACAAAAAAACTAACAATGGTTCTCACTAAATTGGATATGGAACATAAAACATCAATTCAACCAATCATATGTTTATGTTTTAATAACTACATAAATGTTGTCATAAAATATCAATAAATTTGAGAAAAAAATGGCTAAGATTCGACAAAAAAATTGATCGAACGGTCGAGATAAAAGTGATAATGTGACATTTTGAGGGGGTTCAAAAGTAAATAAAAAAATAAAGGATTGTAATTAATTATGTCATCAAAAATATATAAGTTGTTAGCGGAATACGAAGTACTAACGAACAGTGAGTTAGAAGATATATCATTTCATTGTAGTTTGCACTGAGCACGTGGTTATGCGTGATTCCGACTTTTGAGTAAGTCTCATATTAACCCTGATCTTTCATTCATAATTTCTAAATTTTGAGTAAATCTCATATTAACCCTGATCTTTCATTCATAGTTTCTAAACAATCAAATTATAGATTTCTAGTTTATACAGTCTGTTTTTTAATTTATTGTCGAATTTTTCTTAATAATTAAACAGTAATGTAAAAATAAAATGACTAAATTATCAATTGAGTTCCTTTAAAATGATTGAGCTTTATTTTTTGTGGTAGCCTATAGGTTGAATTGAACAATACTTTTCATATGGTAAAATGATCTGGTTATGATCTAATAGAAATGAATTATCTTTGGTTTAATATGATCAAATAAGTCATTTAACATAATTAAATGATTGCGTGTTGCACAAGATTTTATTAATATCATTGAATGATTGAATTATGAAAATTTTCATACATATGTTATTAAATGACAGTGCATTATCACACTAATAATTAGTACACTCATTTAATGAATATGGTTGACTGCAAATGTTTTATTTGATAGAGCATATTACATATATAATAATAAGTGATTATGAATTTATGTTCCGATAAATAAAATTTTATGTAACATATATTTAATAAGATTTCTCAACTCATTAAATAAATATTGGTTGAATAAAAAAAATATATAACAAATATATAGAAAATATAGTTGGGAGATAAAACGGGTTAGTCGAAGGTCTATGTGGCACATAGCCCGATAGATGGTAAAAGAAGATTCCTTGATATTTTATCTTATTTACTAAAGAAAATATATGCAACAATTAAAATCTCCAAGTCAATAAGCTCAAGTGGGAATTGACCAATCCTTAAGCAAATTCGATCAAAAAGGCTAAAAATAGCAAATGCAAAATGGTTATGTAATCTTTCTAGAACAAAACAAATACTAATTTCAAACCCACATTCACTAACTACAATCAAAGAAGAATATTTATATAGTGTTTTCACCCCCACAGAATTGTTCGAGATGGTGAAACTAAGTATGAATGGAATGTTCAAGTAAGATTGGTGACTTCATACGATCGTACTAAAAGATCTCAATGTGGGGGGAGGTTCATTGTGCGAGAATTCCACATTGAGACAAAACCCCAATATCACTCTGGCTCTCATAGTTTGAGACAATTTTTTTTTATATTTTGTCTATATGGAATTAATATTATTAATTCAAGTGAAAATTAAAATAAAATTTGTTTAGGTATTAATTTTATTTTCACTATTTTTGTCCAAACAAATTCTAAAATTGAAAATAAAACATGATATTTCTTCTTGTTGTTGTTTATTACTTATACAATTCCATACATGTTATGTGAAATCAAAGGTTATACAGGATTGAAAAGCAAGACTAGGCAAAACTTGTTTAAATTAACAAATGGGTGCTGCATTGCATCACAATCAAATTAAAAATAAAAAATCTATATCAATAGTGCAAAAAAAAAAAAAAACCCCGGTTTCTATAAAGTTTCACCACTGATAATGAGGATTTCATGTGTCAATAATAATTATTATTATTTAATATTATTTAATTTTTTTATTTTCTACTTTCTATTTAATTAGTTGTATTTTTATTTTATTATTTCTAGCTTTTTAATTATTTTATTTTGTTTAATTTATTATTTTAATTAATTTTTATTGAATACTTTTTAATAATTTTTTATTTTTATTTTTATTTAATTATTTTTGTTTTTAAACTTTTTCTATTTATTTTTATTCTTTAAATTTTATTTATTTTAATTAATTTTATTTCTATTTAATTAATTTTATTTTTTAAATAATTATTTTGTTATATTTTTATTTAATTTCTTTTAGATGAGGGTATTTTGGTCATTTTTAAAAAATTAAATTTTAAATAGATGAAGGGGGTATTTGTAAAGAAAACATTTCTGACATGGGGTTATTTGTAATAAATGAAAATACAGGGGGTTATTTGTAATATTCAGAAAAAATAGGGGATTTTTTGTAAATTTTTCTTATTTGTAAATGGTACAATCTGACACAGACTGCTCCAGCAAGTTCAATAATAAGAATTAGGAATATTTGTGATGAACAGATAAAAGTAAAGAATCCACAGTGAAGTCGTTGCGGGCATTTACGAACTTATATATGTTTAATGGAATGAAAGACGAAGCGAGCAAGCGCTCGTAGTTTTTCCTAAAAAAAAAAAAAATAACTATGATATAACGAGGGAACACGACATGATTATGATAGGAAGACTATTTTCTCTCAAGTATCATGTTTGTTTGGAAAATTCTTCTTTGCCACAAGAATGCCCCCAACTAGTGATGATGTGTTCTGCACACGTCACAAACAGTAATCGGGGGCCCACACATTTCAGGAAAAATAGTATATTTTGACTGTCACTTGGGAATAAGCTAGTTTCATAGTAACCAAGGTAAAATTTAAGGGTAACGCACTCGAAGTAGCTAGTAATTATGGTGCAGTTAGTAATTATGACGCGAGGGAATAGTGATTTGATGGGGGGTGTTGGAGGTTAGTAATTATGACGCGAGGGAATAGTGATTTGATGGGGGGTGTTGGAGGTTAAATCAGAATTAATATTATACTGGCAAGTGGGCCCGCACAAGAACTTATTGGTAAGTTTCAATAATTCATGGAAATGTGTAGCTCATACTGGTAAGCGGGCTATTTGTTCAATTGGTGAAAGTAATAAATTTATTTTTTACCTAAGTATGGATTAATATTTTCACCATAATTGTTGCATTCTTTGCTTTATTATATACCAGAATTAATGGTAAGCAACTAACCCAATATCATTTTGCTATTTTTTTTTGTTTAGAAATGATGGGAAATAGACAAAACTTTAGCATGTAAGAAAAAAGCACAATATACAGTCATGTGTTATTTATGATAGAAGAGATTTTCATTTTTTTTTAATATTTTTATTGTACGTTATGAAATAAAATTTGCAATAGTATTAATTGTTTAATTATTCTTTTGTATTATTTGTACTGGTAAGCAGATTCACAAAGAATGAGACCTGATGATATTTATGAAGAAGCTCAATTGTCACCAATTATGAATAATGGGACTCATGTTTTAAACTATATTGCAATAAAAAAATAAAAATATTCCAAACAATAAATACAAAATATGAAAACCGTCACCAATTAAAATAAATAATTACTAATTTTCTAAATCTTCCTAAAAAGTATATACTAAATCTCTCTGTATGAAATATTTCAAAAAAAATATTCATATTATTTGTTTAATTTTCCACATTTATAGTGGTATTCAACTTCAGCTTACCACTAACAATTGGCACCATTCTTCTCATTACTTAACATCTGCAAATTCAAATAATAAGATAACATAAATGAAAATTAAAAAAAGAAATTTGAAAGTATTTATAGAAAATTGAACATATTTAACCATCACTGTTTTCAATCACCAATAAATCAGCCATTAATTATCAATAAATTATCAAAATTTCCGAAACATACAATTAATTACCATTTATAATTAGAGTTAATTACCATAATCATAGCTAGTTACCTAATTATCATGAAATTACATATAATTTAAAAATTCCAAAATAATTACAGGTGGAAATAATAAATTTCAAAATCAAAGAGCAAATTTAAAGTATTAAGTGTTGATTCCAAATTTTTAGAAAAAGAACAAAAATGTCATGTAAAATGAACTTACTTACCACTGAGAATTCAAGAAATTAGTTTACTTACCGCTGAAAAACAAGAACTAAATTTTTTTTGAAATATATACCGAAAAAAATCAGAAATTAACTTAACACAGGAAAATGAACAACAACAAAAATGAAAAAAGTCTGAAAAAAAATAAAATTGTAAATATTGTAGATCCAAAATTAACCGATATTACAGATCCAAAATTAATTTGTTTCTAAATTAAAATCAAGAAATTTAAAAGCTGATTACCATATTGCAGGGGAAAAACATAAAATTTGTTCCCAAATTTCTGAAAATAAATCACGAGTCACGAATCACAAATACAACCCTGAAAATTGCTGAAAATCACCACATAAAATGGAGGTATCAGCAAAAAAATCACAAAATAACAAAGAGAAAATTAGAAACAAATTAGGGAAAAAGTAGGAAAATCGTGCACAAAACAGAAAAAAGAGCTTTATCTTCGTATTTATACAAAAAAGTGGCTTCACGCCGTGCAGCGTAAGTAGGAAGCTGATGCGGTGGATTTTGTAAAAGAGGTTGTAGGAGAGAGAGGAAATGTCGCTGGATCTGGTTGTCACCACCGGACAATCGGCAGTGGTAAGCCGCCGCCATGAAAATCATGTGTTTTGGGGAGGATTCGATTTTGTTTTGCTGAAATGAAAATGAAATGATGAGAGAGAAAGAAAGATAACTAGAGGAGAGAGGTGATATATGGGCCTAGTATAGTTTTGAAAAAAATTGGAAAAATTTGGGCGGGCTTTTTGGATTCCCGGTGGAATTTCAATTTGAATTGTTTTGAAAAAAAATGAGTAGATATAATTAATTATCAGTACAGATGGGACAGCAAACCATCATTATCTTTTACTGTTACAGGAATTTGTCAGAACCGTATTGGTAAGCGAGTTTAAAAATAAAAAAAACCCAGAAACCACCCAAATAAAAACTATCCGGATTTTGGCTACGTGAGATGACAACATCAAGGATGTGGGAGGCATTCTAGTGTCTTAGTAGAAAGACTCTGTGTGTTTATACTTTATACTGGTAGTTACTGGTTAGTGACCCAAGAAAAAAAAAATTATAATAATCTCCAATCAGCATCCACATTAATAAACTATTTACATTATTTAAACTTCCTGGAGGCTCTCAGAAAGAAAAAGAAAAAAATTCTGGAGATACGAATCATACATACCTCCGAGTAACTACCATATACAAATTCTCTCCCCCACTTGCAGGCCTATATATATTCCAACTATTCTAGCTCAAATACCCTAAACACAATTAATTTCCCACTTCAGTCCCTTTTCTTCTCCAAAAATCTCTCAAAATGGACGGAGAGAAACAAGAGGTAAGTCAAGGGCACCCTCTGTTGAGAGGAGGGAGAAAGAGAGAGAAGGAAGCTTACAGCCATGGCTTCTCCAGAGCTCAGATCCAATCACTATCTGCCATTTGTGAGACCATTATCCCCTCCGTGCCAATGGAAAGATGCCACGTCAGCTCTGGCAAGGAGGGCCCACCAAGTAAGGCGCTTGAAGAGTTCTTCTTGGCGTCTGGTTCTGATTTCAATCTTCCTGATGAGGTCTTTTTTCTCTTTTTTTTTTTTGGGGGGGGGGCTCTGTTTTGGGTCTTTGAGTTGGAATGTTTTGGTTTTTAGTTATCTTCTTTTTAGTTAGTTGGACTTTTTGACTGTAGATGGGCATAAAATTATTAAGATAATAATAAGCTTTCCAATGTGGAATGTCATTAATATTGTTTATTAATGGAGAATGGAGATTAGAGCCCACTGGCCACTTCCATTATTTTATTTAAATTAACTTCTTTTTTTCCTTTTGGATATTTTCATAAGTCTAGTCTAGTTCTACCTGTTATAATCTGTCACATTTTTTCTTTCAATGCATTTAATTTGTCAGGAAAGCTATGTATCTTAGGACTCTTTGGTTAATAATTTCCAATAAAGCTTTCAGCATTAATTCATGATAGTCTATTTGCCATTTGGAATAGGGTTTCGTTTGAACAAAATTAAAACCCATTCATTTCATCAACATAACAATTAACAAATTTAAATATCTTGGTAGGATATTAAGCGAAAATTTTATTGGCTATTTAATAAATTATCAAATCTAATAATAAACGTTAAATTTTTTTAACAGGTTGCAGAACTCTTAGTAAAGAGAGGATTAAATGAGGCGAAAATTCTCGTGAGAATAATGCTTTGGATGCTCGCAACGAGACTAGGAACGTTCATTCTTTGCGGGTTTCTAAGCATATCTTGCGACTTTCCTTTCATGCACAAATTTGGCGATTTGCCCCTCGAAAAGAGAGAAATCGTGTTGCAGAGGTGGAGCAGAGAGACGAGAATTAACCCACTAAGAATGTTCTTTTTGGCCATCAAGATTTTCTCTCTCTTCATTTTTTACTCCATGGTAATTATCTTCTAGTTCCATAGTTTTTGATAATTTGTTCAATTTTTTTTTATAATTTGTTCATTAAGAAAAGGAAAAAGATATATGAATATGTTTGGTGTCAAGTCTATTGAAAAAAAAACTGTAAACATTTGAAGAAAGAAGCTTTTCTTAGGAGAGCCATCACTGTTTAAATTTGGGACCACTCTAAATTTCCTTTTTATCATTAAAAAAAAAAAAGAAGAAACTTAAAACCATTTCATTAGAACTCACAATCATAGTATCATACATTAACAAATAATAAATAATCAACAAACGAACCATAACTTTATCCTCTTCTGTACAGACTGATGAAAAATCGCAAAACCCAACATGGAAAGCAATCGGCTACAATTTACCAACAAACCCAAATCCAAACCCTAATCCCAAAACCCGCCCATTAGAAAAAGGCATAATCGAAACCCTAACCCACGACAACATTTCCCTCCCCAAAACCTTACTTCAAAAGGGCACAATCATAAACTCTAAAAAATCAAAATCATTCTTATCGATCCAATGTGATGTTGTAATCTGCGGCTCTGGGTGTGGCGGGTCAGTCGCCGCTGCGATTTTATCAAAAAAAGGGTACAAAGTCGTAATCTTAGAAAAAGGGAATTATTTCACAACAAAAGACTATACTTCTTTAGAAGGCCCTTCTATGGACGAAATGTATGACAACGGGGGAATTATAAGCACTTTAGATGCAAAAATGATGATTCTCGCGGGTTCCACGGTTGGAGGTGGGACAGCTGTCAATTGGTCGGCCTGTATTAAAACCCCAAATAATGTTCTAAATGACTGGAGCGAAAATGATAATCTTTCGTTGTTTAAGAGTTTGGAGTATTTTGAAGCAATGGATAAGGTTTTTGAGAGGTTGAACGTGACGTGTGAGTGTAGTGAAGAAGGGTTTCAAAATAAAGTTTTGCGTAAAGGGTGCGAAAATTTGGGGTTAGATGTGGAATTTGTGGGCCGAAATTCTTCGGAAAATCATTTTTGCGGTAGTTGTAGTTTTGGGTGTAGAAACGGGGATAAAAAGGGTGCTGATATTACGTGGTTAAAAGACGCGGTAAATCATGGCGCTGTAATTTTATCAGGGGTAAAAGCGGAAAAACTCATTTTAGAAAAGAATTATAACGGCGCTGAAAAGAAGAAGAAATGTGTGGGGGTTATTGCGAAGAGTTTGAACGATAAAATTACGTATAAATTAGAAATTAAATCTAAGGTGACAATCTCAAGTTGTGGGGCTCTATTAACACCTCCATTAATGAAAAATAGCGGGCTGACAAACCCTAATATCGGGAAACATTTACATTTACACCCTGTAGTTTTCGCATGGGGTTATTTCCCCGACCAACAAAACCCTAATTTGAAGGGAAAAGTCTTTGAAGGCGGCATCATTACCTCCATACACAAAGTCCAAACTCCAAATCCAAATCCAAATTCAAATTCAAATTCAAATTTAGCGATAATAGAAGCCCCTGCTTTGGGACCCGGTGCGACAGCCACTCTGTTTCCATGGATTTCCGGAAAAGACATGAAGGAAAGAATGGTACGGTACGACCGTACCGCTCATCTCCTTATCCTCGCAAGAGACACCGGTTCCGGCTCAATAGAGACCGAAGGCCGAATCAAATACCGTTTAAGCCCAAAAGACAAAGAGAACCTAAAAACGGGGTTAAAACAAGCTCTCAGAATCCTACTCTCAGCTGGAGCTGTACAAGTAGGAACTCACAGAAGCGACGGACAGAGATTGAACTGGAGAGGAACTGGAGATGATGATGAACTGGAGGCGTTTTTGGATACTGTGGACTGCCCAGTGGGGCCCAGGAGTAAGAGTGAAGTGTGGGGATTATTATCAAGTGCGCATCAAATGGGGAGCTGTAGAATGGGGAGAACTGGAGAGGAAGGGGCGGTTGAGGAAACCGGAGAGAGTTGGGAAGCCGAAGGGTTGTTCGTTTGTGACGCGAGTGTTTTGCCGAGCGCTGTTGGAGTTAATCCGATGGTCACGATTCAGTCTGTGGCGGTTTGTGTGGCGAGTCGGGTTGTCGAGTTTTTGAAGAAGAGAGAGAAAGGAGAAGGGAAGATGGATCAGTTAAGTTGAGTTGGAATAGTTTCTGTTGTTGTGTAAAAATAGATGGTTAAATTGGTATCTATTTGAGAGTTTGATTTATTTTGGATGGTTTTGTTGTACTATTATATTATAGGCTGAAAATTGATTTGTCATACATGGAATGGAGACGTAATAAACTTCAATGGAGGTTGAGATATGAAGAAAAATTGTGAATAATTCAGATGGAAAAAAACAAGAAGATGATGGGCCACAAATTGCCTTAATTGGAGACTGGATCACTGTTTTGATTGCTTCATGACATGTGATGTTATACTGTGATGTAAGAATGAATTATATCGAGATTGTGTAGCATTTATTTTCCATACTGTACCAACTATATAGAAATCAGATCGAACTTTGTCTGGTCTTTTGTCTCTAGTTACAGTCTGTCTAGGTTATTGAATGCCTAGTACTGTAGATTCAATTCGTAGTTATTTAGAATTTTATTTTAACCACTTTGATTCAACTTGGTTTGAATAAGCCACCAATAATGCTGTCTATGTAAATGATGTTTCTTATCTGTTTTCTCACAAAAAAATTCATAAGGCTGCTTGTTTTTTCTAGGTTAAGATTAAAATTAAGGCAAACAGTGGCGGATCTTGACCGAAAATTTTGAGGGGATTAAGAAAATTTCTTTTTACGTTTAGTGATTAAAACTGTACAATTTTTTTTAAGAGAGACAAATATATAAAAATACATATATTTTTAAAAAAAAATTTATTAAAACACAACTGATATATATTAGTCTCCTAAAATCTTGAGGGGACGATGATTCTCTGGTCTTGATTAAGCTCCGCCATCAAAGGCAAGTACTTTGAAGTTCTAATTTGAAGAGAAATGATCTCAAAAGCTGGTAGTTGCACTTGCACTATCCGATCAAGAGACCCTTTTTTCATGTAGGTATAATATCACATCCTTTTTGTTAAAACACCTTTTTAGATGGCAATTCAGATAAAGGGCATGAAGTCATTAAGTACCAACTGTAAACAGTTTATTACCTACATTAATGCACCAACCAAAAATCCAACATGATAAATAATTTACTTTGGCATCACATCTTACGATCATAGAGCAAAGAATTGGGGTAAGAATTTCATTTAATCAATAAATACACCAATTGGTTACATCCTCTCCTATATAAATTCTGCAATATGTACATAAATATACATATTCCTCTTATATATTTTTTTGTGTAAAGTAAAAGAACAAAAAAACTACTTTTGAACAGGTGTCTTTCCCTCACAAACATCACAAACTGTATAACCAAGGCCATCGCAATATGGGCATTTCATTCCTTCATCAACCCACTCCATAAACTACAAAATATAAACAATTTTTATCAAATAAAGAAAAGAAAATAAATAAAACATAAAACATAAAACATAAAACAAAAAAAATATTTCTTTCAATAATGTAAAACAATTTAATACCTGCGGCTCAATATTTGGCTCCCCTGTCCCGTCACATTCTGCAACAAAAACAAACAAATAAATAAATAAATATATCTATGATTTACATAATTACATAAAAATGTCATAAAAAGTAGTAAAATAAGGAAATAATAATAAACAGAAACAACAATATCATACCGGTACACATTAAGCGGCCTTCGCCACGACAAGTGACACATTTTGTAACATTTTTCATAGTACTTGATTTATTATTATTAGTTTTTATTAGTCTGGACGAATCTTCCCATCTATTTTCACCAAGGAGAAAAACTCTGTTCTTTGTTACATCTACTTTAGAATCATTATCATTTTCTTTTATAATTGTTTCTTCAATTTGAGTTATAGATGCAACTGTAGCTCCATTTACGCTCCCCTATGATAAATAAATATCGATTAAAATTAAGAAGTGAAAAAAATCAGTATACCGCAAGGGGGTTTCAGTAATTTTACAAAAAGAGGGGCAGTGATTACAGGACTTAAGTTCGAGGCTAAATCAGTAACTTCATTTTCTGAAAATAATAACTCGAGTAGCTCTGATGTCATAATTCCGTCCTCTTTACTCCCCACTGATGCCTGCAAGAAAAAAATATTATTTTCAACAAAAAACCATTAACAGAATGAAATTTTAGTTGAGAAAATTGTGAAATTGCAATGAAAAAAATACTCACTTGCCATGTTTTAACAGCACGGTATGTACCGGTTGAGAAGCTAGAGAATTCCATATCTTCTTCCCCTGAATAAAACCCTAACTTTTGCAATGCTTCCTGTAAAAACGGTGTGTCATACATAAATCCTCAAAATTTTCCCTTTGTAACACAATGTGTGTTATTGGTACTTACAGGTAAGTTCTGGTACCGTACCAGTACACAACCACTTGGGTTGGTTAAAATCATTTTATTATGCAAATCAGTTAGGTCTATAAAGAGCCGATATACTTGGTATGGTAAATTGATTTGATCACAACACATTATCTAACAATCAAGTTCTTAAATCAACAACAATAAGATTTAGCTAGTTTAATTCAAAAATAAAATAAAATAAAATAAAATGTAGATGGTACCTGCAAGGCCTTCACATCTTTTCCTTCTGCACCCATCCTCAACACTCTTCTCTCGCTCTCTTTCTTCTCCTTCTCTTTCTCCTTCTTCTCTTCCACCTCTCTCACTTCCTTTACCTCTTCAACCCTGACCACCTCTTCAAACACCATTTCCTTCACGTCCGCCTTCTCCGCCAGCGCCGGCCGTCTCACCACCTCTATCCCAAACCCACCACCCATTCTTTCCTTCTTATCCGTCATCCCAATCCGCATTCTCAGCCCAGCTATCTCATTTAACAGTTTATCTCTCTCTTCCCTCCATCTTTCCTCCTCTCTCAACCACCTCTGTTCTTCTCTCAACCACCTCTGTTCTTCCCTCAACCACCGCGCTTCCTCCCTCTCCCATGAGGATGAGGAAGAAACAGAGGCGAATGGAGATGTTGTTCTTGTGAGTCTGGTTTTGGTGGGTTTTGGGCTTCTGAAGGGTTTTGAGAGAGGAAGGCGAGAGAGAAATGGAGAGTGAGTGAGAGTAGAAGCCATCGTTGAATGCTTGAAGAAGAAAGAGTTTGTTTGGATATTTCTCTTTCGAGAGGGAGATATTTTTTTCTTTACGTTGGGCTGGGCTTATAATGAATGAATTATGGACTGGATAAAACATCTTTTAAATTTTTTTTTTTTTAATTTTCATGGAGAAATAAACCATTTTGGCAGTAAATTAAAAGAACATTTTTTTTATATTATATTGGGCCTAGAGAAGTTATGGGCTGTATCATAAAGATCCAATTGTGTTTTAGTGGAAAAATAATCCATTTTGGACAAAAAAATAAAGAAGCATCGTGTTTAGATTAGGAGTAGAGAAAAAGTTATTTTATTCCTTCACAAATCACAGGCATATCAATCCACTTGAAATAATGTGGAATGGAATATTCAATATTTATTCGATCATTAATTGTAATTGTAATGCTACGCTGCTATATAATTCGATAATGTGGAATGGAATAGGATTAGCTAGTGATTTGAAATAGATGGGAGGAATAAGCAGCAGATAATAGGATAACTATTCTCTAAGCACCTACACGGTGCTGCGTCAGATCTTATTGTCAAGATGATCCAAGAAAATATTATTCTACATTTTTTCTTTGAGAAAATTATTCTACATATCTTTGTGATGAAGTAACATCTCACAAGAAATCCATAAGATCATCATCATCTATTTTTTTGCTTCAATTCTACAAACTTCTTATATGGAAAAGAAAGCACTTCCACCACAACTTCTTTCTTCTACGAGAAAAAACATGATAGTTTGTTTTGACTTTTTTTTTTACCAAGAATTTTTCTTTTCCAATTTTGAAATCCGAAAAATTGTCATAAAAATAAAATAAACATGTCAACATAACATGTGGCCCTACATCGTCACGTTATGTACCGGCAAAAGAAAAGAAAAAAAATCGCCACGTTATTCATGCACTTTTTAGTTTTCCAGTTGTTTTCGTTCCGTAAATTAATTTCACTCTTAACTATTCCAACATAGAAAAGTCCCCCATTTCCTCTCCATTTAGAACCAAAAAATCCTCTTCATTACCATTTGTATACTACAAAATTATTACAAAATGAGATTTTCATCTAAACTACAAATGGAGACGATTAAACCCATTAAACACATTATCTTTCTTATATAATAATGGGCCTTCGGGTAAGTAACCCAAATTAATAAATTACACCTTTCAGCGATTAATTAATCGATAACTCAGTCCATCCACCAAATTAATGAAGTAAACTATTTCTTTCTAAGAAAGTACCTGAAATATCTCAGCTATAATCATCATTTTGGATAAGTCTGAAAAGTTTCAGAAATGGGGAAGAGGAAGATCCATGAAGCTTTGGGTTTTGCCCTGTTTCTCCATTTCCTCTTCTTCAATGGCGCCGCATTGGATCGCAGTGATTTCCCCGATTCGTTTCTCTTTGGCACCGCCACCTCTTCTTATCAGGTTCTCTCTCTCTCTCTCTCTCACACACACACACACACAGAGTTATAAGGAGATTTATACTGTACCAACTTAACTAGGTACCAGTTCGATTTAGTACCAAATACCATTATTGCGTACCAGTTGGATTTGCTTGATATTCGATAATTAGTATTAATTCGATTTAACTAAGCATAAAGTATCAAGTAAAGTAAAAAAATCTTCAAGTAAAATTTGTTTCGTTAAGTCGGTGAAAAGTGAAAAGAAAACGACACCACATGAGAGTCAGTCTTTCACATATTTGACTGCTACCGGTGCAGCATTAAAATCTGTACACCAGAAAATGAGAATCAGTCTTTGATATTAGGTCTTGTTACTTGTACTGTTATTGAACAGAGTTGTCTCTGTTCTGATAAAAAATAATGAAACCAAAATTAAGTTTGTGTTAAACATGTTACATGTTATATATAGTATATTATAATATTATTATGTTAATTATATATCGTATTATTTAGGGATTTTTTTTAATATTAAAAAACATAAAAAGAAACTTTAAAATTAAACATCAAAGAAGACGGGTATTTTGGTCGGTAAAAAATATTTAACCCCGTAAATGGTTAATTTTAATACCATAGGGGGTATTTGAAAATTAAATTCATTTTTAGGGTTTTTTTTTTGAGAAAAATTAGGGGGTTATTTGAAAATTTCCCAGTAAATAATGAAACCAGAATTTAGTTTGTATTATTTTGTAATTGATTTTTTTTTTTTTTTTTTTTTTTTTTAAGATTGAAGGTGCATATTTGGAAGGAAATAAAAGCTTGAGTAATTGGGATGTGTTCTCTCACGTGCCTGGTGAGCTTCAATATTTCAAATTGTGATAAATTGAAATAAAATTTTACTTTCTCATTTTATGTTGATAGTTTAATAATTCTAGTATCTTATATTTGGGTTTTGTGAATTAGGACATATTCATGATGGAAGTAATGGAGATATTGCTGACGATCATTACCATCGCTACATGGTAACATTTTAAATAAATGA